>CM042011.1:103699107-103884107 GCA_023525715.1 Cichorium intybus
ATATATATATATATATATATATATATATATATATATATATATGGAGATGTTAAAATGAGAAGGATTAAAAGGTTGTGAATGTGAGAATGATTCTGGACCAATCATTTTATAGGGATATTATAGTAATTTTACAATATGACTAATTAATTAAAAATTCTATATAATTATGTTTTTCTATAATCATGGGATTAATTTATTCAGTTTCCATGATTATAGAGATTACGATTGCTGTTACATAAAATAAAGGAATTAATTGATTTTTTTTATTTTATTAATTAAAAATAAGAAAAATATTATTATCAATTCTTTTTTCAAAATTCGAAATTTTAATAGTTTGTTTATTCTTTTTCACGGTTTCAATCATGGATGAATATAAAAAAATATATTTATAATTTTAGTGATTTAATTTTTAACAGTACTTTTATAGAGATTATATAAAATTACGTTGTAATTATCAATGAATAAAATATACACAAAATTTGAGAATTACCGAATACGCATCTAATCATAAATAAATAAACATGTAATCATAAATGAATAAGCATGCAATGATATGTAAATATACATAAGATCGTAAGTGAATACACATCTAATCAAAAAATGAATACATATTTAATCATATGCGAATACATCATTGTTCTTAAATAAATACACATTTAATCATAAAATGAATTCGCCGATGTTGTAGTTTTGAGCGTTATTCTTGTTGCTACCATCATACATGAAAACAAAGATGGGGCACCCATGAATATAATCATTCTTGTTTTTGCATTCACACCTGCAAAATAAAGTTCAAAGATATCAAAAAATGATTATGCCCATGATAAAGCAATCTAGAGTTATAATCACAAATGATTATATTTATAATAATCAATGATCACATTATAATCATCAGTGATTACAGTTATAATCATCGATGATTACAGTTATAATCATCGGTGATTACAGTTATTAATCATCGGTGATTACAATTGCATCAGACCGATATATGTCTAACTGTATTATACATGATTAAACATATAATCATCCATGAATACAACGATATATCACTTTTAATCATATATGATCAATACTGCAACCAAAAATTAACCATTATTGGATGAATCACGAATGAATTGTCAAGTCGCCTTTTAAAATAAAAATGAATAGATAGTTTAATCACACTAATTATTATTCATAACATGTAATTATAAACTTTTTTATTTGTTATCTACAAATACACAGTTCAAAATTTATTTTCCAATGATGTTCCGTCTTGACACCCTGATTTTATTTTATCATTTTCGAATGACTGTCCCATTCCATTTTTGTAATGTAATTGTTTTAAGTATTTTTTATAGTTGTCGGTTTTTAAAATATTACAAATTAATAAAATAAAAATATTTTTTTCTTTTAATCATTCTTTGATTTTACGCCGCATGGTGCGGATGCACTTCCTGGCTAACACAATTATTCATATTGATTTCTTATGTGTTTGAAAGAAATCATCATCAAATATTATTTCATCGTGATTCTGGCCACACGTGCATCTATTGGGTCTGTAGCCTAAATTATTTTTTATGGTTCTTGTGAGTTTGTGTGTTGCAGCCATTGTTGATTTTATGTCCTAGAAAAGTACCTAATTAAATAAAATCTCGAGGCAATAAATAATTTGAATATTTTTGTCATGAACTTAAAAGAAACGGGTTCGAGTATATCTTCGATTTTCATTTTGGCTCGTACAAGTTCCTAATTTCCCTTTTAGATCCATTAATGGTAAGAGTTTTGTTTTTGTAGTAAAATCAAATAAGTCAAAATCTTACCAATTTTCCCCTGGACAGTTGCAGGCGCCGTACATCACCTCCCATATCTGCTCGCCTCTTGCTTCTCCGGCGATCTCTCACGGAGATGTAAACTCCCCCTTCGATGTTGCTTCTTACTTTGTAGATCCATTAATGGTGAACCCCGTTTCCATCCCATACACTCGCCGGTGATGTCCAGACGTCCTTAGATCAGACGTCCTTAGATCTGGACGTTACCATCCCATCTGTGATCTGTAGCGTTCATATGGCGGGGGTAGTGGCGTTTACCGGTTGTGAATAATGTAGAAGAAGACGAGGGAGGTTATGCAGCCATCGACATGTGATGTAGGGTTTTACAAGAGAAGATGGGAGAGGCATATGTAGAGAGAGAAAGAGATAGGAAGATGTATACATATGATGATGAGAGAGAGCTGGGTTTTATGAATTTGAATATCAATTTCCTAATTTGATGAATGCCAATATTACCAACATACCCTTATTCTATTTAAAAAATGTATAAATCATTTAATTATTTTCAAAACTTTAAAAATAACACATCAATTTAAGCCATAGATCTTAGTATTTGGAGGGTCTAGATTTATTCTCACATTCTCAACCTTTTGAGTCTTCTCATTTTATCATACATATATATATATATATATATATATATATATATATATATATATATATATATATATATATATATATATATATATATATGCTGCCTTTCAACATAATTTAATGTAAAACTAGTGGGCGTCCCGTGCTATGCACGGGTTACAGAGGAAATTTGCGTTTTCAATTTGTACCAACACCTTTATTAGCAATGTACTTTTAAATAAGAACATCCATATATTGACTTTTGACACTCGAGTACTGTTTCTGAGATGCTGACAAAAGAACCGGATGTCAAAAAGAAGTTGAGGTTGGAAGTAATTTTTTTTCAAAGATTCGTACCTGCTGCTGTTGTCTTAAGGATACAAGTCCTTGACAATGAACTTCCAATCATTTTACTTATTAGTACATTTACTTTAAAAGAATTTACAAAACTTATATCGATAAAAACTGCTTTAGTTTTGAAAGCCATTGCAAAAACCTGTAATTTCTCAAACTACAAGGTTATAACCGGAAAATATGTCCTAGTAAGAAAAAAATCGAAAGTGCTATGCTAGAGTTTAGGTAAAATGCCCAAGTTTGGTCCATAGTTGTACGTTTGGTCCCTGGTTTCAAAAATAATAATAAAAAAAAACTATGTCAAAGTAAATTGCAAAAGAAATTTAAAAAAATCTTTTTGCAATTTTGGTCCCTATTTGCATTTTTGGTGATAGGCTAATGTGACAAATTTATATTAGTTCTTTCCGTCTTATTTTCTTTACACAATGGACCCAAAAAGCCCTAAGAGAACTGACAACATAGTGACATGAATGAGATTGGAACAGACGGTACCTTATTATGAGGTATATATCGAGCATGAGTTTCTAATGTTTGTGGTCATCATGATCTTTTGCCATTCTGAAGGATGTATGTTAATTCCCAACCTGCAAATAAACATCAAATAAGAAAGAGATTATAAGTACATTTCTTACATCCATGTAATATAATTCTAGAAACAGAGGAAACATAGCCACCTCCATATCAACTTGAAACCAGAAAGAATCTTTTTATCGAGCTTAGGCATGCATCAAAAAGTCTTAAATTAGATAAGTATTTGGAAACCTATTTAGGGCATTACAGAAACCTTAAATTAGAAAATACATAAACCTCAGTTGAATACTATATGCAAATTCTTCAGTTCCATAGCAAGAATATGCGTATTCTAAGTTGCCTGCACAATAAAATATATAATAGGACAAAACGCTCTATCAAACGCCATTGCTTCAAGCTAAACCAAAAAATTAAAATAAAATTAAAATCCAATTTAGTTTATAATAATTGAAATATATATAGCTCACGTGTAACATACCAGCACTTTTTCTTGTTTTAACAAATATAATTGTCTGCCCAACTTTCTGCCCTAATTCCATGATTTTGTCCTTCATTACCATAATCTTTGATAACTCATCGGGTAGGTTCAGTTTGTACTGTTTGACAGAATCTAATGACATGTGTTCTTTCATTAAAAATAACTAATTGTATTTTTGTACGAAAAGATCTTTTACTATTTTTGATACGAAAGACTTCACGGTCTCATTAAAATCAGCCCAAAATCAATGTTGTAATAGAATAAAATGTAAGTAGAATGCCACAATAAACAAATCAATAAAAGTGCATTGCTCTTTCATGCATAACATCAACCAATACTACTATTCTTGACACAGAAGTAAAAATAACCCATGAAAACAAACCTGCACTATCCAACAATGACATGGTCACCTTCCTTCACACGGAAGCATAGTGAGATGTGAAGAGGAGTGTTGGAATGCCTCTTCTCGTAAGTCGTATCTGTATAAAAAAGCATATAACCAATAAATAGAATGAGCATACACCGTTAATTGGGACTAATAAGTTAAAATCATTGTTACAACTTTGGATCTTACCTTTGGTATTTCTTGATATATAGTGAAAATAGTCCCCTCGAACAATAATAGTCTTCACCATCTTCGCACTGCTGCAAGTACCGGTTAAAATACGGGCTCTAATGAAGACATCACCGGTGAAGGGACACTTCTTGTCAATGTAACTACCTAAAATCAACGAAGAGGTACCAGATGTAGGTCAAAACGTGTTATGAAACGATTGAAAGATGTACAGAAAGAAATCATATAAGAAATCTGTGAACATACCTTCGATAGCCTCTCTTGGTGTAGTGTGTCAACATTGGACATTCTTGAAAGATGGACATTCTATTTCCATAATGTAATTGTACTGTGACGATACCAAATGGCGAAAAAAGACTCCAAAAATCAAGAAAATTTGCATTGGAAGTACATTAAATGTAGTTAGAAAAGCAAAATCCAAATCAAAATATTTATACACATGAAGCCTCGAGTTAAAGCATTAACCCTAATTTCAACAAAGAAAATTGTTGGATCAGTGGAAAAGATAAAGTTGATGGTGAAACATGAGAGAGTCAGAGAAAGACATAAAAATTGGAATAAAAGAGTCATTTATGCGCCTAATACCAATCAACTTACTAAAATCATTTATAACTCAACCACTTTACTCATAAAGAATGTTGAAAGTTTGATAATTAACCCACGTTTGGTGTTTTTTCCTTTTAGATTGAAATCTGTTCATTTAAGTTTTTCTACGCACGATTCATATTTGTATCGGAACTCTCAAATAACCAATGAGTAAAAGCTGACTCACCAAGAAAGTCGAGCCGGTGTTGGCCAAAGGCAAAGCAGGTGTACGACGGTGTCTAGGGTCGTGGTGGCTGAGACAAATAAAAAGGCAATCCAAGTAAAAGAATGCGTTAAAAATAACATTTAGAAAAGAGGGTGCAGTTGTACAGAGTGAAACCCAACTTTTCAAGTAACAAAAAGGCCACAAAAACTTTATCAACACAACATATGACAAAACTAACCTCATAGCACCAAAATCATTTTCCATACAGTTTCTCCTATAAATTTATAAGTACCAATTAGATATTCTAAATAATCATGAAAATTTAAGAAAAATGTTGTAGTAGAAAGTAACGAAAGGAAAATGCTATCTTTTTATAATGCCTCAAAAAGAAAAATAAGTTTTTATTTTCAACGTTTAAGTCGTAGAGGGTCAAGATTGGAAGTTTGAAACCACAAACCTGAGTCCTCAACCATGTCAAAGTCCACATAATCACTTAAATCGCGTCTATATGGTGAAAAAACATTCCTGCCACTATCGTTTGCTCTCCGCCTAAGCTGTCCACACCGACATCCCCTGCATGTTTTTCACAACAAATATGCATAACTTTTACACAATATTTTAAGGAGTGAATTGTAATAAATAGCAACATACTTTCCACATCATTTCTAATTACTTTAAAGAATGATACTTGTGATGGTTTTAAAAGTGAAAATGTTGTAGATGATTTTTGAAGTCTGCTAACCAAATTAAAAATGGAGTGAAAGTAAGTTGCTATTAGTTGCAGAAAATATGAATTAGTCGATAGGTAATTTACATTCCTCTTAAGAAATGCATGAGTACATATCTAACTGATTCTAAATCAAAAAACCTTCAATATGCCACAAACAATAAATCAGCAATGATGGTGATTAGTTGTCACTAACATCCCTAAAATCAGACCCAACATCCATTGATGTAATTTGAAGAACTGATTACTGAAATATGCATTCGCGGGTCTGCTTATTCGTCAGGAATATTCCTTTGATTGACACCCTTTTTTCCTCCGTAAAAGTCGGTGTTTCTGAAAAAAAAAATTTACAAACAATTAGGGTTCGCTATTTAGTCCAAATTTGCTGTTCTAAAAAAAATTTAGTCCAAAATTTGAAATTATGCCCTTCTCCAAATAATCTAAATTTATTTATTTGGAAATTTTAGAAATATTGAAAGAGTGGTCCCATGCCAAATCTTCATGTCCTGTTCATCATAAAATAACCAAGAGGGTCAAAATAAACATGAAAATCTATATGTGAAAAAAATTATCCTTAGAAGTATCAGAAATCTAACAGAAAGCATAGCTTCTGTAGCCCTTGCAGCTTCTTTTTTGAAGTCGTAGTTGCAAACAAAACCTGTAGGAACCTTTGACAAAATTACCACTTATTGAAGAATCATTCCCAAAAATAATACTACTTGTTTGCTTACAAATAAAAAAATGAAAACGGGTTCAAAACAAAATTAAACCCTTATTATATTTATAAAATTCATTTCAAATGTTTCAAAATATCAAAAGAATCTTACCCTTTGCATCCATGTAAAGGGTAAAGGCCTTTCTTTCTCTTGATAGTAAAGGGTAAAGGCCTTTAAAGGCTGTAAAAGATTTACAAATCAAGGAAATAACAGATACATGTATGCACTGAAAAGAAACTACCAACCACTTGAATTTCAAAAATCAAAAATCATAATTCTACTTCTTTTCATAGAAAAAACCTATATTTTCTTTTGATAGTTCACAAATTTATAAATGGGGACAAATCAGGAAATGATGACATGCTTGGGAAACTTGGAAGGAAAAATAAATGAGGGAAAGCATGCAGGGACGTATGAGTCAAATGGAAATGCAAGAAATTCATATGTAAACATCAAAAAACATACAAATAATCACACACCAAGCGTGAAAAAATATGAAAGAACCGAATTTTTGAAGCAAATGTCTTCAGCAACTAGTACCCATCGTTGCGGATCTGCATTACATGTTCGGAAGCCTTTCAATCCTCACATAACTGGATCATCCAACCTGTAAGAACACAACTGAACTATAAGCAATGCTAAAAAATTCCTGAAATCTCCACTGCGCAAGTAGCATCGGATTCCCAGATTGTACATAATTCTACCGGTGAAAATTGCTTTAAATTTGGATGAGACTGTACATTTTCAAAGTACAATGTTGTAATAGGACGGATAAAGTAGGATGTTATAAAAGCCAAAAGTACATTGCTATTTATGTCATTTCTCCCAAAAATATATGAAAATATGATATTCTGATTTTCCTAAAACCATGTTTTTAACAATCGTTCAAGGCGTACCCAAAAGTCTTGGTTAGTGTGGTGTATTTTTTTTGCCAAAACCGAAAGCACGTTGCTATTTATTTCATTTCTCCCAAAAGCATGTGAAAAAGATGATATTCTGATTTTCCTAAAACCATGTTGTTAATAAAACGTTTGAGGCGTACACTAAACTCTTGGGTAGTGTGGTGTATTTTTTTGCCAAAGTACAAGAACTTTATCATCTTTGTTGTGACTATCTACTCTTTAAGCATCGAGTTTATCCTTGTAGAAGCATTGGATTTTTTTTTTGGTAGTACAGTTTTTCTATCATTGTATGGTTGACATTAAATAAACATGAAATAAAGCGGGATGAATATACATGGATGAAACCAAACATCCTCCATGGGTGTTAGTAACACTTGATGTTTGTACTCTGTAAAACAAAAATCCTAAGTTGTGGCTTGTGTGCAAATAGGCCCAATCCCAATAATGCTTCTATCTTAAGCTGTTAGCCTGTTACCTCCAATTTCACCTCCTTATGTATAGAAGTAAAAAACACCCCAATATGTTAATACTTTAAAAACGTTTAAGTCAATTTATTCCTAATTATAAAGGTAAGGGAAGTCTCGCAATATACATGACGACCAATATCTCCAAATATAATCAGACCTTCAGGATTCTCATCACACTCCTTCATCCATTGAAACATTCAGCTAAACATCGACCTTGTTGAGCCGGTCGCCAAAGACAAAACAAAAACAAAAACAATATTAGATTCAATTGAAATCCATATCTATCAAGACCAATCTACAAGAAACTAAGAGACTCACTACACCAAAACAATGAATGTGAATTCGGGGCCAGCAAAAATTGATTAAACAATCAACAAAGAAAAAGGGTCATCGAAGTTACCTAGGGCCATGACCAAGAGAAGAAGACAGACATATCGGTTTTATTAACCATGTAGCATAACTGAAATCAAGGTTATGGTTTCGACGACCACCGGTGGCGGAAGCGGGGTGGCGTGCAACGGTGAAGATGTTGACGGCCGCTAATTAACTCTTTTCTCACCTTCATCCGTCGATTGTCTTCGCCGTAATTAGGGTTTTATTTTGATTTTTGCGGACGATCCGAATGAAGCAGAGATCGTGGCCTTCAATAAAACCCATAACTCGTGAGTTGAAAGCGGTGCCGTGAGGTGATGCCGATGGTGGCTGGTGGTGGAGGCGGAGGTGAATAATGTAAGGAGGGAGGAAGGGGTAGCAGTGGTGGCGGAGAAGGAGTCAGAATCGGCGCCGCCACATCTCTCTCTGTCTCCATGGCGTAAAGATCGACTGTCTTCCCGTTTTGGCATGAGGTGTAAAGGTTCTGGAAAGAAGCATCCAATTTAGCGGTGGAGGATGGAGGATCCACACTAGGACCCGGATCCGGCTTGAGCTCCGCGTTACACCAAACCCAAACAAAAAAACGTTACAAAGAGTTCTAAAAAAAACGGAAATTAAATAAAGTTATAAATATAAATTATAAATGATCGTTTATATAACTAGGTTTTACTCTTTTCCTAATTTATGTGTGGTATTTTAGATAAAATATGTAATCACTCTCATTTTAAAATTAGCATATGAAATTTTGTAATTGGAAAACAGTTACGTCATGGCGTATCACACGCTAAATGCCTATTTATACAATAATATTCAATCGTTTTATCAGTTACGCAACAAAGTTCTATTATTTTTTTGTAACCGGCAATTTGGTCTCACTTGAGGGTACTTAGCCCCGCAACCCAGGGCGGTTGGCAATTACATATAGCGCAAGAGCCTTTCCCCTCTACATATGCCTTGCCTCCAGGGAAAATCCTCCACATGGGGTTAGTCGGAGTCGAACCCCAGACCTCCACCCACGCGGATATATAACCCGGGTGCATCTACCCAGCTAGGCTGGGCGTCACTTGCCAATGTTCTATTATTCACCCATTTGTCCACCCATTTTTCACATTTTTACAGTGTTTGCTATTGGCATGAATTATACGACTATGTTTTAACCGGTTAAACAAGTGACATGTAAATTTTGCATACTTTGGTCCTACAATGAAACGTCATTGTATATTTTGTTGTAGAACGACGAGTTTGTTGTACAGCTTTAGAAACACGTAACGTCAATATATAATAAACATTCTATAAGAACAAACAACAATGACGAATGTCAAAAAGGTAATTGCAATCAAGACGAAATATTAATTTGATGTATTTCAATGTACCAAATTATAGCTCTGAGTGCAAAATGTACCAAATCATTTATTACCAAGATTCAAATAAAACATTTATTCCAAAACATAAAACTGTTCAACATGATACTTAAATTAACAGCGGAAACATTTGAAAATACTATTATAGTTCATCGATATCAATCTCTTGAATGCGACGCGCTGCCGTCAAGCCTTGCCCTTCCCTTTGTCATTTGAATTACCTGAAATGTTATAAAAACAACGGGTAAGCTCAAAGCTTAGTGAGTCCACAAGTTACCATACATGCCCACACATTAAACAACCCGTCCTCGAGAACGACCCGACCCTACCCGCCATACAACAGCTACGGGCGTCCATCATACTGAAAGGTTTTCCGCAACCATGAACTAAATAACCTAAGTTCACATGCAACCTAGAAAAGATCTATATTTTCTTTCTTTGAACATGTAACTAATTCCTAAAGGCCAAACAAAATTAACTAAAAGAATAAATCAGAAAAACTAACCTTTAGTTTTAATCTTGAAGCTAAGCAGCACAAGTGTCCTGCCTCAAATGAGATCACACCCAGGGAGCCAGAGGAAGGTCACGAAAATTCCAGAGAGAGAATAATAGAATGAGCACCTATAATGAGGTCTAGGGGTCCCTATTTATAGGGAAACAAGAAACCCTAGCCGTCAGCCATTTTCTGGATTATACGTACGCGCGTCGCGGCCTTTACATTTGCGCGCCGCGCGCCGCAATTCAACTATTGAATTTGTACGACTTTAATCCCTGACTTCCTGATTAATCTAATTAATGCCACAGAAATTAATCTAATTAATTCCTGATTAATTATTAATCAATCAATATAGTTTCTAATTAATATATTATCACTTTAATATATTAACAAACCATATCTTTTATTTCCATTGATTTATTAATCCCATAATAAACCAACATTTCTCTCTACCGAACTTTCTACCAAACCTCAAGCTATGAGGACAACCCAAATGGAATTTGCTTCTATTAATTATGTAAATACAAATTATTAGTCATGGCTTAGACACCTAATCCAACAGTCTCCCACTTGGATAAGTCTATGACTATAATTACCAATTTAACCTCTAATTAATCAGCAAACTGTAGCTTCCTAGAAACTGCTGCCGAACTCTGACCTAGTCAGTTCTGTCCATAGATAAGTGATCAGATGATCCTCCGTCTAACAAGATATTTTCAGACATGAGACATGGATTGAGATCAATCTCTGTCTGACACACTGTTTCCAGATTTCCGATTTTGCTTATGACTTTTAGACTTCTAATTGAACGAATCAATTTAGTCCTGGCTGGCCAGCGCTTCAGTCAACTTCAAAATCATCGAGTGGCCAACAGATATCTGTTTCCCGTCTGGGTCAAGGGACGAATAAGCTTCTACTAATATGTTATATCTTTTACCCGACAAATCACTCACAATAGCACGTTTTATAACACCGAGTTACCGATGCGTTTTCGTACTATCAATGAACAACCGCCTTGCAAATTATAACTCATATCTCTCAACTTTAAGACCATAAGATATTATCGTCTCAACATTGCTCGTGATATAATCCATGAAGCAATCCATTGAGCGCGGGTTTATCCAATACTCAAATCTCCATTTCCAAGTACTCATGAACGTTGCAGCAATCTTATTGCTATGTCTAACTCCTTAGACAATCTACAAACCAATTCATGACAGTTTTCCTTCATACTTACTCCCTAAGAGTATGAACGACTGTGTATATTTGAATAATCCAATTATTCAGGAAGTAAACATGCAAAAGTAAAACATAAAATCTGACTGGCAGCTACTCCTGCTTATTACCAAGTCTCCACGAGGTAATCACCAAGTCGGATTTATCATAACTATTATCGGTTTCTTATTCTCTTTTAAGCTTTCAATTCAAGCCTTTTATATCTATGTCTATGACCTTTTCACTCTTTCTATGTATCCAAGTGTCTAACACTTATACACTTTAATTGCAGATAATCCTATCGGATACTCTTCCGATGATATCTCAATTTGTCATTTTGTCATTCTCTCTCACAACTCCATTCTGGTGATGTGTACCTTGACTGCCCATGGTTCTTGGGTCTTTAGTCTACACGACTATACCCTAAGACAATTTCGAGGTGTCATGATGTGCCGGTGAACCACACGCGCTCCATTAGAAACCAACGAAATTCTTTAACCATGAAGTCCTATAGCACCACGTCCTGGTGTAACCAATTATTGATTTGAAACTCCTTTCAAATCGTTCACCCTAATCATTTCCCAATGATTTCTCATGTGTGTTCAAAATCCAAACAGTACTCTCAGCCAGGTCATATCCTGAAACTAACTTACCATGCTCTAAGCATCAAGTCATCAGGGTATGTTCATAACACTTCTGATTGGTCCAAGAGGCTCGTGGAAGCTGATGTAATCTCATTCCAAACCCTTTCGGAATCCTAAGATTACCAATAATCCTTGTGTCATGATTTCCGGAAACATTTCCTTTCGGAGACTCTTTCTTATGCATCTTGAATCCCATCAAGATCATATTCTCAACGGCTAAGTCTATATTGTCAGTCTCATCTATCCGATAGATGTCTGTGAACTACGTGAGTATGTTGCACCTTCTTTGTTTCTTTCATGCCAATTCATTACACTTTTTAATGACAGGAAACTCCATTCCTAGGGTTATGCATCTTGAATCTCATCAATATCATATTGGCAGAATTCTGATCTATCTAATAGATGTTCACAACCACCTGAGTATGTTGTATCTCTTAAAGTCTTTCATAGCGAACCGTTTCTTAACACCAAGTCATTACACTTTGTAATGATAAGAGACGTTTCCTAGAACCAGTATGTAACCCACATACAATGATAGCAGATAACAACGATACTCCCACTGGCTTTGACACCGTTATATGACTCTTTCAGACTATTCACAAAATCCAGAACTTATGGCACATTTTACGAAACCGAAATCCAAACCTTTCCGACATATTAAAGGAAATCTTTCAGACTATTCACAAAATCCAAACCTTTTGGCCTATAACGGGCCACCAGGGTGGCGATATACCTGGAATAGCGGTGGTGGCAGTGGTACATGTAAGTTGCGGACTGTGTGACGGGGGTTGATGACTTCGAGTTCGTCTTCGGACTCCTCCTCGTCCCATTGGTCCTCACTATCCGACATTTCTTTCGGTTCTTCTTCTGGGTAGTAAGGTCTCCCGGGAAATGGTGTCCGGCCATGGTGTCTGTACGAGGAGTGGGGTATAAGAAGTATATATAAGGAGATTCTTAAATACACCTATATATAACTAAGTAATGTATACAAAATACTCATATAGTATTTTAACTTCATGTTTAGTTCTATAGTGCCATAAAATACTCCTATAGTATTTTAAATTTCATGTTTAGTTCTTTTGGTTACTGGTAAGTGTTCGGACTTGTTGCTCTCCACGACTATTCCTAAGTATGCGTTAATCATATCTTGGATCAATATAGTTGATCAGGCTCTATTTATCCAAGATATAATTACAAAAACACTTAGGTCTATCCATAGTGTTCAACTCATCTTACTACTTTTGTATGTTTTCGTTATGATATCATTCTAGTATGTATGTATGTACTTATACTTTTATAAAAATTATCATTGTAATTTTAAAAGTATACTTGTACGAAAAATGTTTTTGAGAGTTTTAGTCCCATTGTATTTATAGTTGTATATCTTTAAATGGATTGATATACTTAGTTCACTACAAACAATGCTCTGATACCAATCTGTCACACCCTCAAACCGTATTGGCGGAATAGTTCAAGGGTGGATGACTTCATGAACAATATCATAACAAAGTTGAATAATAGTGATTTCAAGCAAACAACCATCATTAAATAATTGCAAATGTTACATCGTTTAGAAGTTGCGTGTTTCAATTACAATTACAAATGATTTCAAAATGAACAAAAACGACGTCGTAACGTCTCTTCGAATCGCGCTGAGGCTTACCTTATCAATTTCCTGATAATACAAGTAGTTGAAAAAGTGTCAACAATTAAGTTGGTGAGTTCATAAGATTTTTGCGTAAGAAGTGTCCTTTGTTTGTAAGCAATAGTGTTGAAGACCAAGAAAATCCAATATTTTCTCATAAAAATGACCAAGTCTTTAAATCCCAAAGACTAAAATGTAATATGTAAACTGTAGTGTACTTTCTTTGAAATGTGTGTCTCCACGTAAACAATCCATAAAAATATTAAGTTGATTATTTTCCCATGTGAGATACCATATAACCATACTGTGACTAGTTGGCCTGCTGCGACGTTCTTCAGGCGTCGGAATGTTAGACATTTGGACACCTCAGACCTGCCGGTCAAGCTGTAGCTAGCAGCTCAGGTGCGGGGTTGTCAAGCCCCGTATAGATCTATACTCAAATATCACGCTCTCTTACCGAGACTCTGGTTCAGGACTTATAGTAGGTACTTATAAAAGTACTGTGAAGATTCATCTCACAAAAATGTATGTATTCAAATCAACTTGTTTACGTACGATTTGTATATAAAAACTCTTGTAATCGTCAATTATCATTTTTTCCATGATAATATAGTAAAGTACAATAATTATATATTTTTATATACTTATTTTTGTCATGTTTAAACGTCATATTAACATTGTGTTCATAAACTATCTCAATAATAGTCTATTTTTAGTAATTGCGTCGTAATAACCTTATTTCCAAACCCTGTGTACATTTATCCGTTCACAGCGGTTTAATCGTTGTAACTTCCACATACGAACTCCGTTTTCGACGTTCTATATATTCACAGGTTCGTATTTACGAGTGGATCGTTTTATGAATATTATTATTCTCAAAATAATAATTGTACGATTATCGAATTTTTACGCTACAGTAGTCTGCTGTCCGTATTTTCGACTTTTAACCGATAATTGTTTTGGTTTAGCATACGTAATACTATAATATTAATAATTCATCGCAAAAGTTATGGAAAATAACTTTTCAACATATAAATTAACGTACGCTTCGTTTGACTACAGTTGACTTTTGTTGACCAAAATTTACAATTGTCACATCATCTACCCGTTAGAGAGAATTTTGTCCCGAAATTTAACTCTTGAGTGGATCCTCAAGGGTTTGGGAAGAGATGTGGATACTTCTGTTTCATTTGGTCTTCACGCTCCCAAGTAAATTCAGGTCCACGTTTGGCACTCCAACGGACCTTCACTATCGGTATGCGGCTCTGTTTCATCCTCTTGATCTCTCTGTCCATAATATCTACGAGTTCCTCCACAAAATGAAGATTCTCGTTCACCTCGATCTCGTCGAGCGGTATGACAAGAGTCTCATCGGACAGGCATTTCTTTAAGTTGGATACGTGAAAGGTGGGATGGACATTGCTGAGCTCCTGCGGTAATCGAAGTTTGTAGGCTACTGGGCCGATCCTAGCAAGGATCTCGATGGGCCCAATGTATATGGGGTTCAGCTTCCCACGCTTTCCAAAGCGTATCATTCCTTTCCATGGCGAGACCTTCAACAACACTCGGTCACCAACCTGGAATTCCAAAGGTTTGCGTCGCTTATCTGCATAGCTCTTTTGTCGGTCACGAGATGCTTTCAATCGTTCTCGGATCTGAATGATTTTCTCTGTTGTCTCTCGTATGATCTCCGGACCAGTGAGAGTGCTGTTAGGTACCTGACCTCTGGCTAGTTGAGTATCACCCACTTCAGCCCAGCACAGAGGGGATCTACACTTGCGTCCGTATAAAGCTTCAAATGGAGCAACTTTGATGCTAGTGTGATAGCTGTTGTTGTATGAAAACTCAATGAGCGGTAAGTGGGTGTCCCACGCCTTACCGAAGTCTATCACACAGGATCTCAACATGTCTTCCAGCGTTTGGATGGTTCTTTCACTTTGGCCATCCGTCTGCGGATGGTAAGCTGTGCTCATATCGAGTCTGGTTCCCATAGCCTTTTGCAATGATTGCCAAAAGTGCGAAGTGAATCGGCTATCTCTATCAGAGATGATTGATTTTGGCACACCATGCAATTTTACAATTTCTCTGAGGTAGAGCCTTGCCAGCTTATCCATCTTATCAGTCTCCTTGATTGGTAGGAAGTGAGCGGATTTGGTTAGCCTATCGACGATTACCCATATAGTGTCTAACCCACCGGTTGTATTTGGTAATTTGGTTATGAAGTCCATAGTTATCCGCTCCCACTTCCACTCGGGTATTTCTGGTTGTTGTAGCAGACCCGAGGGCTTTTGATATTCTACTTTAACCTTGGCACAAGTCAGGCACTTGCCCACGTAAGTAGCAATCTCTGCCTTCATGTTTGGCCACCAATATAGTTTCTTGAGGTCTAGGTACATCTTGTCGGACCCAGGGTGAATGGAGTATCTAGTCTTGTGAGCCTCATTCATGACAATGTCTCTGTATCCGCCGAACCTCGAGGTCCAAATTCGGTTCATGAGGTAACGAGCTCCGTCTTCCTTAACTTCGAGGTTCTTATCCATCCCTCGCAAGGCTTCATTCGCGACATTCTCAGGTTTTAAGGCTTCTAGTTGCGCCTCCTTGATCTGAGTGGACAAATGGGAATGGATCGTTATTGTTAATGACTTCACTCGGCGACCCGAGTACTCTTTTCGACTGAGGGCATCAGCTAACACGTTGGCCTTTCCTGGATGATAACGAATTTCGCATTCGTAATCACTTAGTAGCTCTACCCATCGTCGTTGTCTCATATTGAGTTCTTTTTGGCTGAGGATATGCTGGAGACTCTTATGGTCGGTGTATACCGTACACTCTGTGCCGTAAAGGTAGTGTCTCCAGATCTTCAATGCGAACACTACTGCTCCCAACTCGAGGTCATGTGTAGTGTAGTTGACCTCGTGAGTTTTAAGTTGTCTTGAAGCGTAAGCAATGACCTTTCCTCTCTGCATGAGTACACAGCCCAGACCCTGGTTCGATGCATCGCAATAGACTACAAAGTCTTCTGTTCCTTCTGGAAGGGACAGAATAGGAGCGCTGCACAAAGCTTTCTTTAAGGTCTGGAAGGCGGCATCTTGTCTATCTCCCCACTTGAATGTTACACCCTTCTGTGTCAGGGTAGTAAGTGGCTTTGCAATTTTGGAGAAGTTCTGTATGAATCTTTGGTAATAGCCAGCAAGGCCCAAAAACTGACGGATTTCTGTCGGAGTTCTTGGTGCTTCCCAGCTTTCGATGGCTTTGATTTTGGAGGGATCCACATGTATCTCTTCTTTGCTGACTATGTGGCCTAGAAAGTCCACTTTTCGAAGCCAAAATTCGCATTTTGAAAATTTCGCATACAGCTTCTCTGCTCTTAATGTCTCCAAAACTTGTCGTAAGTGTTGGCTATGTTCCTCCTTACTTTGTGAATAGATAAGTATGTCGTCGATGAATACTATCACGAATTTATCTAGGTAAGGTCGGCATACACGGTTCATCAGATCCATGAACACTGCGGGCGCATTGGTTAATCCGAAAGGCATCACAACGAATTCATAATGACCATAGCGTGTTCTGAATGTCATTTTAGGAACATCTTCTTCTTGAACCTTGAGTTGGTGATATCCCGACCTCAGATCGATTGTTGAGAAATAACTCGATCCTTGGAGTTGATCGAACAGGTCGTCAATTCGGGGTAGTGGGTATCGATTCTTGATGGTGAGCTTGTTCAACTCCCGATAGTCAATACACATATGGAATGATCCATCCTTCTTCTTCACGAATAAGACCGGCGCTCTCCAAGGTGAGAAGCTCGGCCTGATGAACCCTTTACTTAGCAGTTCGTTTAGTTGGCTTGATAATTCTTTCATTTCTGCCGGGGCTAATCGGTATGGCGCTTTTGCTACTGGGGTGGCTCCTGGGATCAAATCGATTCTGAACTCGACTTGTCGTGCGGGTGGTACTCCTGGAAGGTCTTCTGGGAATACGTCGGGAAAGTCGCAGACTTCAGGGATCTCTTTGATGTTCTTTGCTTCTTTCTTCTCGTCAACAACGTGGGCTAGGAAGGCATGATATCTTTTCTGTAGGTATTTTCGAGCTTTGATGCAAGACACGATTCGGAGGCTGGTACTGGGTTTATCACCGTAGACAACAAAGGTCTTGTCATCCGGTAGATGAAGTCGGATTCCTCGTTCGTAACACATGATGTCGGCATGATGGGGAATTAGCCAATCCATACCAACAATCACGTCAAAACTTCCTATTTTAACAGACATTAAGTCGATTTGAAAGGAGTGATCGTCCATAGTAAGTTTACAGTCTATGTATATGTCGTTTGTGCTTTCTGTTTTGCCATTAGCCATTTCTACTGTAAATGTTTCGTTGAGTGGTTGAGGTTTTTGTTTTAGTAAGTATTTAAACTCGTGGCTTACGAAACTTCTCTCCGCACCGCTATCGAATAGTACACAAGCATATGAATTATTGACGAGGAACGTACCGGTAACCACGGTAGGATCCTCTACTGCTTCCGCGCGTCCCATAGCTAGGACTCTTCCATTTCTCCCCACATTCTTTGTCTTCGGGCAATCACGCTTAAAATGCCCCGTCTCACCACAACTATAGCAAGCTTGGCTCACCCCAGCATTAGAGGCTTGGGTGGTCTGTGGAACTGGCGTCTTGCAGAAACGGGAGGTATGACCCTTTTTGTTGCAGTTCAAGCAGTGCATTTCTCTACAGGCTCCGGTATGATGGAAATTACACTTGTTGCATTTGGGTAGTGTTCCATTATACTGTTTGGTTGTTGTTGGGTAGTCGGGACAGTGGCTGCACGGACTGCCACTATTTGTTGTCTCTTGGCATTTTCCTGGTTAGGCTGATTCCTTCCCCTGTTCCAGGGTTTTCTTTTGTGGTCCTTCTCTCTTGGTTGATCAGTTTTAGAGGTCATGGTGCCCTGGCGAACTCCATGGTCGACTAATCGTTGGGCTAGTCGTTTTGCGCTGTCGAAAGTGGCGGGGCTTGCCGCTTCTACATTCCCCTGAATCAGAGGAGATAGCCCCAGATGTAACGTTCCACTTTCACGGACTCCAGTGTGACCGTAGTAGGGCAAAGGGTTGCCAAATCATTGAATCGGTTCGTGTAGGAGGTCAGATCTGAACCTTTCATGGTAAGGTTCCACAGCTCTTGTTCTAGCTTTTGGATCTCCCCCCCTGGGACAGTACTCTTTCATCAGCATAGTCTTCAGTTCCTCCCAACTCATCGAGTTGGCCACGGGAAGTGTCAGAGCCTTAACGTGGCCCTTCCACCAGGACATGGCCGTCTCGGCAAAGGTACAAGCGGCGTATTTGACTTTAAATTCCTCGGGGTAGGCGGAGATATCAAAGATTGATTCTGTTTTCTCAATCCATCTCGTAAGAGCAAGAACACCACCGGTACCATGGAAAGTTACTGGTTTGCAATTCGCGAAGTCCTTGTAAGTGCATACTCGTGATTGGTTTGGTGTTTCTCCATTTGTGGAGTCGTTGGTACCATTTCTGCTTCCGTTTCCATTTGTCCCATTCGGGTTTATTTGAGCGATAGCAGCTGCTACCGCAGCAGTAACAGCTGCTTGGAAAGTAGCTGAGTCCATCATGGGTGGCTCTGGAGTTGCGATCGGTGCTCGCCTAGCGTTTCTTCTACGGGGTGGCATATTTCTGCCACAAGGATTCAAGATTTGACGTTGGTTAGTTTCTGTAAGGACTATTATAAGTATGTTGTCGTTAGGACATGGCGACTATATTTTAAGTTTCTCTTTGTCTTTTTCTTTTCGTAGATTGTAATCATAAACCAGTACCAAACATACATATCAAATATTCGTACAACGTTTTATAAGTAAACCACATCATCATATTAATAATAATTTGTAGCGTTACATGATTTTTAATATGGAAAATTTGACATTCGCAGAGGTCTACAATGCAAAAACAAACGGGCGGCGTAACGACCCACAAAGAGTGTAATCACTTAATTGTAGGGTCGCGCCTACATATAAAGCGAGTAGCGTATAGTGCCTACTCGTAAAGTCCTAGTCTATAACAAAATTTGAGCAGTAAAAGTACCACTCATGGTGATCTGGATCCCCCAGCTCTGCGTAGTGCATCCACCTGTGCCCTCAGATCGGCAGCCTCTCGCTCGGCCTCCTCGGCTCTCCGCTCTATGTTTCGTATCCTTTCCTCGGACTCGGATATCCATACAAAGGCCTCGTGAAACATCCCCATAGCTGTCCGTCCGTCCTCCTCGAGTGAGTCGACTCACCCGGAGGTATGGTCATGGGCCTCGTCTACGCGTCGAAGGCGTGCTGCAGTGATCTCGGCAGTAGCTCCCACGTCCATGACCTGACTGGAGGTTGCCCTAATCCACTCCTCCTGACGGCTGATGCGTCCGACCATGATTGGTAAAGCTCGGTCTGCATAGCCCCCTCTGCTGATGTCGTAGTGGTCATAGAGTAGGTCATACGGGGGTCGCAAATCCTGCTCGCGGCTCCAGCGGCGTATTTGCTCTGCCCACTCTGGTGTCGGGCCCTGAAGAGGTTCTTCTATTAGTAAGGGGCGGTGAATGGGAAGTACCCTCTTTCGAGGAGTACGCATCCATAACGGGCCACCAGGGTGGCGATATACCTGGAATAGCGGTGGTGGCAGTGGTACATGTAAGTTGCGGACTGGGTGACGGGGGTTGATGACTTCGGGTTCGTCTTCGGACTCCTCCTCGTCCCATTGGTCCTCACTATCCGACATTTCTTCCGGTTCTTCTTCTGGGTAGTAAGGGTCTCCCGGGAAATGGTGTCCGACCATGGTGTCTGTACGAGGAGTGGGGTATAAGAAGTATATATAAGGAGATTCATAAATACACCTATATATAACTAAGTAATGTATACAAAATACTCATATATTATTTTAATTTCATGTTTAGTTCTATAGTGCCATAAAATACTCCTATAGTATTTTAAATTTCATGTTTAGTTCTTTTGGTTACTAGTAAGTGTTCGGACTTGTTGCTCTCCACGACTATTCCTAAGTATGCGTTAATCATATCTTGGACCAATATAGTTGATCAGGCTCTATTTATCCAAGATATAATTACCAAAACGCTTAGGTCTATCCATAGTGTTCAACTCATCTTACTACTTTTGTATGTTTTCGTTATGATATCATTCTAGTATGTATGTATGTACTTATACTTTTATAAAAATTATCATTGTAATTTTAAAAGTATACTTGTACGAAAAATGTTTTTGAGAGTTTTAGTTCCATTGTATTTATAGTTGTATATCTTTAAATGGATTGATATACTTAGTTCACTATAAACAATGCTCTGATACCAATCTGTCACACCCTCAAACCGTATTGGCGGAATAGTTCAAGGGTGGATGACTTCATGAACAATATCATAACAAAGTTGAATAATAGTGATTTCAAGCAAACAACCATCATTAAATAATTGCAAATGTTACATCGTTTAGAAGTTGCGTGTTTCAATTACAATTACAAATGATTTCAAAATGAACAAAAACGACGTCGTAACGTCTCTTCGAATCGCGCTGAGGCTTACCTTATCAATTTCCTGATAATACAAGTAGTTGAAAAAGTGTCAACAATTAAGTTGGTGAGTTCATAAGATTTTTGCGTAAGAAGTGTCCTTTGTTTGTAAGCAATAGTGTTGAAGACCAAGAAAATCCAATATTTTCTCATAAAAATGACCAAGTCTTTAAATCCCAAAGACTAAAATGTAATATGTAAACTGTAGTGTACTTTCTTTGAAATGTGTGTCTCCACGTAAACAATCCATAAAAATATTAAGTTGATTATTTTCCCATGTGAGATACCATATAACCATACTGTGACTAGTTGGCCTGCTGCGACGTTCTTCAGGCGTCGGAATGTTAGACATTTGGACACCTCAGACCTGCCGGTCAAGCTGTAGCTAGCAGCTCAGGTGCGGGGTTGTCAAGCCCCGTATAGATCTATACTCAAATATCACGCTCTCTTACCGAGACTCTGGTTCAGGACTTATAGTAGGTACTTATAAAAGTACTGTGAAGATTCATCTCACAAAAATGTATGTATTCAAATCAACTTGTTTACGTACGATTTGTATATAAAAACTCTTGTAATCGTCAATTATCATTTTTTCCATGATAATATAGTAAAGTACAATAATTATATATTTTTATATACTTATTTTTGTCATGTTTAAACGTCATAATAACATTGTGTTCATAAACTATCTCAATAATAGTCTATTTTTAGTAATTGCGTCGTAATAACCTTATTTTTACGAACGATAGCGAAATAACTTGTTCAAAAGATTATAAATATCATCTTTTGAGGTAATTCTCACAAAAATGGTGTAATAATGTGATTATAACCATTTTTGCTAGAAAATAGTGCCCTTATTTATAAAAACGTAGTTTTTACTAGTTTTCGTTTTTATAACGTTTTTATCCAAGATCTAGTATCTTTGTACACTTTATTTGTAGTTTTTGTAACTTTTACACATCTTAATATATCAAAGTGTTCATAATACATGGATCTATTCATATTTCATGCCAAATTCATCTTTATAACATTTTTGTCCAAGATCTAACATTTTACACATTTTATTTATAGTTTAGTAACTTTTATACAAACATATTATGTATCATTATGAACATCTTACAAAGATTTATCCATATTTCATGTCAAAGGTATTTTTACCCAAATACTAACTTTATGAACTTATGTAAAACATCATATATAGCATTTAAACATATATAACTTGAATAAAACAACATTTATAGTAAAGGAACTTGTATTCTCCCCCAAAAAGGTTTGAAAGGATGAAAATGAGGGGTATGAACTCACCTTGAGTGGTTGATCTTAAGGTTTCTTGGAAGAAGGTTGAAGATTTTGGTTCTAAGACCTGGAGGACCCTTGGACAAAGCTATTATCCAATGGATTTTTGTGAGTATGTGCGTGTAAAAGAGTAAATGAAGGTATTTAGAACTTAAATCACTAGATGATCATAACTTACCAAGAAGGCTTTCAAGATCTTTGAAGATGATGAAGATTTGAGCTCAAAGACCTTTGGACCAAGCTATTATTCAATGGATTTTGATGGATGTTAGTGTGTGTAAAAGATGTAAAACTTGTGTCATGTTGTTTAGAATCAAAAGATGGATGAAGATTACCTCTTGAACTTGTGAAAGAAGCTTGAAAACGAAGCTTGAAGATGGTGATGGTGATGGTGATGGTGGTTTGAGGCCGAGAGCAAGAGGAGAGGAAGAGAAGAGAGGATGAGTTGGTTTGGTGGTTTGGTTCAAATGAGATGATAACTTGATTATAGTTTAGTTTATTAGATTTATTATTTGATTTTATGTGCATTATTTTATTCAAGCTTCATCATGCTCTAGATTTGTGAATAGTAGCTATGGATTTGCCTTGGGACTTCAATTCAGCCGATGGGGGTGGGGGTAGGGGTGGGGTAGGTTAGTTTTTATAAAATAACAATACACTTTATAAAAATAAGTGATTTTTATAAAATAGTAAGACGTTTTAGTGAATTTTTATGCGTTTTTGACGAAACGAAGTTCTAAATAATTATTTTGTATAAAAATATTGCCAAACATCTAATTTGATTGAATTATAACTCGTTGGGTGCCGGAATACGCGTTTAAGCGCAGTATACTTCCGATTTCGCGATTTTTGACGTTTTATCGGAAATTGCATTTTGCTTTGAAATTAAATACTAGATATTATTACGTTACTTATCATATGAATTTTTATTTCATATTTGATGTTTAAGGCACCACATTTTGTATTTTGGTTCCAAACCCTGTGTACATTTATCCGTTCACAGCGGTTTAATCGTTGTAACTTCCACATACGAACTCCGTTTTCGACGTTCTATATATTCACAGGTTCGTATTTACGAGTAGATCGTTTTATGAATATTATTATTCTCAAAATAATAATTGTCGATTATCGAATTTTTACGCTACAGTAGTCTGCTGTCCGTATTTTCGACTTTTAACCGATAATTGTTTTGGTTTAGCATACGTAATATTATAATATTAATAATTCATCGCAAAAGTTATGGAAAATAACTTTTCAACATATAAATTAACGTACGCTTCGTTTGACTACAGTTGACTTTTGTTGACCAATATTTACAATTGTCGCACATTATAACCATTAGTGTTCTTGGAAGAGGATAAACTGTGAAATATTTTCTCAGTCTATGTTGTTACTCAGGTTATGTTGATCTTATGCTTCATTTGAAATCTTTGAACACTTCAAGGTTCCAATCAATCGCTTATTCCGATAAACGAAGCCATATTTGTCAAGCCATTTGGCAAATATCATGAAGCATAACTAATCGTGTTCTGTTCGAAGATTCGAGCAATACACAGTAACTTATGTGTCTGTTGCTCAAAATCTTAATACCTTTACAGTTCCATGTAAATTTATGACTTTGTTAATATTGTTCAAGACATGCAATCATCACCTGACTCCAAGTCAACTGATTCCAAAATCCTATCCATTGGATCTTTGGGCGATTCCTTTCTTACCACAATTAATTTTATTAAGAACTCAATTCATCATGTGACTCTAAGTCAAAGGATTCCAAAGTCCTATCCAACTGGACCTTTGGTTGAAGTGATTCTTATAAAATTCACTTTAACAATCATAAAGAACACAATTTACAAATCCAATCCCATTGGATGTATCAACATTCAAGTTATTACCATTTACGTCATCAACACATTCACACAACATTTCGAGGACAATTAAAACAATCATGTTTCAAAAAAAATATTTCATTAAACCAGAATTATCCTCAGAACAATGTACTATGCGAATCCATGTCGTATGTATCTATAAACTAATAACAAGAACAAATATCTAGCTTAACTCAAAAACCGCACGAGCTCCAGATCTAATCCGAATATGCTCCTGTGCGACACCATCCCACATCCTCCAGAGTTCGTGCATACAGAGCAAATGTGTGAAACACATCCTGTATCAAGGAAATGAGGATCAGGTGTTCTGAATTCTAAGATATTTATGAGTTTACCAAACGGTTTGGCTTTGGAGCATTTTTCCAATCTTTCCGTGACTGTGTCCCACCTTGTGGATTCCCAGTTTGAAACATCGAACAATCGGTCCAGACGATCTGGATCATTTCTTGATGCACCTTAATACTGTACTCAATCCTGAAGCAGCTGAATTAATGGAACTATGCTTCTCCATGAACGATTCATACAAAGTCGACATTGAATGCACTTCCACGATTGTCTTATCCGGTTACCCTTTCTGTTCATCTGGATGAACATATCAGCGAGTTGAGCTAATGCTTAACTCCCAATCACAAAGGGAAACCAGTTTTATACTGTTCGCCTATGTATCCCTCAATCTCGGGAACACGCAAACTGGTGCTACTTCCTTCTAGCTTGCAACTTCAAGCTCTTTGAAGATCCTAGTTCGTTCCCTTTATTCAACCAGTTCACGAAACCTTTCCTGAACTAGCTGTGCTAACTTATCAGACCCCAGGAATTCTAAATCCCTGCGGAACTCGGGGTTAATGATCAATAGCATAAGGCAACGAACTTCCTTGGACTCAATAGTCAAGGAGTCATACTCATCACAAGCTGCTGTGTGATGCCATGTTTGGGAGCGGACACTCAGTTTGATATGGTTCGCCAGCAAAACTAAGAACTATTCTCTAATTGCAAAACCATATAGTCAAGACCAGTCAGCCTTACCATATTTAACAGGTGCTTTCTGAAGCTCTCAGAAATGGGTGAAGGAGGGGAAGGAGGAGAATGACACTTTCTTCAGACATATATAAAATTTGAATTTATTCGTTTAATTCATCCTTTTAAATAATTAACCAATATACATTATTTAACAAGGCTAGGATCCAAAATACCCCAACTATGCTGTGAAGAGGGATGTCGTAGTCACAACACAGTGGTCATTAAGGTAGATAACTTTTATCAATTTCAGTCTTATGAAATTCCTAGATCTGTGAGATTCATTGAACTGTTCAATGGCATGTTTAATATCGGATATGCCCCACCGTTTGTGACTGGGATGCCGAGGATCACAAACCGGGTGTGAATAACCATGCAAATTAGCTTGGTACTCTCGGGGTCCATTATCATCTCAAATTGATGTGCCGGTTAACCACACACGCTCCATCAACAATGATAACACCCGAGAAAACCAATTGCCACTCTTTATGAACCCCCATTGGTGTGCCGGTAACCGACACACGCTCCACCAACGTTTCATAAAGTGCAATGTGCAATTTCATGGGTTAGCATTAAATTCACATTTTTTCTAAAGTAACTAGATTGGGAATTCTTGTACGGGTTCTAGTACTTTGATCATTATACTTTTAATGATTAAGCGGTCCTATCAAAACTGTTCGGCTAACGACCCTCCACTGATCAGGCGAGCGGTGGGTGAGAGTGAACACCCATTAGACCGCCATTTTATAGGCAGTCTCCTTATACCCACTTTATAGACCAGCTTCGTGAATGAGCCTACTAATGATTTGACTAACCAATTTATCTTATACATATAGTATTAACCTTTAATAATATATATAAGATGTATTTTAAATCTTTTAAAATATTCCTGGTTTATCTTTTAATTTCCTGAAATTTAACTATTAAATTTCAAATTAAATTAAACCTTTAATTTGATTTAATTTATCTTTTAATTAAACTATTAATTAAATTAATTAAATCTAGATATTTTAAACCTTTTAAAATATTTTAGGATTTATCCTTTAATTTTCGAAATTTAACCATTAAATCAAAATTAAATTAAATCCCTTGAATTATCTTTTAATTAAACAATTAATTAAATTAATTCAAATGTAGATAGGGTTTTCCAAATTAATCAAACCAATTTAAACCTATCTTAAACCCCTAATTATCGAATTCAAACAAACTGGGTTTAAGGTTATCCATTTAATTAACCAATTAAAGTTACCAAAAATAGAAAACCTTCCAAAACCCTAAGCAGAAAAACGAAAAAGAAGGGGGGAGGGGCTAGGGTTTCAAAAACCCTAAACCCCAAAATCGAAATCAGGCCCAAAAGATTTATAAACAATAAACCCTAATTAGGAAAACTATTACAGCCATTCAATAAGAAAACAACCAAACCCTAATTAGGAAAACTATTACAGCCATTCAATAAGAAAACAATCAAATGCTCTGATACCTCTGAAAGGTTTTCCACAACCATGAACTAAATAACCTAAGTTCACATGCAACCTAGAAAAGATCTATGTTTTCTTTCTTTGAACATGTAACTAATTCATAAAGGCCAAACAAAATTAACTAAAAGAATAAATCAGAAAAACTAACCTTTAGTTTTAATCTTGAAGCTAAGCAGCACAAGTGTCCTGCCTCAAATGAGATCACACCCAGGGAGCCAGAGGAAGGTCACGAAAATTCCAGAGAGAGAATAATAGAATGAGCACCTATAATGAGGTCTAGGGGTCCCTACTTATAGGGAAACAAGAAACCCTAGCCGTCAGCCATTTTCCGGATTATACGTACGCGCGTCGCGGCCTTTACATTTGCGCGCCGCACGCCGCAATTCAACTATTGAATTTGTACGACTTTAATCCCTGACTTCCTGGTTAATCTAATTAATGCCACAGAAATTAATCTAATTAATTCCTGATTAATTATTAATCAATCAATATAGTTTCTAATTAATATATTATCACTTTAATATATTAACAAACCATATCTTTTATTTCCATTGATTTATTAATCCCATAATAAACCAACATTTCTCTCTACCGAACTTTCTACCAAACCTCTAGCTATGAGGGCAACCCAAATAGACTTTGCTTCTATTAATTATGTAAATACAAATTATTAGTCATGGCTTAGACACCTAATCCAACACATACAACAGCTATGGACACGGGAAGGTTCTACCTATCATACAACAACTATGGGTTCCCGGTTATGGCCCAGCCCATCATACAACAGCTATGGGACAAGGCAATAGTCCAACTCGCCATACAACAGCTACGAGGGGACACGCATCAGTACTAAGCCCAACAACAAATAACCACATATATAGAGCAAATCATATAAATGTAAACAACACACAAGATGCCTAACATGCAACATCATATAGTAAGGTGAGGATACTCACCTGGTTCGAAACCGTGTAGATATTCTCTAATATCCCCACATAGCTCGTCCACACTCATACAACATATCAATTACTGACTAGGCTCTTACAGACCTGCCTAAAGGTTAGACTTAATATTTGCCATCAAACCGTGGTCAAAACTAAGTTCCTGGTCAAACAGTCGCTCGCCGCGGCGTGGCTCCTCATCCTACGTGTCGCGGCTATCATCGAATAAATACGGGGTTTCAGCCGAGTCCGTGCCGCTGACATAGCCAGTCCGCGTCGCGGCTCGTAACATTCCAAAATGTTTTTAGCGATTAACAGTACATCAATCGGCTAGGGTTTCACTCCAAACCCTTCCTAAGATCAGAAACTAACCTAAGATCACTTCCTTAGGGACATGCAAGTCTATTCATGTCCTTAGTCTAACCCTAAGGGTTACAAGTCATCTAAGACTACTACTTAAGGGATAACACCATAAAAACGGGATAAACTGAAATATCAGAAGGTAGATCCTCTTATCTTGCTTCTGGAAAGCGGAGAAATGCACCCGATCGACTACAGCCTTTCCCCACGTTGTATTTCTTCCTTCAAACCTCCAAAGCCTTGGAACCAAAGAGTCTCTGCTGAACCCAGACGCCTCTGCCCAGAAAACTCCCAAAAACACGAACCCTAGGGCTGGGTCCCTTTATATAGGCGTTTAAATCCGAATTAGGGTTTTTCACCTTAGAGGCGCACCGCGCCGCGCGTACAAATATCACTCGTTTCTGGATCCTTCCTAAAGCCGCGCCGCAGATTAATCCGAGCCGCGACTCGGCGGAACGGGTCTTACAATTCTCCCCCACTTAACTGGATTTCGTCCCCAAAATCTGTGCCGGTAAATAATTCTGGATAATGCCTCCGCATTTCCTCCTCCGGTTCCCAAGTCCACTCGGACCCTTTTCGTTGTTGCCACTAAACCTTAACTAATCCTATTGTTTTATTTCGTAAAGTCTTTATCTTCCTTTCAATGATGGCAATTGGTCGCTCCACATAATTTAGGCGTTCATCTAATTGAATATCCTCCAAAGGTACTATTGTAGATTCCTCAGTAAAGCACTTCTTGAGCTGCGAAATGTGGAACGTGTCGTGAATCTGACTAAGCTGCTCGGGCAGCTCCAACCGCTAAGCTACCTTACCTACACGGGCGACAATTCGATATGGTCCAATGTACCTAGGGCCAAGCTTTCCTCGCTTCCTAAAACGAATAACTCCCTTCCAAGGCGACACCTTCAGAAGAACATAATCCCCAACTTGAAACTCGAGATCGGACCGTCGCCTATCCGCATAACTTTTCTGTCGACTCTGTGCCGTTAACAATCTCTCCCGAACCTTCTGAATTAACTCAGTTGTCTTGAGCACCACCTCAGTACTACCCAATACCTGCTGGCCAACTTCGCCCCAGCAAATAGGTGTCCGACATTTCCTTCCATACAACATTTCAAAGGGAGCCCTGCCAATGCTCGCGTGATAACTGTTGTTGTAAGAAAACTCAGCTAAAGGGAGGTGGGAATCCCAAATCCCGCCAAAATCGATGACACATGCTCTAAGCATATCCTCCAGCGTTTGAATCGTCCTTTCACTCTGCCCATCCGTCTGAGGATGATATGTTGTGCTGAAATGAAGGCGAGTGCCTAATTCCTCATGAAACTTCTTCCAAAACCTAGACGTAAATCGGACATCCCGGTCGGATATCACCGAGACCGGTATACCATGCCGAGAGATAATCTCATCTACGTAGACCTTAGCCAATTCCTTTGCAGTGCAAGTCTCTTGGATGGGGAGGAAATGAGCACTTTAGTCAACCTATCCACGATAACCCAAATAGTGTCCTTATGTCGAGGGGTTCTTGGAAACTTCGTGATAAAATCCATTGTGATATGCTCCCATTTCCATTCTGGGATCTCAAGAGGCTGCAACTTACCATGAGGCCGTTGGTGCTCTGCCTTGACCTTATGACAGGTCATGCATCTTTCGACAAACCAAGCTACTTCCCTCTTCATGCCTGGCCACCAATAATATTCGCGCAGATCCCTATACATTTTAGTTGCTCCAGGGTGAATAGAGAACTTGAATTTATGTGCCTCCTCCAATAGGGTTTGACGAACCCCGCCTAACTTCGGTACCCAAATCCTCTCATGACAAGTTAACAAATCCCTACTATCCTTGACCATAGCTGCCAACTGACCCATAATTCTCTCACCTTTCTGATTCTCGCTCTTGCTTGCTTCCACCTGGGCTTTCCTAATCAGTTCAAACAGTGGTGTCACAATTGTCATCCTTAGACAAACGCCCCAAAGGGGTGCACCCGAAGCCTTACGACTTAACGCATCAGCTACCACATTGGCCTTTCCAGGGTGGTAGTGTATCTCACAATCATAATCTTTCAATACAACCAACCATCTTCTCTGTCTCATATCGAGGTTTGCCTGATCCATCAGGTACTTCAAACTCTTGTGGTCCGTGAAGATGGTGCACTTCACTCCATACAAATAGTGTCTCCAAATCTTGAGAGCGAAGACCACCGCTCCCAATTCCAAATCATGAGTAGGGTAGTTAGCTTCATGGGGCTTCAACTGTCGCGAGGCGTAAGCAATCACCCTGCCTCGTTGCATCAAGACTGCCCCCAATCCCGAGATAGATGCATCGCAATAAACTACCATGTCCTCCATGCCCTCAGGTAAGGTCAAAACTGGAGCTTCGCATAACTTCCGCCGCAAAGTGTCAAAAGCCTGCTGCTGCTCCTCACCCCACCGAAAAGCAGCGTTTTTCTTAGTTAGTCGAGTCAAAGGTACCGCAACCTTTGAGAAGTCTTGGATGAAACGACGATAATAACCAGCCAGACCCACGAAACTTCTAATCTCTGAGGGGGTCTTCGGGACCTCCCACCGCATCACGGCCTCCACCTTAGCCGGGTCTACCATGATTCCTAGCTCGTTAACGATGTGACCCAAAAACTGGACCTCCCGAAGCCAAAAGTCACACTTGGATAGCTTTGCATAAAGCTTCTCCTTCCTTAAGGTTTCTAATACTTCATTTAAGTGTTGTTCATGTTGCTCCCTGCTCCGAGAGTAAACTAAGATGTCGTAAATGAAAACTATAACCGACCGATCCAACATCAGTCGACACACCCGATTCATTAAATCCATAAAAGCTGCAGGGGCATTGGTTAGACCAAACGACATCACTACAAACTCGAAATGGCCGTACCTCGTCCGAAAAGCCGTTTTCAGGATGTCTTCCTCCCGAACCCGCATTTGATGATATCCTGACCGCAAATCAATTTTCGAGAACCACGAAGCGCCCTGCAGTTGGTCAAACAAGTCGTCGATGCGAGGCAATGGATATCGATTCTTCACCGTAAGCTTATTCAACTCACGATAATCTATGCACATCCTGTTGGAACCATCCTTATTCTTAACAAACAAAATAGGCGCTCCCCACGGCGAGCAACTGGGTCGAATAAATCCCTTATCTAATAATTCCCGAAGTTGAATAGACAACTCCAGCATCTCCGGAGGCGCAAGACGATATGGTGCTTTAGCTATCGGAGCTGCACCGGGAGTTAAGTCGATCTTGAATTCCACCTGTCTCTCTGGCGGTACACCAGGCAGGTCCTCGGGAAAAACATCAGGAAAATCCCGAACCACTGGTATATCACCTGCTTTCTGTTGTGGCTTCTTTTCTCGTGCGTCTACAACATAAGCCACAAATCCCGAACCTCCATGTTGAAAATGTCTGCGTGCCCTAGCAGCTGAACAGAAAACTATACCTCGATTCTTTCTCTCGCCCTGCACAACCAGCTCTCCCCCACTTGGGGTTTGAATCCACACTCGCTTGTTCTTACAATCAATCCATGATTCATGCTGACCCAACCAATCCATACCGATGATGACTCGAGAGTCACTCAACGGTATAGGGATGAGATCGATCGGAAACTTTATTCCTTGAATCACTACTTCGCATCCCCGATAAACACTAGTCGCTTGCACGGTTTTATCATCCACAATTTCTACTTCTAACGACCGACGAAGAGTTCCTAAAGCAATACCGAAACTCTTTCCCAACGCGGCAGACACAAAAGAATGACTAGCACCCGAATCAAATAGTACAAAGGTAGGCGTAGAGTTGACTAAGAATGTACCTAATCAAAACATAGTAGACATATTAATTACACACACCACAAACATGAGGCAAGTAAAGAAAGAGTACCCGTGATGACGTCGGGCGCATCCTGTACCTCCTCGGCGGTCATGACGAATGCTCGACCCTTGGTCTTAGGGGCTTCCCCTTTGCCCTGCCTACCATCGGTAATCCGGAGTGTAGTGGGTGCCAGATTCTGAACCACTCCCTGAGTCAGACGGGGACACTGGGCCTTGAAGTGGCCTACCTGATTACAATTAAAACAAATCTTGACCACTTGTCGACAATCTTTAGCATAGTGGCCCTCCTTCCCACACTTATGGCATATTAACACCCAGCAACGCCCCTCATGATTCCTTCCACATTTACCGCATTTACTATGGCTCCTTTGCCCTTGCTTTCCCTGATCTGACCCTCGAAATTTCTTCGACACCTGCTGAGTTTGAGTAGGCGCCGGACGCTTCTGCTTTTGTTGGGTTTCCAGTTCCAACTCTCGGGCCCGAGCGGCCACGATCATATCAGTAAGAGTTTGGTGTCTAGCAGCAGACACAAATTCCCGAATATCAGTGCGAAGCATCGCCAAGTATCGTGTCATCCTCATTCGCTCGGTCGCCGCAAACTCTGGACAGAAAAGTGCTCGTTCATTAAACTTTTTGGTGATCTCCGTCACCGTTTCAGTGGTCTGGGTCAGATTCAGGTATTCCTGAGCCAAGCGTTCCATTTCCACCTATGGAACATACTCCAGTTTGAACTGTTCCTTAAACTGCGGCCACATAATGGCATCCAACTGAGCAGGAGTGAGATCTTTCATTCGTATTTCCCACCAATCTTTTGCACCTTCTCTTAGAAGATTCACTGCAAATGTTACTTTGGAGTTCTCAGGACACGAACAGGTGCGGAAGACACCTTCTACCGCAGAAATCCACCGCATACTGACAATCGGATCCCTGCCCCCATCGAACATCGGAGGCGAACAAGCCGAGAAGTCCTTATAAATTGCATCCCTGGCCCGTGATGTGCCCTGAGTAGCCAGTCGCTCCTCGAGCATTGCCCATAGCTCAGCCTTAATCGTACAAAAGAACTAAGGTATCGCAGCCAACACTTCTCGCGAAACCTCCTCCGCTATCAGGTTGCGGAGATTTTCATCAGTCGTTCCTCCCCCGCTCGAGGCACCCGCATCTAGGCACCCGCATCTGGTCCACCGTTACTTCGAGTGACTGCCATTCTGAAATTTGCAACAGTTTCTAATATCAATACTCGGGTCACTCCTATCTACCCCATTACTTGACATTCTAGGACTTTGGTTGACTACTCTTGACTCAAGCGTGAATCCTATGCTTTCGGTAATACTGGCCTGGTACTACCTTCCACACCTATTCGCCCTTGTTCCAAGTTCGTCAATCATCCTCCTAAAATGTCACACACATACTAAACCATTTCCTATGGCTCCTACGGTCATGCATCGTGGTGCCTAATCTTTTGATCTAACTCTCCATCTCACACGTGCCTAAGAGAACTACTGCTAATGTCGTCGAGTCGCCTCACGGACGCACAGTCGTACACAATCGGGAATAAGATAGACGTCTGAATAACTGATCCTACCCTAGAGTCACAACCAAACAAGGAACAGCCAGTAAGGTCAGACCAAAAATTCTTAGGCTATCTTACCCTAATTGCATATAACCTACCAGCATTCACTAAGCAACCTAACGACAGTAGCATAAAATTCCAAAGCAACACATATGGCACAAAACAGTCTACAGAGTATATTATCCAGGCAACTTTACATCCTAGCACAATACATTTTATCTCATCACACAAACTTGGCATGGGTAATTGGGAATCACAAAACTTACTTAAGCTCGGCTGACGGTTCGCATCGCATCTTCTTTTACTTTAATTTAACCCTCCAAAAACATTTTCTTAACAAAATCGCTCAGTCCTAAGTTTGAGTTTGGATTCCCAATACAGTTCATTGAAATCCCTCAAACCAAGGCTCTGATACCAATTTGTAACGCCCCAATTTCAAAAATTTCAAAAATCATTTATTACCAAGATTCAAATAAAACATTTATTCCAAAACATAAAACTGTTCAACATGATACTTAAATTAACAGCGGAAACATTTGAAAATACTATTATAGTTCATCGATATCAGTCTCTTGAATGCGACGCGCTGCCGTCAAGCCTTGCCCTTCCCTTTGTCATTTGAATTACCTGAAATGTTATAAAAACAACGGGTAAGCTCAAAGCTTAGTGAGTCCACAAGTTACCATACATGCCCATACATTAAACAACCCGTCCTCGAGAACGACCCCACCCTACCCGCCATACAACAGCTACGGGCGTCCATCATACAACAGCTATGGACACGGGAAGGTTCTACCCATCATACAACATCTATGAGTTCCCGGTTATGGCCCAGCCCATCATACAACAGCTATGGGACAAGGAAATAGTCCAACTCGCCATACAACAGCTACGAGGGGACACGCATCAGTACTGAGCCCAACAACAAATAACCACAGATATAGAGCAAATCATATAAATGTAAACAACACATAAGATGCCTAACATGCAACATCATATAGTAAGGTGAGGATACTCACCTGGTTCGAAACCGTGTAGATATTCTCTAATATCCCCACTTAGCTCGTCCACACACCTAAATCCCACACACATACAACATATCAATTACTGACTAGGCTCTTACAGACCTGCCTAAAGGTTAGACTCAATATTTGCCATCAAACCGTGGTCAAAACTAAGTTCCTGGTCAAACAGTCGCTCGCCGCGGCGTGGCTCCTCATCCTACGTGCCGCGGCTATCATCGAATAAATACGGGGTTTCAGCCGAGTCCGCGCCGCTGACATAGCCAGTCTGCGTCGCGGCTCGTAACATTCCAAAATGTTTTTAGCGATTAACAGTACATCAATCGGCTAGGGTTTCACTCCAAACCCTTCCTGAGATCAGAAACTACCCTAAGATCACTTCCTTAGGGACATGCAAGTCTATTCTTGTCCTTAGTCTAACCCTAAGGGTTACAAGTCATCTAAGACTACTACTTAAGGGATAACACCATAAAAACGGGATAAGCTGAAATATCAGAAGGTAGATCCTCTTACCTTGCTTCTGGAAAGCAGAGAAATGCACCCGATCGACTACAGCCTTTCCCCACGTTGTATTTCTACCTTCAAACCTCCAAAGCCTTGGAACCAAAGAGTCTCTGCTGAACCCAGACGCCTCTGCCCAGAAAACTCCCAAAAACACGAACCCTAGGGCTGGGTCCCTTTATATAGGCATTTAAATCCGAATTAGGGTTTTTCACCTTAGAGGCGCACCGCGCCGTGGGTTCTTTAGAACCGCGCCGCGCGTAAAAATATCACTCGTTTCTGGATCCTTCCTAAAGTCGCGCCGCGGATTAATCCGAGCCGCGACTCGGCGGAACGGGTCTTACAATATATATATATATATATATATATATATATATATATATATATATATATATATATATATATATATATATATATATATATATATATATATATATATATATATGTACATATTCCAACCAAAGTTAGTGGAAATCAGACAACCAATCAAAAAGATACACACCACTAAACCCACGTGAAGTGATTACAAACAACCTAGCTCATACTAACCTACGCCACTAGGATTGGAGCACCAACCCGAGTAATAACGCATATAGTATTTGAAGGAGCTATTCAAAGCTCTCTAACTTTGGATATCAAAAACCGTCTTCACACAATAAAACTTTGAAGGTCATCTTCAGATAACTAAAGACATCAACACAACAAAATATGATCTTCTACATTCTCTCTACTGTGTCGAGTCATTCAAATCAATCATCTAGTTTTGGATAGATCTAGAAATAAAGATGGACCAAATTTTTGCAACACCTTTTAGATAGTTATCCATCAAGTCAAATCATCGATCACTTTCTTCTTGATCTTCAACTTGTTTTTCGAATAAAGTTGAACTTTGTTAATGGCAGATCTTGTAATAGTAGTAGAAAACAAACCCTTCTCTTCCTTTCAAAAAAAAAACATCTTCTTGATCCTTCATAAACAATACCACGAGTTGGTGTGTACAAGATCTCACCATCCATCCTAAAATGTTCATCACTTTACGATTTGGCTCACCAAGAGTGTTCCCAACATTGTGTGCAAGAGCAACATCCTTCCTTGCAAAAATCCTCATAATAAAAAAAACATGTAGTTTCAAAGGATCTTCCCAATCCATGTAAACTTCTATCCGAAGAAGCCAAGGCTTGATGTAGCATAATGAAATCATAAGGGCTCATATATGGGATGTCAACAGCAGTAATCTTGCATTCAAAGTCTTTTCCCTTCAGTTGAGTTAATCTTGGTAATTTTCTTCAAAGTATCGGAAAGCCTCCGAGCTACTAAGGGGAAATGCTAATCCAAAATAGGATGAAACACGTTCACTCCTACCAAGGCTAACATATGAGACTTCTACTTACTGACGGAGATACCATCCCAGTGGAGTCTATATGACCATCCCTTCTCGAGAGAGGTCTAGTGTAGACATTCACACACATGAATACATTCATTAACAAACAACAAATCAAAAAATCCAACTATAATCAATAATTCAAACACTAGCTTAAAAGTTTCAAAGATATGCTGAGGTCAAATCTCAAATAACTCAATGAATAATAATCAACTACAAAAGACTAATCATAAACACAAATGAAAGCTCAAATGACCTAATGAGCAAAATAAGCTCATAAGCAAATGACCCAAATGTTAGGAAATAGCAACAAGCAAGATTATACTCACAATCTCTCTAGAACAAGATTCGGCCAAATAACCCTTGACGGTAAGCACTTAGCACACAATAACTTACAGCAAGAAATACAAGAAGAACAAACACGAAGAATTTAAGTGGTTAACTCGATCACTAGATCAAGCTACGTCTACTGTCGAACTAGAGAGATAATATATTGACTAAATGTTATACAATAGATTACAAGTATGACTGCACTCTACAATATTCACACAGTCGTTAATTAGTCTGGAGTATGGAGATGAGTATATAAGAAGGGGTGCGGAAATCGAGAAGATATGGGAGATCTTCTAAACCCGACATTCTGCACATAGACCAGGTGACGGTACAATGGAACAGGTTGTGGCAGACAAACAGTGTACAATCAGCGTATAAAGTAGACCATTATTCTGACACCGGATGTCCTTTCTACCAGAGGGATACTTCACGCTAAAATAACAAATCCCTTCGGTCCAGATGAGGCCTCCTAACTTCGTATATAGAGTTATTTTGCTCCGGATTAGACTCCACCTGCTCAACAATCTCCTACTTGAAGACTAATCAGGACTAGATTCTCATGTCTACCAAGTGTGATCAACCATGATCAAATACTCTCTCTCTAGTTCCCCATCTTCACACTTACTCCTGTGGAAGACCAGCTGAAGTCATACATAAACTTCATCTTGTCCAAAGGAACCACCTTGGTGAACATATCTGCAGGATTCTTCACACCAAGGATTTTCTTCAAGACAAGCATACCTTCGACTTGTTGGAATGAGTGTCCAAGGTCATAAACTGGTGGTAATATTTCAAATAATAGCAGGGTCCTTTTGGGTTGCCCTCATGACCCATAAAAATAGACAAAGTCAAAAAGAACAAAAGAAAAGATGATTAGTTTATTAATTTATTGAGAAACAAATTAATTAGAAACTAGATCAACAAATTAGTTGACAAAATTAATTAGAATTAATTTAGAATCAATTAAAGGGATTGGATTGTAATTGATTAAAGGTTTAATTAAAGAAAACAAGTCTAGGGGTGCGGCCGTCAAAAGGCTCCTAAGTTTGAAATCATAGGATCCCATGTAGTATAACTACAGGCCTTGGGGTTCAACCCAAAGGCATCCCTAGCCTCTACTTGAGCCGCCACCCTCCTCCCTATCTCTCTCTTTCTGCAAAAACTCTTCCCTCTCTAGTGTTAGAGTTCTTTGCCTCCTTTTTCCTGAAGAAGGTCTGATCTGTCTAGTTTTCTGGAGATCACTGGGTGTGAATCGTTAGAGGGATTCTATTTTGGATCTTGATCATCCCTTGCAATCGTGGCCCTGAACAGAGCACAAAGAAGGAGACTTGCTGAGATATATTCTGTTTAAGTTTTAAGTAGCAATAATTGTTATAAACTGCATGATCCTAAACAATGTTCATGGAATATCTATGATTTGATCTTGATTATCTTCCGCCGCATGAGTTATGTGTTAATATGATAGAATGCCAACACGACTATCTGCTCATGAATGAAATTGTATCTCATCTTGATGTGTTTCGTTCTGCTGTGAAACACAGGATTCTTTGCAAGATGAATTGCACTCTGATTATCATAATACAACACACATTCCTCCTATTTCTGGCCAAGCTCTTTAAGAAAGTTCTTTAACCATGGTAGCTCCTTGCTAGCTTCTGCTACTGTTGTATATTCTACTGTGGTTAAGAGAGCTACAGTCTTCTGCAGTCTGGACATCCAACTGATTGTGGTTCCTCTAATTGTGAAAACATAACCATTCTTGTAAACTAAGGTTGTGTCCAAGGTTCCCTTCAAGTAGCGGAGCAGCCACTTGACTCCTTCCAATGCTCCTCTCCTAGATTCGACATGAATCTGTTAACAACTCCCACTACATATGCAATGTCTGGCCTCGTACATACCATAGTGTACATAAGACTTCCAACTTTGGATGCATATGAAACCTTAGCCATTGCTTCCTTGTCTCCATCCGTCTTTGGGGCTTGCTCTTTTGAAAGTTTTAAGTGGCTTACAAGTCGGGTGCTTCAGGCCTTAGCATTTGTCATATTGAAATTCTCCAAAACTTTCAGGATGCACTTCTCCTGAGAAAGTTTGATCTCACCCGAGGTTCGATTTCTAACAATGCTCATGCCCTATATCTGCTTAACAGGTCTGAGGTCTTTCATCTCGAATTCCTTAAACAACTGATGTTTCAACCTATTGATCTCCTGTATGTCAGCACCCGGTACTAACATATCATCAACATAGAGAAGTAGGATGATGTATGAGGCCTTGAATTTCTTTCGGTAACATCAGTGGTCGTTGTCGCTCCTCCGGAAACCAGCCCTCCTCATGGAGTCATCAAACTTCAAGTACCACTGTCTTGGAGCTTGCTTCAATCCGTATAGGCTTTTATTTAAACGGCACACCAGGTTTTCTTTCCCAACAATCTCAAAACCTTCTAGTTGCACCAGGTAGATGTATTCTTTCATGTCACCATGCCGAAATGCAGACTTAACATCTAGCTATTCTAGATAGAGATTGTTGGATGCTACGATCCTAAGAATTGTTCAGATTGTGGTCATCTTCACAACTGGAGAGAATATCCTTGTAATCAAGACCCTCCTTTTGTTGGAACCCCTCGACCACCAATCGTGCTTTGTATCTCTTGCTCCCATCGGCTTCATCTTTGACCCAAAATACCCACTTGTTTGACAATGCCTTCTTCTTTGATGGTAACTTGACAAGAGACCAAGTCTCATTTTTGTCAAGTGAGTGTATCTCATCCTCTATTGTCTTCTTCCACTGTACGAAGTCTTTCATCCTCAAGGCTTTAGGATAATATTCTAGTTCCCCATTTTTGGTCAGCAATAGGTAATTTGCTAACACAGGGTATCAAATTGGAGGTCTTCTCTCTCTAGTGGATCTTCTGAGAATACTTGGAGTTGCAGCTTCTGATTCATCAACTTCGCTTCGGTCTAAGGTGTTACCCTCCTCCTCGGACAAGCTCCCACTATCTTCGGTTCTCCCAGATGCTTCTTCATTGCTCCCACTGCTTATGGAATCCCTATTTGAATCTTCCTCGGAAGGCTTCGCTTGATCATCTTCGGATAATTCTTCAAACACAACTTGCGCCTTTGGTTCGGTTGGTTTGCTTCAGTCAGTTCCTGAGAAAATGTCTTTATATAGGGCATTCTCATTGAATATCACGTCCCGACTTCTGATAATCCTTCGATTATGGCTATCCCAGCATCGGTACCCCCCTGCTATCCACACCATACCCAATAAAGAAACATTTCTCCGACTTGGCTTCTAGCTTGTCTCTCTTACTGTCTTTCGTCTTGACATATGAGACGTATCCGAACACTCTTAAGTGTTTGAGTGAAACCTCATAACTTTGCCATTCCTTTTCAGGAATTTTGAACCCCAGGGGGATTGAGGGTCCTCGGTTGATTAGGTAGGTAGCAATGTTCACACGTCTGCCCTTGTTCACGACGTCTGCCCAGAACATCTTTGGCATCTCAGCATGCAGCCTTATGCTTTTTGCCCTTTCATTCAGAGTTTTGTTCATCCGTTCGGCTATGCCATTCTGCTGAGGTGTTTCTGGGATGGTCTTCATCATCCGGATCCCATGCTCAGCACAATAATCAACAAACTCTCTACTGTTGTATTCTTCCCCATGTTTGGATGCATTAGTTTTCATTAATAAATCCAGTTGCTTTTTTTATGGCATGCCCTTATCGTGTCCCTATACAATGATCTGAATGAAATATGTAATATGAATCAAGAAAATACTTGAAACATATTAACCCATGACATAATCACTTTGGCATTTAAATATGTAACATGTGTTCCATATGGAAGGAAGCTTGACAATTATCCAACTCAAAGTTGTCTTGATGTACATGCTTCATGTAAGGATATTCAAACATTTTTCAATAGTAGAAAGAAACTCCAAGGATTCAATTAGAACAAATACATAATGATGTTTGCATTCTAAATAATATAATGTCTAGATATCACAAACTTGCTTCCATATTAAGTATTAGAGATTTTCTTTAAATTGTAATGTATCTTTTTATATGATTCCAACTAAAAGTGGTGATTAAGACACCAAAATTGTTATATGGATAGGTTGCCTTACATTTTCTTAAAATAGAATATGGAGATGCGAAGCCAACGTAAGAAATACCACTTCTGTAAACCAAGTTTATCTAATGTATTATGGAGATTTTCTTTTACAACCCTACCGAGCATAAGGCTATTCGATACATGAAACGATGAGTAACTAAAGAGATATTTCTTCTTTCAAGAAGCAGGTGGGAGCTTCATAGACTTTAGAGAAATCCAGGAGCTACAATATAAAAGACCTTTTATAATTACTAGCAGAAAACATGGTAGACCTATGCCATTGTTGCAATACCATAAATGCAAAGCTACAATCCATGAAAACAACCAAGTACACTACTTAGTTGAATCTCTCTTGACAACAATTATCTTGAGATACTTGATATAAAATATCTTTATGGAAAATTAAGTACGTAGTTCAGGTGATTGATCTGACTCGATCATTTTACCTAATTTATAGACTTTATATGAGTTCTTCCATTATAACATGTAAAATAGTCATATATATATGTCTACTGTCACATCTTTATAATATTGATTGATTATCATAAATCACAAGAGTTTTCTTAGAGCATATTCTTGGATTGTTAACCGAACTATTCTTGAAACTCTAATATATTAGTAAGATGTACAAGTTTCATCTAAAACAAGCATCTAATAATGAAATTCTTCATGCATGAGAATATCAAGCCTTTTGATCATGTATATACAAGAAGAACGTTGTTGATGACGGCTCAATCCAATGGAAGAGCATGTCAAGAAAGTACTTAGCAGTTCGTTGCAGTAGGTGTGGAACAAGAGACACAACTCTATGAGTTGCAAGGGGTTAAGGACCAAATGATAGGGATGGTGGGAAAAAGAAATGAAAGTGACTACTAAGGATGTGGGAAGAAGAAAGGAAAATCATGATAATTTAGAGGCATTATGGCATGGCTGCTATTTGGGTTTGTCACTTTTCGTTAACGATCTTAACAAACATACTTTAGTTCTTTTGGTTTGTTTATATATATATATATATATATATATATATATATATATATATATATATATATATATATATATATATATATATATATATATATATATATATATATATATATATATATATATATATATATATATATATATATATATACAAATTTAATGGTCTTGTGTAAGTTGAAAATGACAATTTGATACTTTTGGTTAATGTTGTTAATGGTCATGTATGGTAAAAGTAGTTTTGGTTTATGACAATGAACCACTTACTTGTGTTTTCATTAATGGTACTTTTGTCATCCAAGATGCTTCAAGACTCTCCTTGTTATAACAATTCAATGACATTACAACCTACTTACATGTTAAATGAAAAAAAAAACACCCACTAAAAATCAAAACTAACTTCATCTTCCTTAAAGAGGCTTCAAGACTGTTCTTCGCCCCGTAGCTATCTAGGAATTATACCAACGGCCCTACGACACATTGGGGGGGGGGGGGGGCTCAAACCATCCAATAAACCAGCACTTTGATCCCGATTTTGAGCATCGCCAAAGCATCCTAAATCGTGTGTCGTCCACGATATGAGGAGAATTGTTGGTCTTCCACAATAACAAATACCCATCTTCAATTGATCTTTTTGAAGTTGTGTTTGCTTGAACCAAGAAAAGTGAAAGAGGTTGAAGAAGGATTTAAATGGGCGGGGTTGGAAGTTTACGTTAGTACTTACAAGGAGTGACAGATGTAAAAATACTGAAATACCCTCATGCGAGGTGCAAGCTTGAAGTGAAAACGGTGACAATTGGACGAATTGTTAAAATATAACCAAAGTTGCAACTTTCTAAAACCACACCATGTTTGATATTTTTTTTGAATGTTCTCCTAAACATGCCCAATTCTGGAATATATATATATATATATATATATATATATATATATATATATATATATATATATATATATATATATATATTCTCCTAAACATGCCCAATTCTGGAATATATATATATATATATATATATATATATATATATATATATATATATATATATATATTCCAATTCTGGAATATATATATATATATATATATATCCCAATTCTGGAATATATATATATATATATATATATATATATATATATATATATATATATATATATATATATATATATATATATATATATATATTTTCATGATTTCACATATTCTTGCACTTGTATTTTGATTTTTTTTAGCTTTAAAGAGAATGGTAAATTTGCCGGTATGATATATCACAAACCACATGAAGCCATAACCATCCCAAATACTTGTATTATATCATGGAGACATGTAACATCTTTAAATGATTTAGGATTCGTTTAGTTAGATAAAAATGAATCGTTTATTTTTCTAAGAGAATGACAAATTTAAAACGCATTTTGTTACAACATTTTTTCTAAAATTTTGGCAAAAGACCATATTTTTCAATTTTCAAATTTACAAAGAACTTGAACTTTTTTGGAAATGTGATAATTATTGTTTTCTATATTTTTCTAATTTCAAAAGTTTTCTAAAATATAAACACTAACCCCCATCCACACCCAAAAATACATCCCATCGACCCACCCCTACCCCTATCCCCACCCCACCCCTCCCTCGATACCTAGCCACACCCGCCCACCCCTCCTCCTGCCACACCCACCAAACCCCCACCCGCCACTAAATACCCAACTTCCCACCCATCCCGACACCCCACTCACCCCAAACACACACCTACACCCCTACCCCTACCTACACCGAAACACCCACCCACACCCCCCATCCACCACAACCACTTACACCCACGCCTACACGAACACGCACCCACCTTTACCCCTACACCCATTCCCCCCTCCGCTCATTACCCATACCCATACCCTAGACACACCACACCCACCTCCCCACACAATTATTTAACAAAACAAAAGGTGAAAAATAAAAACAGAAAAAAAAAATATACATCTAAACACTTTTTTTTTTTCTAAAATAAAAAATGAAAACTAAACCGGTTTTAACTAAACATGTTTTCTAAATATTCTACTAAAACCTAAAATGAAAACTCAATTCATTTTTCTAAAAACCTAAAAAGAAAAAGAAAAAAAATCATAACTAAACGGAGCCTTTACTTTTTTAAAACCAGAAATGCCACCCACAATCAACCACAAGACGAAAAGTTCAATGCCCATCGATCAGTGAAACTAAATAGCAATCAACTTTCACACTGGTTCCATTCCAAGTATCTCAAACTTCTTTCTCGAAAGGCTTAACCGTCAACTTCTGATTTTGTTTCATCATGTGAAACTTTATACGAATGCCCACATTTTTAAAATATTTTCAATAAATAAAAACCAAGTTTTAGTCTTGTTCCATAATTGTAAAACTATCGAAACATTAAAAGAATCAAGCACGACAAGTCAATCATCAACAATAAACAACTTTTGTCTAAATAATTTCAGCATATCCCACAAACAATATGCATGAGCTTTTGTGCCATCCAAATGCCATCATGACATTATACATTTGTTTTAATGGGCGAAAGGGAAACAATGGCACAAGTTAACCAAATTGAAATAGTCGAAATTAAACAAGTTAAAAAGATTTGAAATGAGTACATATCATATCATGCATCTCTTCTTAATCATTTCTCATTAGTGATCTTCAACCTTTTTCAACCCCTTCATATCCGTAGTTTCAACTCTGCAACATTTTGCATGCCCCGATGATGATTAAAAAAAATTGAGAATTTATTGTGACATTAAATTTAAATCTTTATAAATGTAAGGACGAAATATAGAAATTTATGTTCTATTGATGATACTGACTAGCACTTATGCTTTAACCATTTTATCGATTTATAGCTCGTTATCTATCTTTAGTAGTGATTAAACCATTATACTTTTAATGAACCATTTAAATACAAAAAATTTCTCGGATACCCGGTTTTGAAAAAAAGACGAAACACATTAAATCGCAATCTAATTTCACCATTTAGATACTGAACTATTGTTTTTTTATGATAATTGTAGTAAAAGTTTGTGGATAAATCGATAAAAAATAATAGTTGAAGGCTAAATCAATTAAATTGTAAAGAAATATAAAATAAATGAGAAAGAAGCATGAAAGACTTACGTGGTTCCTTGTAGGATAATTTTTTGGACTTTGGTAATATCACAACCAGACTGATTGTCCTCGATAAATATTGTCAAGCTGACAAAAATTATATGGTTAGCCTATTATTTATTAGACTCATGGAAAAGAAAAAATATAAAATAAATGGAAATTACCTGCGAACATTTTGAAACTTGACATACTTCAAGATAACTGGCTTTCCCTGAATGAAATAGAAAACCAAAACATAAAATAACAAAATCCAAAGAAAACCATTTTGTCCTTTCTGTTATGTCCAACATAACAAGTTGTAATCTTAATGGGACCAAAAGTGCAAATATTTAGTCCCAATTAAAAAGGTGTGCAAAAGACGAGAATGCCCTCCTCATCAAATACAGTGTAGCAATCGCAGCCAAAAAGAACGCGAGTGTAGTTCTAGAAGCCTACCTTGAGATTCTCGGGGGTCAAAGCAAGTGTGTCACTAGGAGGAAAGTCGCTAACATTACTGCACAAATATAATAAAAAATAAATAAATAATAGGGTTAAAAGAAAGAAACAACAACCTAGTTTAAATAATATCTTTTTTATAGCATCTTACTTTTAATTCAATTTATCACTACGGAATACTTGAAAAAAACTAGGCAATATAGTAATGTCATGATATCATCGAAATATTACAACAACTTTCACTGCTATAATTAGATACATAGATTTTTCAAACTATAATATCTAAATAAGAAAAAAAAAAAAAAAAAAAGTATTATGTGTTATTAAGTTACCTGAATCCCATATGTTCCCTGTTTGTATAAAGTTTTACAGTTTGAGGACCTACAACATGGAAAACGATTAGTATAAGAGTAAATTACAGTTTTGGTCCTTGTGATTTACAAAAACTTACAGTTTTGGTCCTGGTTTTGAAAATCATGCACTAGTGGTCCCTTTGGTTTCCAAATCTTTCACTTTTAATCCCTGTGGTTTCCAAATCTTTCATTTTTGGTAAATGTGGTTTACACAAATGGTAGCAGAGGGAGGGACCAAAAGTGAAAGATTTGGAAACCATAGGGACCGCAATTGAAAGATTTAGAAACCACAGGGACCAAAAATGTAAGATTTTCAAGACTAGGACCAAAACTGTAATTTGGTGTAAACCACAGGGACCAAAACCGTAATTTACTTTTAGTATAATGATATCAAATTGAATTTCAAGAAAAAATATATAGTAGTAAAGTAAAGGGTAACATGCAAGAAATAGCAACCTATTATTATTAATTAGTTTATTATAGGCTATAGCATCCTACGTTTATTTATTCCTATTACAACATTGTGCTTTGAAATATCTACCCAATTATAGCAATATAATTCGCATTTGAAGCAATTTTCATAGTTATAATTGGGTGGGTTTTTAATAGTACATGGTCCTAATAAGAAAAAAAGTGAAAGTACAATGCTACAATTGGGTAGATTTTCAATGTACAATGGCTAAATAAGAAAAAAATTAAAATTACACAGGTATAATAGTAAGAAATGAAAGTACCATGCTATATTACACGAACTTGTAGAAGGTTGTTGCTATTTCTTGCATTTAGCACAAAATTAAAATATAATAAATCACGTAAATAACAAAAGGAAGCTCATTTTGAAATGAAAACAAATCTTTAGAACTTCATGAATAGAAGAGCTTTTTCATCAATAGTATGCAGTAGCTAATGTTTATTTATTGCTATTTCATACATGAAATGGCAATAAATTTACATCTTTACAATTTTGTCAATTTATTAATTTTAGAGAGAAAAGGAGGAAAAGGAAAGAAAACTTATTATTTTATTCAGGTTCTCGGGTTGGAAATAAATCTATCATTGTCATTTTCTTGAGTCAGGGGGAAGAGAAGGAAAATTGGCATCTTTACAATTTTGCCCTTGTAAATATTTGATAATTGTAAGTAGCCTAAAATTATATTAATTTGGTAACTATAAATCTGTCCTTCCTTTTACGTATCTTTCTATCCAAAACCATGAGTAAATCTTTTAAAGAAAATACAATGAAAATCTTCTCCCTCTTTCCAGCTGAAAAAACCTCTATAAGACTTTTATTTTGGTTTATAAATCTACTAAAGAAATTGGAATGTAAATTATGTTAAAGGAAGAATGTGTTTACGGGGACAATTTAGTCTTTTACTGAGAAACAGAAGAAAAGAATTCAAGTCTTACCAGCCACCTCAACTTTGAGCCCATTATTGCTAGACCATTTGAATAAAAGTCATTTGATTATTAAATTATAATTACTCTTTAAATTCTTGAATGAGATCATTATGGTCATACAATGTTCATGATGATATTGAGCATGCAAATTCTGTGTGCATAATAACAAAAAATAATTACATAATCAAATGTAAGCATGAGCTTTATTTTGCATTATCATTCAAAACAATTTATATTTAACATTCTCCAATTTTTGGTGATATTGTTTTGAATTTGATAACTAGAAAGATCCACAAGACAACTGACCATGTTGGATTTATTGGTTATAAACTTATAATCAAGAAAAAAGACACACACACACATACACACAAAGAGGAAGGCAAGAAAGGAGTTTGATTATTTACCTTCCTCTTCAGATCCTTTAATGACAATAGAATGCAGTTTGATAACTTGGGTAAATGGTATGTAAATCAGAAGTTGTTCATCTGCATCACTCTCCAAATTCAGACCCTCATCTTCTCTATAACCCTGTTCAATAAGAAAATTTTACCTTATATAAGAAAACCTAAGAATAAAATCACTTTGAAGGTCCAACTATAAAATTTCTACATCAAATCTGAAAATACTAGGTGTATATAGTTAAAATCAAATTTAGGATCTTATAACTAAAGAGAACGTCTATCAGTACAATCAACGTTAGTTGCATAACAATTGGAATCAAAATGAACCTGTTTCAGAGCATTGGGGTAAGGATGAGTTGTGTTTTGATTGAGGCATTCAACTCCCGTCCAGTCAATGAAATCGAGTAAATCCACCTACTCAAACATCACAGGATTAACATATGCGGAGCAAACAATCAACTTCAAATTAGAAAAGGAAGAAATAAAGAAACAGAAGTTAGAAGGGAAAGGAAAAGCGAGTAGTACCTGATTCCTTACGATTGCGGAAGTAGATTCAGTAGACATCGTCCCGGAGAATGAGAGGATGATCGAAAGAATCCCGTATGCTTGTAGAACACGAACATTTGTTTTACACGCATTTAAAAGCCGTCGACCCAAGGGCCCAATATACAGCTTGGTCTAGACTCTAGCCCATTAAATCTAGCACGGTCCATCAAACCCTTAAGCATTATCAAATTATCCAATATTACTAATTTGCAGGAAATTTTAGGAAGATGTATTAATTTTTTATAAATAATCCCTCCTTAATAGAATAATTATAAAAATGGTCCCTGCATAATAGAACAATTACAAAATGGTCCCTTCCTAATAGAACAATTACAAAAAGGTCCCTGCTTAATGGAATAATTATAGAAATGGACTCTGTCTAATAACAACTTTACAAAAATGGTTCATGTGTTTAATAGAAATAACATAATGGACATTTTTTTAAGAGAGCGTTACAAAAATGGTGTAAAAAATATAGAATAGGAAACCCGCTGCAACGCGCGAGCCATCCCACTAGTTGAAGCAAAAGATTAAGGTAGTGTTTTTATTAGAGAAAAAGAAAATTTTAGCCTAATTCCTTAATGTTTTTCCAAAAGATAGCAAAATGAAAAAACCAGATGACCAAAATAGTCATGATTTTCACAGATGGGTAGAGTAATCTGCGAGAAGTAGCTATCTGGAAAAAGTCTATGTCATTTGGGAAAAGACCATGTCATATGCGCTTTTTTTTAAATTTTGAAAAAAAAAATATAAAATTATGTAGCTAAAGTTCCGAAATAATGGGTATATTATTTAAAAAAATTCTCTTTTTTTTCTTGGGTGAAAATGATTTTTTAGCGAATGTACAAGTATTTAATGCATGTTTTTAGCGAATGTACAAGTATTTAATGCATGTTTTGTGCATTAAACAGTTGTACATTCGCTAAAAAATCATTTTCACCCAAAAAGGGGAATTTTTTTTTTAAAATATACCCATTATTTTCGAAACTTTAGCTACTTATTTATATTTTTTCGAAATTTAAAATAAAAAAAATTGCATATGACATTACTTTTCCCATATTATAGCTACTTTTCGCAGATGACTCATCCCATCTGCGAAAATCATGGCTATTTTGGTCATTTAACTTTTTTTTGCTATTTTTTGGAAAAACAATAAAGGATTAGGGTAAATTTGTCTTTTTCTCTTTTTTTATTCAATGGACTTAATGTATAGTAAATTTAATGAGTTTGTGTTTTTTTTAATGAGTTAAGCTATGAAAAGAGTGTGCTTAATATTAAGTGGTGATTTCGTATTTATTTTTTCAAAATTACCTTTACTTTTCGTAAATTAAGAAATTCAATTTTCCTCCACATAAGGATAAAATTTTCTTTATCTTTTAAATCGATAATATGAAAAAAAACCTACATATGAAAATGAATTGATGTTAAATGACTTCCTCACATAAAAGTTACTATAACGAAATTCTTGTGTGTATGATTAACTTGTTTTTCTTTATCTAATTATAATAATCGTTGTATTTATTTATTATGTTTTCTTTTAAATATTTTTAAGACTAAACAAATTGTAAATATTTTATTGGTTTGATTATTTAAACTTGTGTTAAAGCTATGTTTAATTAAGGTTACTTATCATGTGATATTATAGATTATTTAATTTTTTAAAATAAAATTAATGTGATAATATATAATTTTAATTTATAATGGTTATTAAATAAATGGCACTGTGTTCTTTGTCAATCTTCAATAATAGGGTAAATTAGTTATTTATTCAAATTCAGACAATATATTCAGTTAAAAAAGAAATAATTTTTATATCCAACAACACTTTATCAATTCAGATATCATTATCCATTCAGTACACTTTACTAATTCAGATATTATTATTCATTCAGTACACGTTAATAAGAATAAAAAAGAAACAGAGCCTAACCCTCTTTTTTTTCCTTCTATGTTTTTTAAAACATAGAACATCAACCATGTCTACAAAAGAAGAGGTGGATCAAACGTCTGCAGTCTACAATATATAATATATATATATATATATATATATATATATATATATATATATATATATATATATATATATATATATATATATATATATATAGTTTTATAAAGTTTGCAAGCTACTAAAATAAACTGATTTTTTTAACTTAAAAAACATTTTCAATAATTATAGTTTTACAACACTGAAATTTAGTTCATAGAACCACAATAACAATGTTTATTTAAAAGCATTCAATCCATGTTTTGTATTAATTGCTTAGCAAGTTCATCTCGTAAATGAGTCGTATATTCCTGGTCCGTTGCACTACCATATGGGTGAATCGCGTCTTCACCATTATCAAAGCGTATATGGTTATTTCGAAGCGGCACATTGAGTTGATCATATTGAGTAAAGAACTTATTATTAGTTAATCTTGTATCCTAATTATGTAGTAATATAAATTATTAATATAAAACTAATTTTATTTTAAATCTCAAGTAACATCAAATTAAGACATACAATAAAATATTTTTTTTAATTGCTACATATTAGGATTCAACATTTTGATAAATAAGTGACAGTAGTTCTACAACATTTCAAACAATAGTATACAATTCAAAATTCATTAAATATAATTATCCTTAATTTATTATTGCGGATATAAAATTTTAAAAATGATAATTCTAGTGATTATTGTTTTAAATTTAATCACAAGAAGTAAATTTATTTTTTACTATACAAATTCATATCATCTTTTATAACAATATTAATTTAATTTATTAGATGTGCAACTTTAATTTAAATGTTTAATTTTCTTAGTTTTATTGTATCATTGGTCATGTAACGTCCCAAAAACACACATAAAAAATTCTTTGAACTCCAATTAAGATAAAACGTAAGTCCCAACCATTCATTCAAACATCAAAAGATAAATATTTAATTTCACAATCAATAGTCAAACAACATAACAGTGGAACTCAAGAAAATAGATGCCCGTGCCCGTGATCACGCCGTGCCTGAACCTCCGGCACCATAGGTACCTGAAATATTTTAAACATAAAACAGTAAGCACATTGCTTAGTGAGATCCCCAGATTTCCAATAATTCATAAGTAAACATCCTTAAACAAAACACCACCCTACTCTCGGGCTTGCCCCGATCCTTCGGAAACTATCGTCATCGACTTTCGTCGGCAAACATCGTTATCAACTTTCGTCGGCAAACATCATCATCATCATTATCAAGAAAGTGAGGAAACTCACCTGATCCGTAGCTAAATAAACGTAAAGGAAAGCCGGTGAAATCCTCCGAGCTCCCTATTATCAAAACGTCTCATCAACAAGATTTCTACTTCTAAACCTCTAACCAGGGTCAATACTAGGGTTATTCACGAGTTTTGACTTTAAGAGTCAACAGTCCAAAAAGTCAAAGTCAACCCGGTCAACAAAAAGTCAACAGGTCAACCTGACCAAGATTAGCGCCGCTAACCCTTGGGATTAGCGCCGCTAATCCCGCTGTTCAGACATATTTTCATTAAGCTCTTAATACTTCCATTCAGAAGCTACAACTTTCAAGGGTTGTCACAAACAGTCCCTTAACTTATAAAAACGTGAATTCTATCCATCAATCCTAGCCAAACAAACTCATGGTGACAATCTAGTTCGAAAATGAAGATTAACAAACCCAAACTTCGTCCAAAACCACATTAAGACTAGACTGGATTTTTCTCAAGGATTCAGAAACTAAAGGAAGAAGAACTCATTCCTTAGCCCCTAAATCCCACCCTCATCCAAGACATGGAGCCATCATTGTCTTAAGGAGCTTGAAAATGATCTCATAACTCCATTAACAACAAGAAACTAAGGAAAGCAAGGTTTTAAACACTTACAATAGTCCAGGAATAGCAAGAGGCTTAACTCCTTCTAAGCACCACTCTCTTTGGCACCTTGCTTCCTTCTTCTTCCTCCAAGATCCTTCAAAAACCCACAAAAGAAGCTAAAACAACTATGGAGGCTTGAGAGAGAGTTTTAGGTTGTTCCTAGGGTTCTAGGTGGTAAATGACGGCCCTTAGGTGGGTTTTAATCTTAAAAAAGACCCAGACCTGCGAAAATAAGGATTTTTCCCGCTCAGAGGCCATTAGCGGTGCTAACATGAAAGTTAGCGTCGCTAACTACAGGTACGTGCATGGTCACCATCACGTTTCAGACTGTTCGCGATTGATTCGGGATTTGGTCACATTAGCGCCGCTAACCTAAGGGTTAGCGCCGCTAATCCAATTTTCCCCATTTTCTCAATTTTGTCTTTAAGTTAAATGTTATTACTTCAATATCTGGTTCCGGGCTTTATAGGTCATACATAAAATGATGTAAATTTCCAAATACACAACTAAAAATATATACTTTAAGTAATATCGTTTTTTTTATATTTTAGTTTGATTTTGAAATAGTTTGATTTGATTTAGATTTTGACAATTGTGGTGATGTTTATAGTAGTCTACAGCTGCAGATTGTGGAAGATCTTATGCAATGTCTTCTGGAAGAAGAGGACGCACAGACATTCTTGGGTCTGCAGTCTTCTAAAAAACAAGCAGTCTATAAACAAAATGTATGCCCGCCTGTAGACAAAAGTGGCTAGGAACAACTTCTAGAAAAAAATTGTAACACCCGGCTTATAGTAACAAATACACCCAAAAAAAATATTTTCAAAACACAATTTATCATATCAAAATATAGTACATGTGTATCAGTTGCATATAAGAGGTACATAAGTGATATTGGGGAGTAAAATGCATGAACAAAATCCTCCTTAAGTCGGGCTGCTACGGTCCTCTCTCTCTACATGTCAGCTCCTAATTCTGAGCTACATCCTTCCCCTTATCAGGGTCTCTAGAACCTGTAACGTTAGCACACATAATAATGAGCTACAATAGCCCAGCGAATAATCAACACATAACACAAAGCACAATATTATCAGAGAACACAAAAATATAGAGTCACATATCTACCACATCATGTCACAACCCGTTGCTCTTTCACAACACCTCCAATCAACTGTCTATCCCCTCCTCAACCCCTACGGTCTCGAGTCACAAATACCCACCGTACCCCCTTATGTGTGAGAGAAATGTCGGCCACTAAGGCCCTCGCAACATATATGTGGGCTGTAGAGCCCAGACCCTAGCCGCTCATGCCAATATAAACTCTAAGCAACAAAGGCCCAATAGGTAACACTGAGCCACAAAGGCTCCATAAATCACATATCATAGAGGGTAAGGTATCGATTACTCACCTGAGCAAATGCTTAGCTGCTGCCCTAGACAGAGTGGCCTAGTAAACAACGTATTCCTTTTCTTTTAATACCCAGCTATACCTATATTGTATCACATAAAACACTTATAAACACTTTGTATTTATTTTAGCTACATCTCTCAGGTATAAGGTACCAATTTCACTGATTTCTGTTTGGAAAACACATATATACCACTCAGCTCAAAGATAGTGCCGCTATCTGGGCTGTTCAGCTCTTCTTCCACTTTGGTTCGACTTAACCTGTCCAGACCTCATTCCAAGGTCTTAATTCGATGGTTTATCATGAATTACACATAATTGGACTCTTATAACAACTTATATACATTATGGTTTAAGTTTAAATCTATTTCCAAGTTAATCTCATGATAATTCCCTCTAATCCATCGCACTTGCACTATATACTATGTAATTGTAACATTCTCACCAAACTAACTTGATATCAGAAGCAACTAACCCTGGTTCTTACCTTAATTGACGCAAAGGATAATGTATTTAGTCACTTCCTTGATTAAATCCTTCAATTTCCTCTCCCAAGTGCTCCAGAATCTACAGGACTCTTCCCTGCTTCAAATAACGTATTTCCCACTGTTTAAAACCCAAAAAATGACCCTGAATACAACCTTAAAACCGTTAAGTCGGTTTAGAGATAACATCATTGTCTATTACAATAGCGTCGCTATCTGCTTCGCGTTGATATTCTTCCCCTTTCGCAATGCTATCCCTCACGATCTCCAAAATAGAAACTTACTTTCACTTAGCGCCGCTATCCTTCCTAGATATATGTTCCAGCAAGATTTTAACAGTTTTTCTACCCATTTTACTGTTTAAAACCCCAATACACATACATCTATCATCATATATGTTCCAGCAAGATTTTAACTAAGTTTTCAGTCTTATAACCACAATTTCCACTTCCATTCATCACATATTTATAATAATGACCAAAATACCCTTTTAGTTAATTAGTCACCATAGATAATCCTAATCACCTTAAGATATAAATTTAACATACTTACCAACTAGAACACGGTGTTACAAAAACAAACAACACCTTAGTCTTGTTTTCGGGTAAAGATTGTAAAGTTGTAAAGATTGAGATCTAAGAATTACCTTTTACTTTTTTAAGTCTATAATTTTAAGATGGTTCAAAAATGGCAAATCCAACCAAAATGAAATACTCATACATTTAAAAAGTCATTCATAACTTTTAAAAGGTTTAAACACCAATGATAAATTTAAAAATTAATACATAAACTTTAAATCTAACTATATTATCTAATCTAATCTCACAAATTTTGCATCGATACCATTTACCTCGTTTGAAGTCAAATCATCTTCTTCTAAATCTCTTCTACTAGTTGTAATAAATACAAAATATGACAAACAAAACAATAGTTATCAACAATCATAAAATCATAAAGTAAATGAACAGCAACTCGATAAATTAATCTATAAGTGTCATGATGCTCTCCAAATTTTGAGATGAAATGATGAAGTTTTCAGGGCTTCGTGTGATGACCAATATGTGATGCTCGATTTTAGAACCGGTCGAAATATTTCTTAGGTCCGATTCAAAAGCGGAAAATTTAAAAAAGTAACGAAAAAGATCCCAAACTATACTGATTTTAGTTACATTTATAAAAATGTTAATGCTATTACCTCAACCCACCTCATGGATCGGGGGAAGTCCTTTTATAAAGTCAAATGTGGTCTCCTCTTTGGATCGAAGGTCGTATAGAAATACTTAAAGGGCCCTTTTAAAAAATATAACTGAGGGATGTTGCGAGACATGACTATTTTAAAACTTTATGTCTTTTTAGTTGCTCGATTTAATTAATGTATACTCAATGGCTCTTTTAAAAAAATATAACTGAGGGATGTTGCGAGACATGACTATTTTAAAATTTTATGTCTTTTTAGTTGCTCGATTTAATTAACGTATTGTTATTTATGATGATTTAGTTGACTGTTGAATGTAATGCATTAATTTAAATGACAAATTGTTAAATAATGAATTGAGAATTAAAACCCGTCTGGATTTTAGACACGCGCGTCGCGGCCCATTAGGGTTCCGCGTCCCGGTGGGCCGTGACAGCTAGGGTACGGCTAGGGTTTCTGTGTCTATTTGTAAAGCCTATAAATATAAAGGCTGGTCATTAGGGTTAGAAGTTTGTCGATGTCAAAGTCAGAAGTCGTTAGTCAGAGAAGGCCGATTACTAGCAATCTAGGTACACTTTATAACACCTGTTTTAGCTCTGGAATAAATAATACTCTCTCCTGCCCGTGGACGTAGCTCATCTTGGACCGAACCACGTAAATCTGTGTGTCGTTGTGTTTATATTTCCGCATTTATATTCTTGTTATTATTCGTGGGCAATAGGTTATAGATTTAGGTCTATTTCCTAACAAGTGGTATCAGAGCCGCGGTTTCAGATCTGTAGTGTTAGATCTGTGTTTATTAGCGGTTTTTTAGGTCTGCATGTTTTAGATCTGGTTCTGGTTGATTAAAGACGGTAGTAGATCTAAGGTTTACGGCTGCCCGCGTCGCGTCTGTTGAAAGACCACGTCTGTTCAAGCCCGCGCCGCGCCTGTTGAAGTCTGCGTCGCGGCGACGTCGAGCAGCAAACAGTTTCGGGTTTACTCTAGTTTATCAAAGACTACAAGGATCGGTTGATTGAAGATGTCATCTCACAAGTTCGATTTGGAGAAGTTCAATGGCTCGAATGATTTCACTTTGTAGAAGGTTAAGATAAAGGCTCTTCTGGTTCAACAAGGATGCGCAGTTACAATGGAAGGAGAATATGCAAAGGACACGACACATGCTGTGAAGAAGGAGATCGAGGGGAAAGCACATAGTGCTATTCTTTTGAGCTTGACGGATGAGGTGTTGAGGGAAGTTGTAGATCAACCCACTACTGCCGGTATTTGGAAGAAGCTCTGTGATACGTATCAGAACAGTTCTTTGACAAATAGGCTGTATCAGAAGCAACGGTTGTACACTTTCCGGATGGCAGAAGGTACTCAAGTAAAAGATCATCTTGATTCTTTCAATCGTATTATTCTAGATCTTCAAGGAGTAGGAGTAAAGATTGATGATGAGGATCAAGCCCTTATTTTGTTATCTTCACTGCCGAATTCACATGAGAACTTTATTGATACTATGTTGTATGGAAGAACAACAATTACTGTGAATGATGTGAAGGATTCTCTATTGTCCAAGGTACTCAAACGTAGAGTTTCTGGGAATGAGGAGACATCCGGTTCAGGTCTGTTCGTTGGCAGAGGAAGGACATCGGATAAGAAAGATGGTGGAAATCGGAGTAAGTCACGTTCAAAATCGAAAGTTTTTGCAAAAGTCAAGTGTTATAACTGCAAGGAGAAGAGTCACTTCAAGAGAAATTGTTCATTGCTGAAAAGGGAGAAGGGAGAAAATAGAAACAATGGCAGTGCGGCTATTGTTCAGGATGGTTCTAAGAAGAAGAAATAGGTGATGTGTTGAGTGTTTGTACATCTAGTTCTGTTGATGCATGGGTCTTGGATACTGGGGCATCTTATCATATGACTTTTCATCGTGACTGGTTCGAATCTTTTAAAGACTTGAAAGGAACGGTGAAGTTGGGTTGCTCAGGTCAAAGGAAGCGGTACGGTACAGATTATGATGCACGATGGTATGGTCAGAAAGCTTGATTGCTGGTATGTTCCGGATATTCGTAAGAACTTAATTTCTCTTACTACTTTAGCAAAGAATGGGTTGAAATACTCTGGTGAAGATGACTGGGTGAAGGTCACTAAGGGTTCTCTAGGGGAACAGTGGCGGTTACTCAATCCTTAGAGAGTAGTAATGATAAGACAGAGTTGTGGTATAGAAGGTTGGGACATATGAGTGAGAAGGGTATGCCAATTCTGAGTAAACAAGGGCTGTTTGGTGGTGAGCTAACTGGAAAAATCAAGTTTTGTGAAGCTTGTGCCAAAGGCAAGCAACGCAGGGTGAAGTTTAGTTCGGGTAAACACACAAGCAAGGAAATCATGTAGTACATTCTGTAACGACCCAAAAATCTTGAATTTATATTCGAGATAATGCTTAAGGTAAAGACCAAAATTTTTGAAAGTTGTAAAATAATATAGCGGGAAATGTAGTAAAATTCCAGGAGTTGGAGAAAATCGGTGAAAAAGGACAAAATAGTCTTTTGCCATACTTTGGACTTTAGTATAGAAACATTTTTGGTGTTTGGGGAAAAAATGTGAGAAGTAGAACTTGGTGTAATAAAAGTTGGAAATGTGTATATATATATATATATATATATATATATATATATATATATATATATATATATATATATATATATATATATATATATATATATATATATATATATATATATATATATATATATATATATATATATATATATATATATATATATATATATATATATATATATATATATATATAAGTGAGACTTTATGTTTGTAAAGGGTAATTTGGTCATTTTACCATAAAGAGGGTAATTTGGTCATTTTACTATAAAAAGGGTAATTTGGTCATTTGACCATATGCAGGAGTTCTTATGAAACTATATCTTGGTTTTGGACTAAAAATGTAAGAAATATAGTTTCATGTGGTAAAAATTTGATGTTGGTGCCAAAAGTCCAAGAAATGGAACCTTAGGGACTAAATGGTAAATTTGGAGGTATGAAAGGGAGAAAAATCTCCCCACATGTTCTGGAAACCTGCAGAAGTTACGGGAAGAGAGGGTGGAGTTACGATTTCTGGAAATCACGAAGATTGAACAAGGAATTGAAGTAATAGCTTGAGAATTTGAAGTTATCAAGATTAAAGGTTAGTGAAGATCCTTCTAATCAAGTTCTTGAACTTGCTCTTCAGGGGATGAACTGAAAATCTAGTTTCAGTCATGATTCCAAATGATTTATATGATCTTTAAGTTCTGCACATGACAGTATGTTAAGATCATACTAATTAATCCAAAGGCTTTGTTGATTTTGTGGATTTTGGGGTTTTTGGCTCAAGAACCCTAATTTCTGCACTTACAAGATTGGGTTGATTTCAATGGGTTAAAACCTGATGTTAATGGATGGTTTTAGTCTTAGAATAAACCCAAAACAATTAAGAACTGGATTAAGGACTTAATATGCAAAAAACAGGGAGCTACAGTGCAAAAATCGGACTCAAACTGGACTGCCCAGCATGAGCACGAGTCGTGCTCATTATGCACGAGTCGTGCTTCATCTGCAGACCAAAGAATATTACTATTTAGTGCATGCACGAGTCGTGCTCCTTACAGACCAAATTATGCACGAGTCGTGCATACTTTCTGTTAAGAAAATGTCATTTTTGAGTTTGGAACTTGGTGCTAGACTTGTCCGATTGGTCTAATATTTATACCACAAGTCTAAAATGGTGTGAAAACACATGGAAAATTGTTAAACCGGGAATACGACCTCCCGAGGGTACTGTAGTAAAATACGTATAATATACAACTTATTTAAAGTTGGTCATTTAAAAGTTATAGACTTGTTATGACCTATATTGGTATAATAAGGACTCTAATGAGTTATAGAGTCAATTAGAATGAATGTTAATGTATAACATGTTAATTATAGGTTCATGCCAAATGATTATTGGATCACAAAAGAGTATAAATGCAAGGAATGTTTAGTCAATCTACTAGCAATACACGAGGTGAGTACATGCAGTATTTTTACCCATTTTGGGGTACATGGCAAGTAAGTATTTACAAGATTTCTTATAAAATCTCTTTATGTGAAATTATTTGCAAGAGTATTATTTCTAATTTAATGAGAAGGTATGATGCTATATTTGAAGTTATGTTTTGAACTATACGTTAAATTAAGTGAAAGCATGTTGGTCTATGAACCAATTATGTGAAAGTATATTTTGATTACAAGTTATATATGTTTTCAAGTATGAATGGCATATAGCCACAAGATGTTTAAGAAGTATGTTTTAGTTACAAACCGTATATGTTTTCGAGTATGAATGGCATATAGCCATAAGATGTTGGAAAGTATGTTTTGGTATAAAGTTTAGCATGTTAGAAAAATATGTTTTAAACATATGATTATTATGTGATGAAAGCTATATTTGACATCTAGCCATAAAGACATAAAATGATGTAGTTTGGCACCTAGCCACAAGTTATATGTATATGAGAAATGTTCAAGCAAGCAGCAAGTATTTTGTATGACTGGTAATTGTAGCAAGCAGCGTTAGTAAGGGAACTATGTTCCAACCTACCCGGGTTAGGTAAGGGGTCTACTGGGGAAAAATACCCATCGCAAAGTAGATTGCCTCAACAATTCTATGGTGAGGATTGATCCGTTCTTTCTAGCCATAGAGACTTGGGGTATCATTTATGGTGATTAAAGCCCTAAGTATAAAAATCCAGCAAGCTTATAAAAACCAGCCAAAGAAAGTAAGAAAGAAGCAAATTTTGAAAAGTATATTATGAAGTGATTTTGAAAAGTAAAAAGTTATAATATGTTACTACTATAAAGTTTCGAAAGATGTTTTTGTTGTAAAGTATGTTATGAAATGATTTCGAAAAGTAAAGAGTTATAGTATGTTATTACTATAAAGTTTTGACAGAAGTTTTATGTTATAAATTTTATAAAAAGCTGGAAAAGGAGTTAAAGGTTTGAGTCTAAAACTCATGTAACTCACGAGACATTATTGTCTTACGTATTTTATGTTTTGCCATGTATTCCAGGTTAAAAAGTTAAGGTATATTTGGTAGAAGTTTAGCTGGAGTGGAGCCCGAGTTAGCTCCCGTCTTGGACTCAAGGTTTAATCCTTTCTTGCTTACTATGGTTAGTTTTGATATGGATTTGTACACCCACTGTTTTAAGCATTTAAATTACCGGTTTTTGATAAACCGTATTTTTGTATTCATGTATTTATACGAAAAACCATAGTATTTGCAAACAGTAGAAATGGGGTGTCACAAGTTGGTATCAGAGCCATAGTTTAAGCGAATTAGGATTGACTTGTTCCACTCCTAGGCTTAAACTCATACTATATTAATGTTAGTTATTGAAAGTATGCTATAAGATGTCTTAAATGATTAAGACATTATGCATTACTTAAGATATGTTTATAAAGTAGTAAGATTTCTAATATTGATCACCATGTACTTATAATGGTGTTATATGTTAAAGGAACCAATGACCCATGAGACCTTATGGTAATAGCAGAATCAATATGTATAGGTGATTATGGTAATATGGGCTCGTATTATCATAATCACAGGATATGTATTGAGACTGGTGGAATCACAAAGGAATTATGGTATTCTGGTGAGTAAGGTTTTGAAGAGAGTAATGAGTAAAACATAGGAATTATATGTCTATGTTATAACAACCAGTAAGGTTATGAGTATTAAAAGTTAATGCAGTGGATATATACCACTTAGTATGGTAGAGTAAAAGAAATAATGTGATAATTAATATTTTAGACAAATTAAAAAATATTAAAGTATATGCCTGTCGAGGCGAGAGGAAGTATGAATAAGAGCAATTTAAAGAGAAATTATGGGTATTGATTACCTATATAAGAGTTGTAAGACTCTTACATGAAGAATGAAAATTATAAGCAGAGTGTATTAATAGTACATAAATTTTGTAAAAGTAAAAGAGCAGTAATGAAGAGTTTAAAACTAATAGGTGGTGTGCGTTGGGCATAATCATTCAATTCAGAATATTATCTAAAAGGCGTGCGAATAATAAATGCATAAGGGAAGCAGAAAAATCGTTGTGGAACGATAGGATCAAAATGATGAGAAGAGCTAAAGATAGATGATGAATGAAAGTGTCCAAAGATTGGACAATTGATTAATTCATAAGAATAATGGTGAGCCAAGAAAATGACAAGCATCAAATTAAGTGAGAAGTAAATAAAGGTGGTAAGTTGAATGCTATATTTACATATATAGATTTGGAAGTCGTTCTCACGGATTGGCCTGTAAAAGAAGCAGCATACAAATGAAGATGCACGTACCATGATGTACCCGAACAGAAGTAATGTCACAATAAGTAAATGTAGATTGATGCCCGCAAAGAATATTACTTAAAGAAGAGTAGTGACAGACTGTAGCCATTTGTAAGTTATGCCAAGCGTCGTAACGTGTAAGGCGGTTATGAAGATTTTTGGTTGATTCCAAGAATCTTTCCCATGACAGAAGTTAGAGTTTAGCCAAAGTCAAGAGTTAATAAGTCTAAAGATTGAAGGTAGAGTACGCTTACCCGATAAGTAAAGAAAGCAGTTCGAGTTGTAAATTGGTAATTTATTTTTAAAAGAAGAATATTAAAAGTTGTCCCAGGACAAATAAAATATTAAGATATGTGGTACTAGGTTTAGTACCTGATGATGAGAATTTGAAAAAAAAAATGATGAGAAGATATTGGTTATTAGGAATTAAATTCCGCAACCAAATGAAGGAAATATAAGAAGAAATACCAGTAATAAAAGAGTATAACGAAGTATGTTAACCGAAGAAAACCAAAAGCATGTAAAGAAAATGACTAAAAGTCATGAACAATATGAAGTAAAGAAAAGGAGTAAATGTCTAAACAAGTAGTAAACGAAGAATTAAAGATAATATAAGAACTATAATAAACAGACAGGAAGTTACTACTTTTGAATGGGAATGATGGCTAAAAGTCTCCAAAGATTGTGAGAAATGGTTAGTACATGGCTGGTAACCATGTGGTACAAAAAAAGCATGAGTAAGTTTTGAGACATATGTATATATAATGTATAAAAAGTATAAAGGTGGTTATGAAATAAGTATTCTAATTAGGATACTACAAGGTATGAAGCAAAAGAGTAAAATAAGGTATTGGGCATATTGCCTCGAAATACAAAAGAATGAAAGATGATGAGAAAATAAATGGCACTTGTGTATCACCTAAAGATACATAAGAAGTAAGTCTCATATAAAACATAGAGTGTAAAAAAAATGGAGATTAAATGAAATAACAATGTAATGTGTTAGGCTTGTAGCCTTAAAACACATAGAAAGGATAGTAAAAGATATAATTGAAGAAAAGTTGGGTCTAAAGTCTAGAAAGTTATAAGTAAAAGTATGTGAGATAAAAATAAAAGAAAAAAAGAATACAAGATAAAAGTAAGAAATTGAACATCAGACTAAAAAAAATCTTTAGATACATGTTAGTAAGAAGATCGAAAGGATGAAAATTTATCCACAAGTGATATTGGTAAGTTGAGATTGTGATTATAAAATAACATATTTGATAAAAGAGTAGGATTACCAAGTAGTAATCAAGAGATAAAAGAGAGCAACAAAGTTTATTTGTAAAAGTCTAAAGTGGGACAAGAGTTTGAGAGTTGATATTTGTGATCAAGAAGTCAATAAATATGATTTGTGAAACCTAATTACACCACGAGATGATAATATCATAAAAAAGTGTAATAATATGAGAATGGTACACGGAGTACATAAGAAGATGAAAAAAATGTAATAGAGATAATTCTATTAAGTATGATGAGTAAATGAAGGTGAAATCTCATAAATAATAAGGGAAAATGAAAGAAATATCTAAGTTGTTAATATATTGAATGTGAAAGTAATACAAGTAAAGAATGATATAAGACAAGTATTAAAGAAGGTAGTACATATAATGTATAGGAAATGAGTAAGAAGTATGTGAAAAATGATTTTTTTTCTTAAAAGTATGAATTAAGAAGGAAAGTGGAAAATATAGTAATGGATTGCGAATGTAGATAAGCTAATGGGGAGTAAAAAGAGGTATGAAATTAGTCATATAAATGACAGGAGTTAAAAAAAAAGAAGTTGACTGAAATAATAGATCAACTTCAATAGTAAAACTGTACAAATTTACAAGATCAAATACTATGTATTATACATAGAAAGAAAGCTAATGATGTCTAGTTTTAAAAAAAAATAAAAAGCGGTACGTCGTTTCAACACTTTCAGAACGAGATATGCATATTCTCGTGAAAGATATGCTGATTCGACAGATTCTGTCCCAAACAGAAAAGTAAGGATGTGAAGTGAAATGAAAGGAAGAGAATGCAATTCTTAAAAAAAATGGTAATCAACTGAGAGTTGCTAGTAGAGATAAAGAAAGAATAAAAGTAAACTATTTATGTATAACGCATGAGCAAAGATATGAAAAAAAAAAGATAAGAATGAATAAGTTATGAAGTTATGTTTAAGTGAAATGTCCATTAAAGGACAAAATATTGTTTTAAAAGAAAGATATTGTGTAAACACAAAATTTTACCAAATTATATTTTGGAAAAAAAAAAATCTTACAAGTAAAGAATATGATTAATATAATCCCATGAAGTTTTGGTAAACATATGGGAAGGATTACAAAGTAAGCTGCTATTTTTGACAAGAATATGAAAGTATAAAATTACTTTGTAAAATAAGCTTTACTAGAAGATTTGTGTATGAATGAAATGAGCTAAAAATAGATGTAATGAAAGCATGAGATGGATGAATTTTTGAGGAAATGAAGCAGAAATATGAAACGCCTTACGAGAAAATGAAAGAAATATTCAGGAGGAAGAGACTATGTAAATTTCTCATAAAGAATTGAAAGTAGACACCTCTAAAGGTTGATTAGAGAACCATAAACAACTAAAGAAGGAAATACTAAAAAGATAAAAGAATAAAGAATATGAGTATGGATTGATAAAAGAAAGTATTTACTAGGAACCAAACTTGGGCTGAGAGCCTTTAAAGAAGAGGAAGAAGTGATCCCTTAAATAAATAGTTGTGTGATGATTCCGAGGACGGAATCCCAATAAGGGGGAGGTAGTTGTAACGACCCAAAAATCTTGAATTTATATTCGAGATAATGCTTAAGGTAAAGACCAAAATTTTTGAAAGTTGTAAAATAATATAGCGGGAAATATAGTAAAATTCCAGGAGTTGGAGAAAATCGGTGAAAAAGGGCAAAATAGTCTTTTGCCATACTTTGGACTTTAGTATAGAAACATTTTTGGTGTATGGGGAAAAAATGTGAGAAGTAGAACTTGGTGTAATAAAAGTTGGAAATGTATATATATATATATATATATATATATATATATATATATATATATATATATATATATATATATATATATATATATATATATATATATATATATATATATATATATATATATATATATATATATATATATATATATAAGTGAGACTTTATGTTTGTAAAGGGTAATTTGGTCATTTTACCATAAAGAGGGTAATTTGGTCATTTTACTATAAAAAGGGTAATTTGGTCATTTGACCATATGCAGGAGTTATTATGAAACTATATCTTGGTTTTGGACTAAAAATGTAAGAAATATAGTTTCATGTGGTAAAAATTTGATGTTGGTGCCAAAAGTCCAAGAAATGGAACCTTAGGGACTAAATGGTAAATTTGGAGGTATGAAAGGGAGAAAAATCTCCCCACATGTTCTGGAAACCTGTAGAAGCTACGGGAAGAGAGGGTGAAGTTACGATTTCTGGAAATCACGAAGATTGAACAAGGAATTGAAGTAATAGCTTGAGAATTTGAAGTTATCAAGATTAAAGGTTAGTGAAGATCCTTCTAATCACGTTCTTGAACTTGCACTTCACGGGATGAACTGAAAATCTAGTTTCAGTCATGATTCCAAATGATTTATATGATCTTTAAGTTCTGCACATGACAGTATGTTAAGATTATACTAATTAATCCAAAGGCTTTGTTGATTTTGTGGATTTTGGGGTTTTTGGCTCAAGAACCCTAATTTCTGCACTTACAAGATTGGGTTGATTTCAATGGGTTAAAACCTGATGTTAATGGATGGTTTTAGTCTTAGAATAAACCCAAAACAATTAAGAACTGGATTAAGGACTTAATGTGCAAAAAACAGGGAGCTACAGTGCAAAAATCGGACTCAAACTGGACTGCCCAGCATGAGCACGAGTCGTGCTCATTATGCACGAGTCGTGCTTCATCTTCAGACCAAAGAATATTACTATTTAGTGCATGCACGAGTCGTGCTCCTTACAGACCAAATTATGCACGAGTCGTGCATACTTTATGTTAAGAAAATGTCATTTTTGAGTTTGGAACTTGGTGCTAGACTTGTCCGATTGGTCTAATATTTATACCACAAGTCTAAAATGGTGTGAAAACACATGGAAAATTGTTAAACCGGGAATACGACCTCCCGAGGGTACTGTAGTAAAATACGTATAATATACAACTTATTTAAAGTTGGTCATTTAAAAGTTATAGACTTGTTATGACCTATATTGGTATAATAAGGACTCTAATGAGTTATAGAGTCAATTAGAATGAATGTTAATGTATAACATGTTAATTATAGGTTCATGCCAAATGATTATTGGATCACAAAAGAGTATAAATGCAAGGAATGTTTAGTCAATCTACTAGCAATACACGAGGTGAGTACATGCAGTATTTTTACCCATTTTGGGGTACATGGCAAGTAAGTATTTACAAGATTTCTTATAAAATCTCTTTATGTGAAATTATTTGCAAGAGTATTATTTCTAATTTAATGAGAAGGTATGATGCTATATTTGAAGTTATGTTTTGAACTATACGTTAAATTAAGTGAAAGCATGTTGGTCTATGAACCAATTATGTGAAAGTATATTTTGATTACAAGTTATATATGTTTTCAAGTATGAATGGCATATAGCCACAAGATGTTTAAGAAGTATGTTTTAGTTACAAACCGTATATGATTTCGAGTATGAATGGCATATAGCCATAAGATGTTGGAAAGTATGTTTTGGTATAAAGTTTAGCATGTTAGAAAAATATGTTTTAAACATATGATTATTATGTGATGAAAGCTATATTTGACATCTAGCCATAAAGACATAAAATGATGTAGTTTGGCACCTAGCCACAAGTTATATGTATATGAGAAATGTTCAAGCAAGCAGCAAGTATTTTGTATGACTGGTAATTGTAGCAAGCAGCGTTAGTAAGGGAACTATGTTCCAACCTACCCGGGTTAGGTAAGGGTCTACTGGGAAAAAATCCCCATCGCGAAGCAGATTGCCTCAGCAATTCTATGGTGAGGATTGATCCGTTCTTTCTAGCCATAGAGACTTGAGGTATCACTTATGGTGATTAAAGCCCTAAGTATAAAAATCCAGCAAGCTTATAAAAACCAGCCAAAGAAAGTAAGAAAGAAGCAAATTTTGAAAAGTATATTATGAAGTGATTTTGAAAAGTAAAAAGTTATAATATGTTACTACTATAAAGTTTCGAAAGATGTTTTTGTTGTAAAGTATGTTATGAAATGATTTCGAAAAGTAAAGAGTTATAGTATGTTATTACTATAAAGTTTTGACAGAAGTTTTATATTATAAATTTTATAAAAAGCTGGAAAAGGAGTTAAAGGTTTGAGTCTAAAACTCATGTAACTCACGAGACATTATTGTCTTACGTATTTTATGTTTTGCCATGTATTCCAGGTTAAAAAGCTAAGGTATATTTGGTAGAAGTTTAGCTGGAATGGAGCCCGAGTTAGCTCCCATCTTGGACTTAAGGTTTAATCCTTTCTTGCTTACTATGGTTAGTTTTGATATGGATTTGTACACCCACTGTTTTAAGCATTTAAATTACCGGTTTTTGATAAACTGTATTTTTGTATTCATGTATTTATACGAAAAACCATAGTATTTGCAAACAGTAGAAATGGGGTGTCACAAGTTGGTATCAGAGCCATAGTTTAAGCGAATTAGGATTGACTTGTTCCACTCCTAGGCTTAAACTCATACTATATTAATGTTAGTTATTAAAAGTATGCTATAAGATGTCTTAAATGATTAAGACATTATGCATTACTTAAGATATGTTTATAAAGTAGTAAGATTTCTAATATTGATCACCATGTACTTATAATGGTGTTATATGTTAAAGGAACCAATGACCCATGAGACCTTATGGTAACAGCAGAATCAATATGTATAGGTGATTATGGTAATATGGGCTCGTATTATCATAATCATAGGATATGTATTGAGACTGGTGGAATCACAAAGGAATTATGGTATTCTGGTGAGTAAGGTTTTGAAGAGAGTAATGAGTAAAACATAGGAATTATATGTCTATGTTATAACAACCAGTAAGGTTATGAGTATTAAAAGTTAATGCAGTGGATATATACCACTTAGTATGGTAAAGTAAAAGAAATAATGTGATAATTAATATTTTAGACAGATTGAAAAACATTAAAGTATATGCCTGTCGAGGCGAAAGGAAGTATGAATAAGAGCAATTTAAAGAGAAATTATGGGTATTGATTACCTATATAAGAGTTGTAAGACTCTTACATGAAGAATGAAAATTATAAGCAGAGTGTATTAATAGTACATAAATTTTGTAAAAGTAAAAGAGCAGTAATGAAGAGTTTAAAACTAATAGGTGGTGTGCGTTGGGCATAATCATTCAATTCAGAATATTATCTGAAAGGCGTACGAATAATAAATGCATAAGGGAAGCAGAAAAATCGTTGTGGAACGATAGGATCAAAATGATGAGAAGAGCTAAAGATAGAAGATGAATGAAAGTGTCCAAAGATTGGACAATTGATTAATTCATAAGAATAATGGTGAGCCAAGTAAAATGACAAGCATCAAATTAAGTGAGAAGTAAATAAAGGTGGTAAGTTGAATGCTATATTTACATATATAGATTTGGAAGTCGTTCTCACGGATTGGCCTGTAAAAGAAGCAGCATACAAATGAAGATGCACGTACCATGATGTACCCGAACAGAAGTAATGTCACAATAAGTAAATGTAGATTGATGCCCGCAAAGAATATTACTTAAAGAAGAGTAGTGACAGACTGTAGCCATTTGTAAGTTATGCCAAGCGTCGTAACGTGTAAGGCGGTTATGAAGATTTTTGGTTGATTCCAAGAATCTTTCCCATGACAGAAGTTAGAGTTTAGCCAAAGTCAAGAGTTAATAAGTCTAAAGATTGAAGGTAGAGTACGCTTACCCGATAAGTAAAGAAAGCAGTTCGAGTTGTAAATTGGTAATTTATTTTTAAAAGAAGAATATTAAAAGTTGTCCCAGGACAAATAAAATATTAAGATATGTGGTACTAGGTTTAGTACCTGATGATGAGAATTTGAAAAAAAAATGATGAGAAGATATTGGTTATTAGGAATTAAATTCCGCAACCAAATGAAGGAAATATAAGAAGAAATACCAGTAATAAAAGAGTATAACGAAGTATGTTAACTGAAGAAAACCAAAAGCATGTAAAGAAAATGAATAAAAGTCATGAACAATATGAAGTAAAGAAAAGGAGTAAATGTCTAAACAAGTAGTAAACGAAGAATTAAAGATAATATAAGAACTATAATAAACAGACAGGAAGTTACTATTTTTGAATGGGAATGATGGCTAAAAGTTTCCAAAGATTGTGAGAAATGGTTAGTACATGGCTGGTAACCATGAGGTACAAAGAAATGTATATATGTTATACGTGCTTATAAATATAAAAGCATGAGTAAGTTTTGAGATATATGTATATATAATGTATAAAAAGTATAAAGGTGGTTATGAAATAAGTATTCTAATTAGGATACTACAAGGTATGAAGCAAAAGAGTAAAATAAGGTATTGGGCATATTGCCTCGAAATACAAAAGAATGAAAGATGATAAGAAAATAAATGGCACTTGTGTATCACCTAAAGATACATAAGAAGTAAGTCTCATATAAAACATAGAGTGTAAAAAAAATGGAGATTAAATGAAATAACAATGTAATGTGTTAGGCTTGTAGCCTTAAAACACATAGAAAGGATAGTAAAAGATATAATTGAAGAAAAGTTGGGTCTAAAGTCTAGAAAGTTATAAGTAAAAGTATGTGAGATAAAAACAAAAGAAAAGAAGATTACAAGATAAAAGTAAGAAATTGAACATCAGACTAAAAAAAATCTTTAGATACATGTTAGTAAGAAGATCGAAAGGATGAAAATTTATCCACAAGTGATATTGGTAAGTTGAGATTGTGATTATAAAATAACATATTTGATAAAAGAGTAGGATTACCAAGTAGTAATCAAGAGATAAAAGAGAGCAACAAAGTTTATTTGTAAAAGTCTAAAGTGGGACAAGAGTTTGAGAGATGATATTTGTGATCAAGAAGTCAATAAATATGATTTGTGAAACCTAATTACACCACGAGATGATAATATCATAAAAAAGTGTAATAATATGAGAATGGTACATGGAGTACATAAGAAGATGAAAAAAATGTAATAGAGATAATTCTATTAAGTATGATGAGTAAATGAAGGTGAAATCTCATAAATAATAATGGAAAATGAAAGAAATATCTAAGTTGTTAATATATTGAATGTGAAAGTAATACAAGTAAAGAATGATATAAGACAAGTATTAAAGAAGGTAGTACATATAATGTACAGGAAATGAGTAAGAAGTATGTGAAAAATGATTTTTTCTTAAAAGTATGAATTAAGAAGGAAAGTGGAAAATATAGTAATGGATTGCGAATGTAGATAAGCTAATGGGGAGTAAAAAGAGGTATGAAATTAGTCATATAAATGACAGGAGTTAAAAAAAAAAAGAAGTTGACTGAAATAATAGATCAACTTCAATAGTAAAACTGTACAAATTTACAAGATCAAATACTATGTATTATACATAGAAAGAAAGCTAATGATGTCTAGTTTTAAAAAAAATAAAAAGCGGTACGTCGTTTCAACACTTTCAGAACGAGATATGCAGATTCTCGTGAAAGATATGCTGATTCGACAGATTCTGTCCCAAACAGAAAAGTAAGGATGTGAAGTGAAACGAAAGGAAGAGAATGCAATTCTTAAAAAAATGGTAATCAACTGAGAGTTGCTAGTAGAGATAAAGAAAGAATAAAAGTAAACTATTTATGTATAATGCATGAGCAAAGATATGAAAAAAAAAGATAAGAATGAATAAGTTATGAAGTTATGTTTAAGTGAAATGTCCATTAAAGGACAAAATATTGTTTTAAAAGAAAGATATTGTGTAAACACAAAATTTTACCAAATTGTATTTTGGAAAAAAAAAATCTTACAAGTAAAGAATATGATTAATATAATCCCATGAAGTTTTGGTAAACATATGGGAAGGATTACAAAGTAAGCTGCTATTTTTGACAAGAATATGAAAGTATAAAATTACTTTGTAAAATAAGCTTTACTAGAAGATTTGTGTATGAATGAAATGAGCTAAAAATAGATGTAATGAAAGCATGAGATGGATGAATTTTTGAGGAAATGAAGCAGAAATATGAAACGCCTTACGAGAAAATGAAAGAAATATTCAGGAGGAAGAGACTATGTAAATTTCTCATAAAGAATTGAAAGTAGACACCTCTAAAGGTTGATTAGAGAACCATAAACAACTAAAGAAGGAAATACTAAAAAGATAAAAGAATAAAGAATATGAGTATGGATTGATAAAAGAAAGTATTTACTAGGAACCAAACTTGGGCTGAGAGCCTTTAAAGAAGAGGAAGAAGTGATCCCTTAAATAAATAGTTGTGTGATGATTCCGAGGACGGAATCCCAATAAGGGGGAGGTAGTTGTAACGACCCAAAAATCTTGAATTTATATTCGAGATAATGCTTAAGGTAAAGACCAAAATTTTTGAAAGTTGTAAAATAATATAGCGGGAAATGTAGTAAAATTCCAGGAGTTGGAGAAAATCGGTGAAAAAGGGCAAAATAGTCTTTTGCCATACTTTGGACTTTAGTATAGAAACATTTTTGGTGTATGGGGAAAAAATGTGAGAAGTAGAACTTGGTGTAATAAAAGTTGGAAATGTATATATATATATATATATATATATATATATATATATATATATATATATATATATATATATATATATATATATATATATATATATATATATATATATATATATATATATATATATATATATATATATATATATATATATATATATATATATATATATATATATATATATATATATATATATATATATATATAAGTGAGACTTTATGTTTGTAAAGGGTAATTTGGTCATTTTACCATAAAGAGGGTAATTTGGTCATTTTACTATAAAAAGGGTAATTTGGTCATTTGACCATATGCAGGAGTTATTATGAAACTATATCTTGGTTTTGGACTAAAAATGTAAGAAATATAGTTTCATGTGGTAAAAATTTGATGTTGGTGCCAAATGTCCAAGAAATGGAACCTTAGGGACTAAATGGTAAATTTGGAGGTATGAAAGGGAGAAAAATCTCCTCACATGTTCTGGAAACCTGTAGAAGCTACGGGAAGAGAGGGTGGAGTTACGATTTCTAGAAATCACGAAGATTGAACAAGGAATTGAAGTAATAGCTTGAGAATTTGATGTTATCAAGATTAAAGGTTAGTGAAGATCCTTCTAATCAAGTTCTTGAACTTGCACTTCACGGGATGAACTGAAAATCTAGTTTCAGTCATGATTCCAAATGATTTATATGATCTTTAAGTTCTGCACATGACAGTATGTTAAGATTATACTAATTAATCCAAAGGCTTTGTTGATTTTGTGGATTTTGGGGTTTTTGGCTCAAGAACCCTAATTTCTGCACTTACAAGATTGGGTTGATTTCAATGGGTTAAAACCTGATGTTAATGGATGGTTTTAGTCTTAGAATAAACCCAAAACAATTAAGAACTGGATTAAGGACTTAATGTGCAAAAAACAGGGAGCTACAGTGCAAAAATCGGACTCAAACTGGACTGCCCAGCATGAGCACGAGTCGTGCTCATTATGCACGAGTCGTGCTTCATCTGCAGACCAAAGAATATTACTATTTAGTGCATGCACGAGTCGTGCTCCTTACAGACCAAATTATGCACGAGTCGTGCATACTTTCTGTTAAGAAAATGTCATTTTTGAGTTTGGAACTTGGTGCTAGACTTGTCCGATTGGTCTAATATTTATACCACAAGTCTAAAATGGTGTGAAAACACATGGAAAATTGTTAAACCGGGAATACGACCTCCCGAGGGTACTGTAGTAAAATACGTATAATATACAACTTATTTAAAGTTGGTCATTTAAAAGTTATAGACTTTTTATGACCTATATTGGTATAATAAGGACTCTAATGAGTTATAGAGTCAATTAGAATGAATGTTAATGTATAACATGTTAATTATAGGTTCATGCCAAATGATTATTGGATCACAAAAGAGTATAAATGCAAGGAATGTTTAGTCAATCTACTAGCAATACACGAGGTGAGTACATGCAGTATTTTTACCCATTTTGGGGTACATGGCAAGTAAGTATTTACAAGATTTCTTATAAAATCTCTTTATGTGAAATTATTTGCAAGAGTATTATTTCTAATTTAATGAGAAGGTATGATGCTACATTTGAAGTTATGTTTTGAACTATACGTTAAATTAAGTGAAAGCATGTTGGTCTATGAACCAATTATGTGAAAGTATATTTTGATTACAAGTTATATATGTTTTCAAGTATGAATGGCATATAGCCACAAGATGTTTAAGAAGTATGTTTTAGTTACAAACCGTATATGATTTCGAGTATGAATGGCATATAGCCATAAGATGTTGGAAAGTATGTTTTGGTATAAAGTTTAGCATGTTAGAAAAATATGTTTTAAACATATGATTATTATGTGATGAAAGCTATATTTGGCATCTAGCCATAAAGACATAAAATGATGTAGTTTGGCACCTAGCCACAAGTTATATGTATATGAGAAATGTTCAAGCAAGCAGCAAGTATTTTGTATGACTGGTAATTGTAGCAAGCAGCGTTAGTAAGGGAACTATGTTCCAACCTACCCGGGTTAGGTAAGGGGTCTACTGGGGAAAAATCCCCATCGCGAAGTAGATTGCCTCAGCAATTCTATGGTGAGGATTGATCCGTTCTTTCTAGCCATAGAGACTTGAGGTATCACTTATGGTGATTAAAGCCCTAAGTATAAAAATCCAGCAAGCTTATAAAAACCAGCCAAAGAAAGTAAGAAAGAAGCAAATTTTGAAAAGTATATTATGAAGTGATTTTGAAAAGTAAAAAGTTATAATATGTTACTACTATAAAGTTTCGAAAGATGTTTTTGTTGTAAAGTATGTTATGAAATGATTTCGAAAAGTAAAGAGTTATAGTATGTTATTACTATAAAGTTTTGACAGAAGTTTTATGTTATAAATTTTATAAAAAGCTGGAAAAGGAGTTAAAGGTTTGAGTCTAAAACTCATGTAACTCACGAGACATTATTGTCTTACGTATTTTATGTTTTGCCATGTATTCCAGGTTAAAAAGCTAAGGTATATTTGGTAGAAGTTTAGCTGGAATGGAGCCCGAGTTAGCTCCCATCTTGGACTCAAGGTTTAATCCTTTCTTGCTTACTATGGTTAGTTTTGATATGGATTAGTACACCCACTGTTTTAAGCATTTAAATTACCGGTTTTTGATAAACCGTATTTTTGTATTCATGTATTTATACGAAAAACCATAGTATTTGCAAACAGTAGAAATGGGGTGTCACAAGTTGGTATCAGAGCCATAGTTTAAGCGAATTAGGATTGACTTGTTCCACTCCTAGGCTTAAACTCATACTATATTAATGTTAGTTATTGAAAGTATGCTATAAGATGTCTTAAATGATTAAGACATTATGCATTACTTAAGATATGTTTATAAAGTAGTAAGATTTCTAATATTGATCACCATGTACTTATAATGGTGTTATATGTTAAAGGAACCAATGACCCATGGGACCTTATGGTAACAACAGAATCAATATGTATAGGTGATTATGGTAATATGGACCCGTATTATCATAATCACAGGATATGTATTGAGACTGGTGGAATCACAAAGGAATTATGGTATTCTGGTGAGTAAGGTTTTGAAGAGAGTAATGAGTAAAACATAGGAATTATATGTCTATGTTATAACAACCAGTAAGGTTATGAGTATTAAAAGTTAATGCAGTGGATATATACCACTTAGTATGGTAAAGTAAAAGAAATAATGTGATAATTAATATTTTAGACAGATTGAAAAACATTGAAGTATATGCCTGTCGAGGCGAAAGGAAGTATGAATAAGAGCAATTTAAAGAGAAATTATGGGTATTGATTACCTATATAAGAGTTGTAAGACTCTTACATGAAGAATGAAAATTATAAGCAGAGTGTATTAATAGTACATAAATTTTGTAAAAGTAAAAGAGCAGTAATGAAGAGTTTAAAACTAATAGGTGGTGTGCGTTGGGCATAATCATTCAATTCAGAATATTATCTGAAAGGCGTACGAATAATAAATGCATAAGGGAAGCAGAAAAATCGTTGTGGAACGATAGGATCAAAATGATGAGAAGAGCTAAAGATAGAAGATGAATGAAAGTGTCCAAAGATTGGACAATTGATTTATTCATAAGAATAATGGTGAGCCAAGTAAAATGACAAGCAGCAAATTAAGTGAGAAGTAAATAAAGGTAGTAAGTTGAATGCTATATTTACATATATAGATTTGGAAGTCGTTCTCACGGATTGGCCTGTAAAAGAAGCAGCATACAAATGAAGATGCACGTACCATGATGTACCCGAACAGAAGTAATGTCACAATAAGTAAATGTAGATTGATGTCCGCAAATAATATTACTTAAAGAAGAGTAGTGACAGACTGTAGCCATTTGTAAGTTATGCCAAGCGTCGTAACGTGTAAGGCGGTTATGAAGATTTTTGGTTGATTCCAAGAATCTTTCCCATGACAGAAGTTAGAGTTTAGCCAAAGTCAAGAGTTAATAAGTCTAAAGATTGAAGGTAGAGTACGCTTACCCGATAAGTAAAGAAAGCAGTTCGAGTTGTAAATTGGTAATTTATTTTTAAAAGAAGAATATTAAAAGTTGTCCCAGGACAAATAAAATATTAAGATATGTGGTACTAGGTTTAGTACCTGATGATGAGAATTTGAAAAAAAAACTGATGAGAAGATATTGGTTATTAGGAATTAAATTCCGCAACCAAATGAAGGAAATATAAGAAGAAATACCAGTAATAAAAGAGTATAACGAAGTATGTTAACTGAAGAAAACCAAAAGCATGTAAAGAAAATGAATAAAAGTCATGAACAATATGAAGTAAAGAAAAGGAGTAAATGTCTAAACAAGTAGTAAACGAAGAATTAAAGATAATATAAGAACTATAATAAACAGACAGGAAGTTACTATTTTTGAATGGGAATGATGGCTAAAAGTTTCCAAAGATTGTGAGAAATGGTTAGTACATGGCTGGTAACCATGAGGTACAAAGAAATGTATATATGTTATACGTGCTTATAAATATAAAAGCATGAGTAAGTTTTGAGATATATGTATATATAATGTATAAAAAGTATAAAGGTGGTTATGAAATAAGTATTCTAATTAGGATACTACAAGGTATGAAGCAAAAGAGTAAAATAAGGTATTGGGCATATTGCCTCGAAATACAAAAGAATGAAAGATGATAAGAAAATAAATGGCACTTGTGTATCACCTAAAGATACATAAGAAGTAAGTCTCATATAAAACATAGAGTGTAAAAAAAATGGAGATTAAATGAAATAACAATGTAATGTGTTAGGCTTGTAGCCTTAAAACACATAGAAAGGATAGTAAAAGATATAATTGAAGAAAAGTTGGGTCTAAAGTCTAGAAAGTTATAAGTAAAAGTATGTGAGATAAAAACAAAAGAAAAGAAGATTACAAGATAAAAGTAAGAAATTGAACATCAGACTAAAAAAAATCTTTAGATACATGTTAGTAAGAAGATCGAAAGGATGAAAATTTATCCACAAGTGATATTGGTAAGTTGAGATTGTGATTATAAAATAACATATTTGATAAAAGAGTAGGATTACCAAGTAGTAATCAAGAGATAAAAGAGAGCAACAAAGTTTATTTGTAAAAGTCTAAAGTGGGACAAGAGTTTGAGAGTTGATATTTGTGATCAAGAAGTCAATAAATATGATTTGTGAAACCTAATTACACCACGAGATGATAATATCATAAAAAAGTGTAATAATATGAGAATGGTACATGGAGTACATAAGAAGATGAAAAAAATGTAATAGAGATAATTCTATTAAGTATGATGAGTAAATGAAGGTGAAATCTCATAAATAATAATGGAAAATGAAAGAAATATCTAAGTTGTTAATATATTGAATGTGAAAGTAATACAAGTAAAGAATGATATAAGACAAGTATTAAAGAAGGTAGTACATATAATGTACAGGAAATGAGTAAGAAGTATGTGAAAAATGATTTTTTCTTAAAAGTATGAATTAAGAAGGAAAGTGGAAAATATAGTAATGGATTGCGAATGTAGATAAGCTAATGGGGAGTAAAAAGAGGTATGAAATTAGTCATATAAATGACAGGAGTTAAAAAAAAAAAAGAAGTTGACTGAAATAATAGATCAACTTCAATAGTAAAACTGTACAAATTTACAAGATCAAATACTATCTATTATACATAGAAAGAAAGCTAATGATGTGTAGTTTTAAAAAAAATAAAAAGCGGTACGTCGTTTCAACACTTTCAGAACGAGATATGCAGATTCTCGTGAAAGATATGCTGATTCGACAGATTCTGTCCCAAACAGAAAAGTAAGGATGTGAAGTGAAACGAAAGGAAGAGAATGCAATTCTTAAAAAAAATGGTAATCAACTGAGAGTTGCTAGTAGAGATAAAGAAAGAATAAAAGTAAACTATTTATGTATAATGCATGAGCAAAGATATGAAAAAAAAAGATAAGAATGAATAAGTTATGAAGTTATGTTTAAGTGAAATGTCCATTAAAGGACAAAATATTGTTTTAAAAGAAAGATATTGTGTAAACACAAAATTTTACCAAATTGTATTTTGGAAAAAAAAAATCTTACAAGTAAAGAATATGATTAATATAATCCCATGAAGTTTTGGTAAACATATGGGAAGGATTACAAAGTAAGCTGCTATTTTTGACAAGAATATGAAAGTATAAAATTACTTTGTAAAATAAGCTTTACTAGAAGATTTGTGTATGAATGAAATGAGCTAAAAATAGATGTAATGAAAGCATGAGATGGATGAATTTTTGAGGAAATGAAGCAGAAATATGAAACGCCTTACGAGAAATTGAAAGAAATATTCAGGAGGAAGAGACTATGTAAATTTCTCATAAAGAATTGAAAGTAGACACCTCTAAAGGTTGATTAGAGAACCATAAACAACTAAAGAAGGAAATACTAAAAAGATAAAAGAATAAAGAATATGAGTATGGATTGATAAAAGAAAGTATTTACTAGGAACCAAACTTGGGCTGAGAGCCTTTAAAGAAGAGGAAGAAGTGATCCCTTAAATAAATAGTTGTGTGATGATTCCGAGGACGGAATCCCAATAAGGGGGAGGTAGTTGTAACGACCCAAAAATCTTGAATTTATATTCGAGATAATGCTTAAGGTAAAGACCAAAATTTTTGAAAGTTGTAAAATAATATAGCGGGAAATGTAGTAAAATTCCAGGAGTTGGAGAAAATCGGTGAAAAAGGGCAAAATAGTCTTTTGCCATACTTTGGACTTTAGTATAGAAACTTTTTTGGTGTATGGGGAAAAAATGTGAGAAGTAGAACTTGGTGTAATAAAAGTTGGAAATGTATATATATATATATATATATATATATATATATATATATATATATATATATATATATATATATATATATATATATAAAAGTGAGACTTTATGTTTGTAAAGGGTAATTTGGTCATTTTACCATAAAGAGGGTAATTTGGTCATTTTACTATAAAAAGGGTAATTTGGTCATTTGACCATATGCAGGAGTTATTATGAAACTATATCTTGGTTTTGGACTTAAAATGTAAGAAATATAGTTTCATGTGGTAAAAATTTGATGTTGGTGCCAAAAGTCCAAGAAATGGAACCTTAGGGACTAAATGGTAAATTTGGAGGTATGAAAGGGAGAAAAATCTCCCCACATGTTCTGGAAACCTGTAGAAGCTACGGGAAGAGAGGGTGAAGTTACGATTTCTGGAAATCACGAAGATTGAACAAGGAATTGAAGTAATAGCTTGAGAATTTGAAGTTATCAAGATTAAAGGTTAGTGAAGATCCTTCTAATCAAGTTCTTGAACTTGCACTTCACGGGATGAACTGAAAATCTAGTTTCAGTCATGATTCCAAATGATTTATATGATCTTTAAGTTCTGCACATGACAGTATGTTAAGATTATACTAATTAATCCAAAGGCTTTGTTGATTTTGTGGATTTTGGGGTTTTTGGCTCAAGAACCCTAATTTCTGCACTTACAAGATTGGGTTGATTTCAATGGGTTAAAACCTGATGTTAATGGATGGTTTTAGTCTTAGAATAAACCCAAAACAATTAAGAACTGGATTAAGGACTTAATGTGCAAAAAACAGGGAGCTACAGTGCAAAAATCGGACTCAAACTGGACTGCCCAGCATGAGCACGAGTCGTGCTCATTATGCACGAGTCGTGCTTCATCTGCAGACCAAAGAATATTACTATTTAGTGCATGCACAAGTCGTGCTCCTTACAGACCAAATTATGCACGAGTCGTGCATACTTTCTGTTAAGAAAATGTCATTTTTGAGTTTGGAACTTGGTGCTAGACTTGTCCGATTGGTCTAATATTTATACCACAAGTCTAAAATGGTGTGAAAACACATGGAAAATTGTTAAACCGGGAATACGACCTCCCGAGGGTACTGTAGTAAAATACGTATAATATACAACTTATTTAAAGTTGGTCATTTAAAAGTTATAGACTTGTTATGACCTATATTGGTATAATAAGGACTCTAATGAGTTATAGAGTCAATTAGAATGAATGTTAATGTATAACATGTTAATTATAGGTTCATGCCAAATGATTATTGGATCACAAAAGAGTATAAATGCAAGGAATGTTTAGTCAATCTACTAGCAATACACGAGGTGAGTACATGCAGTATTTTTACCCATTTTGGGGTACATGGCAAGTAAGTATTTACAAGATTTCTTATAAAATCTCTTTATGTGAAATTATTTGCAAGAGTATTATTTCTAATTTAATGAGAAGGTATGATGCTATATTTGAAGTTATGTTTTGAACTATACGTTAAATTAAGTGAAAGCATGTTGGTCTATGAACCAATTATGTGAAAGTATATTTTGATTACAAGTTATATATGTTTTCAAGTATGAATGGCATATAGCCACAAGATGTTTAAGAAGTATGTTTTAGTTACAAACCGTATATGTTTTCGAGTATGAATGGCATATAGCCATAAGATGTTGGAAAGTATGTTTTGGTATAAAGTTTAGCATGTTAGAAAAATATGTTTTAAACATATGATTATTATGTGATGAAAGCTATATTTGGCATCTAGCCATAAAGACATAAAATGATGTAGTTTGGCACCGAGCCACAAGTTATATGTATATGAGAAATGTTCAAGCAAGCAGCAAGTATTTTGTATAACTGGTAATTGTAGCAAGCAGCATTAGTAAGGGAACTATGTTCCAACCTATCCGGGTTAGGTAAGGGGTCTACTGGGGAAAAATCCCCATCGCGAAGTAGATTGCCTCAACAATTCTATTCCCTTACTTGAGGCTATTAAACAAGTTCCAAGATATGCTAAGTTCCTTAAGGAACTTTGCACATCTAAAAAGAAACTCAAAGGGGATGAAACAATAAAAGTCAACGAGAATGTCTCGGCGATCATACAAAAAAGATTGCCACCAAAATACAAGGATCCGGGCGTATTCACGGTCCCTTGTAAATTGGGGGACACATACATACCGAGAGCCATGCTTGATCTCGGTGCCTCTATCAATGTTCTACCACTTTCAATTTTCAAAAACTTAAAGAAAGGAACATTGAAACGTACCGGTGTCGTTATTCAATTGGCCGATAAGTCTACGGTACGTCCGAAAGGCGTATTGGAAGACATATTAGTACAAGTGAATAACTTGGTTTTTCCCGCTGACTTTTATGTCGTCGATATGGGAGATGACGACTCATCGAATTCAAGTTCTACACTCTTAGGGAGACCATTCCTAAAAACATCGAGAACAAAAATTGATGTTTTTAATGGTACCCTATCTATGGAATTCGATGGTGAGGTTGTAACCTTTAATATCGATCAATCCACCCGCTACCCGAGTGATGTGCCTCCCGAAGACCTAAGGGAAAATGATTCATTGTTGCCAAATGAACATACAATATCTAACAATAATTTAGTGGCAATGGTTTCAATGAACGAAACAACAATTGGACTTACTGAAGAGTCCAAGCCTGTGGATCGCCATGATCATCAACACGATGATCTGGATTTGCAAAATAGAGATCCACCTCCTATACCAAAACAAGCGAGAAACAAACACCGTCTCAAACGGTTCACCGAGTGTTTCACTACCAATCAAGGAGTGGACATAGAGGAATGTCCAGGGTAAAACTTTCCTAAGCCCCCGTGTATGAGTCCTAAAGCTCAAACACGGGCCCGTGTCGAGCCAAAGACGTTAAACAAGTGCGCTTCTCGGGAGGCAACCCGATTTTCATTTTACGGTATTTGTGTGCTTCGTTTTCGCGTGTTTTAACATGTTTTTATTTGATTTTTTTTTACTTTTTGATGTTTTTATTGTATAATAAAGTGTACGGAAGTGTCGGAAAAATTTTGGAGTCACCGAGCGAAAAAATAAAAAATCGAAATTTTTTCCCTTAACAGAAGATATACACGAGTCGTGTCTTTTGTAAGGCTAAAAACACACGAGTCGTGTTCGGTAAAAATCAAGAAAGCTCAAATCATAACACACGAGTCGTGTGTGTTTCTTCACTGAAACCACACGAGTCGTGTGTGTCGCTGGGCAGATTAAGAGCTTCATCCTGTGACTTATTCATTTGCGCAAACAACCTCACACCCTTTGCTCTCGGGTTTCTCTCGGCCGACACACACAAAACCGCCCAAAAAAATCTTCATTTTCAACCAAATTAAGCTCCAAAGGTATGTATATTTTGCTATAATTCATCTTTCTAACACTTATATTGCATCAAATCAAAGATTTATCCATGAAATCATCAAAAATCAAGAAATCTTCAAAAACCTAGTTTTTGAGAAATCTCAAAATTGATGATTTTTGTTTGAAATATGTGATCTTTTATGTTAGATTAGTGTTCTTATGATGTTTTATTGCTTGATTACCTAGAAATTAACATGATTAGGGCAAAATCATCCAAATTGGGGAAGAACACCAAGAACCCTAATTCTCCTTGAAATTTTGAATTAGATGAAATTGTTCTAATCCATTGCACATACAAGCTTGTGGATGTGCAATGTGGTGTGATTTGAGCTTTGAAACATCCATTTCATCCAAAATTCAAAATGGTGAATTTTGTCCCAATCATGATAAATTCAATCTTTTTAGCTTAATTTTGACTTAATGAATCATATGATGCAACACAATTTTTGTGTGTTTAAAACTTTTGTTATTTATCGCATTTCTTTTCTTACCCTCGTGAAAACTAATGATTGTTAAATTATGTTGCATCTTTATTTTCAATGTTATGGTTGCCTATCTACCTTGTGGTTAAAAAATTTTTCACTTTGCAAAATTTTAGATTGTGTTAAAAAAACTTTTGTTTGTCAAATGTACTTAGCATACACACGTATGAACAGTTTATAAGACATCTATTTTAACTGAATCTATTTTTAGCAAAAACAGCAATACAAGATGCAGATACCCCGTGAGAATCTCAATGTGTGCAATCGACTTGGTTAATGTTACAGGTTTTGCCCTCGTAATCACACTTTGACCAACACCTTTGTTTCTAACATGTCAATTCCAAATCTTCCGAAATTTCATATCATTTTGTCTTGACCAAATTGGTCCTTTTTAAACAAAAATTTTGAAATTATTATTCGTTCAATAATTCTAATTTCAAAAACAAAATCTTTACATTTGTATATCGAGTCAAATAAATGGTGAAATTCCAGAAATATTTTGTTTGGTTCTAAAAAATTGGTTTAAAAAAATATATATATAATAAAAAAAATAAATAAAAAAAAAAAACCAAGAACCAAACATGTGTGTTAATTAAATAAACTTCCAAAAAAATAGAATAAAGCGAAAATGGCTTTTGAAAATAATTGCCAAACGATTTTACTCATTTCAAAGAAAATCCAAAAATAGAATGTTTATTCTCTTTTGTATTTGTATTACATTTATCGAGTTGTAATTTATTGTATTTATAATTTTGGAAGATCATTTATTTGAATTGACAAGTTTTAATAAAGGTGGTCAATATGATAATTAAGGCAAAGTCATATTAACATGAGTCCAAGTTCGACATCCGAGTGTAAACACCACCCTAATTCCATATGAGTGGCGGAATACATTTGTGAGTCGCAATCAGCGAATTGTGTGCAGATATGAGAAGAGCGAAAAATTGTGAGCACTGACCTTGTATTGTATTGCTCTTGCTAAACACGGTGAAAGTCACGGTAGTGGTGTTATAATCAAATATATGACGTGGCTATGCTATTGTTTAACGAATATTTGTTTCTTAGTACAATCTACTATTTCACAAATGTGAAATTTTAGGCAAATACAGGGACGATATGTTAACCATATCATTGCTAATGATAATGTGGCGCAATTTGACATAAAAAGGTTTCACACTTTCTTTTTGTTTTCCTTCTTTCACCCATTAGTCTAAGATTTTCTTGTTTTCTTTGAGGACAAAGAAGAGTTTAAGCTTGTGGATGTTTGATAGGTGTATAATTATACACCTTTTTATATGTTTATTTACCTTTTTCAACATCGTTTATCACCTTTAAAACGTGCTATACGCATGTTTTCGGTCTAATGTGTTCATTTTGGAGCAAAAGCCATTTGTTTGCATAAAATGGTATGTTTTGCAGGCATTAAAAAATATGGACCACCATACAATGTCAAAAGGAAGCCTCACGCCAAATTTCAAGGAAATCGGACAAGAGACGGAGAAAATAGCCCGAAAAACCCCTGCCTCACTGACACGAGTCGTGTGATTTTATACACTAAAAACACACGAGTCGTGTTCCACCTGGAATGACAAAATGGCAATGTACTTTCAATACACACGAGTCGTGTGTTTTGTAAACCTACAAACACACGAGTCGTGTCTGCACTGTAAGCCATGTGCAGCAGGAATCTTCCAGCAAATCAACTTTTGAAGCATGGGATTTTCATCATTTGATTAGTCCGATCTGAGATCTCTCCAGGGCCATTTGAGGACTATAAATAGAGCATTTGGGAGGAGCTAATGACACACTTGAATACAATCAAACATCACTTGATACACTTAGATACTTTCTCTTTTTCTTGCATTTCTAGTTAGTTTTAATGTCTTTAATGGCAATTATGCAGATTTTAGTCAACATGAGTGGCTAAATCTCATAACATTCGGCTTTTAGTCATGTATCTTTCTAGTCATTAATATTTATGCTTGGATTGAAGTTTTGAAGTTATTAAAACTGTTTTGGTTTAGTTTTGTCATTTAAATTTTATTACAAATTTGGTCCCTACTTTGGAATTTAGTCGATCACTCTATTCCGATAGTTGACCAATTATAGTTAGGTGTATTTTCAATTGTTTTGAAGATCATTGTTAGTAACATCTTAGAAGTAACTTCACTTGTTAAAGCTTGACACGAGAGATCAATCAAGCTCTTAATAAGTAAAGAACCAACAAAAGAGCATAAAGCATCACTCTTGGTCAATTTTAGCATTAATCACTAGTTGATCATTGTGTTGTGCATACCTTTTATAGAATTTAAGTGCTAATCCTTGTTCTATATTAGTGATGCATGTTTCTTTTGTCCCGGTTGATTTCTATGTCTTAAATTACATACTTGTTCTTAGTTCCTTCATCTAAAGGGACGGAATATTGAATTTGGATTAAAGCTCGCATATTTAAGTGGTATCTTGTCTCGGTTGAGATACATCTATCTCTTCAAGATGACCATTGAGGTATTTACTTATATATGAGAAAACAATACTTCTTTCACAAATAGCGACCATTGAAGTATTGAGCATATTAATTTGGATTTCTTCTAAGTTGATGTGTTATTGTCATTTTTCCATTGACAAGAACCATTACTTAACTCTTAATTTCATTCAAGTATGAATATGCGACAAGATTGATTAGACTAGAAGCCGAATGTCCGTTTTATTATATTAATCACATTCTTATTAATTTTTTGTGTTTATCAAGCGACTTGACAAATCCCCCCTTGAACTTTATATTTCTTTGTCCCAATCTCTAAGAGTGTGAAAACTTGGCAAGAGATTACTCGCATCAATTCCCTTGGGTTCGACTCGTACCACTACTATACTATTCTTAATTGAAGAGTATTTAGAGGTCTTTTGACATTTCACAATTTCTGTCCCATCATTAAAAACTGCATCCATTTTACATTACTCTTTTATTTGTTTGGTAATTCGACGACCAACAAATTGGCGCCGTTGCCGGGGAATTGGCTTATGATTAACTCTTTATGCCCAGATCTGATCGAACAGGTACACCTCTTGAGATCAACAAGGAAATCGAAAAAACTGCAAAAATATTAAGAAAACAAACCAAACTTCGAAAGAAGCTTGATTACCAAAAATCTCACACTACATCAACACTCTCTCCTACGCCACCTTCTACTTCTACTTCTACTCCTATTTCTGATTTTTCTACTAATCCATTAAAAATGGGTGACGAAGAAAAGACCTTAAGACAATGGGGTGCCCGAAAAGATACACAACAACCTTTGTGTATAAATTATCCCAATGTGGAGAATTTTGAGCTAAAGTCCGGGCTCATACACTTACTTCCAACCTTTAGAGGTTTGGAAAATGAAGACCCCCATAAATTCCTTAAGGAGTTTCATGTGGTATGTTCGGGTATGAAACCGCATAATGTGACCGAGGACCAAATCAAGCTAAGGGCATTCCCCTTTGCTCTTTACGATGCCGCCAAAGAATGGTTGTACTATCTCCCACCGGGGACGATAACAACATGGAACGACATTGCTCAAGCATTCCTTGACAAATACTTCCCGGAGCCAAAAGCTTCGAGCATACGTAGAGAAATTCTCACCGTACACCAAGGACGAAGAGAGTCCTTGCACACATATTGGGAGAGGTTTAAGAAACTTTGCTCTCGGTGCCCACAACACGGTTTGTCGGAGCACCAACTTCTCCAATACTTTTGTGAAGGCCTATCTCACCTTGATAGGCGAATTATCAATGCTTCAAGCGGTGGAGCCTTACTAGACAAGACTCCGTCCCAAATCCGGGCCTTAATTGCAACTTTGGCCGAAGACTCGAAGCATTCGATCGGGGAAGATGAATGGTATCCCGACCCTCCACGAGGAGAAAAACAAGTAAGTACCCCTCTTATTGAAACTCAATTAAATGAATTAACAAAAGCCGTTATTTTGTTAACAAAAGAGAGAGGGATCGAACCAAAGGCAAGAGCTTGTGGAATTTGCCTCCAACACGGTCATCCAACCGACATGTGTCCATCCTTACAAGATGAAAACGAGCATGTAAATGCTATGGGTGACCACGTGGGACAAAATTCCAGGAATTTTGACAACAATCAATCGTGGAGAAATGCGCAACCAAGATCTCAATATCAACCACGATACCCACAACCACAACATGCCGCACCACGAAACCCCTCAGGTATGTCTTTAGAGGAGATTGTCTCTAATTTGGCTAAAAATACAATATCTTTTCAGCAAGAGACAAGGGCAAGCATCCAAAACTTGGAGCAACAAATGACACAACTTGCAACAACGGTTGGCAAGTTGGAAAGTAGGCTGGATACTAAATTGCCAGCCCAAACGGAAGCAAACCCAAGGCACAATGTGAGTGCCATCTCCCTTAGAAGCGGGAAGGTTTGCAAAGATCCAATTGTGCCCGAGGATGCTGAAAAAGAGGGCACGAAACAAGCGGAGCCACCAATCCATACTCCATCACCTCCTTTCCCTTCAAGATTCTTGGAATCAAAGAAAGAAAGGGAAGATCGAGAAATCATGGCCACATTCCGCAAGGTGGAGGTAAATATTCCCTTACTTGAGGCTATTAAACAAGTTCCAAGATATGCTAAGTTCCTTAAGGAACTTTGCACATCTAAAAAGAAACTCAAAGGGGATGAAACAATAAAAGTCAACGAGAATGTCTCGGCGATCATACAAAAAAGATTGCCACCAAAATACAAGGATCCGGGCGTATTCACGGTCCCTTGTAAATTGGGGGACACATACATACCGAGAGCCATGCTTGATCTCGGTGCCTCTATCAATGTTCTACCACTTTCAATTTTCAAAAACTTAAAGAAAGGAACATTGAAACGTACCGGTGTCGTTATTCAATTGGCCGATAAGTCTACGGTACGTCCGAAAGGCGTATTGGAAGACATATTAGTACAAGTGAATAACTTGGTTTTTCCCGCTGACTTTTATGTCGTCGATATGGGAGATGACGACTCATCGAATTCAAGTTCTACACTCTTAGGGAGACCATTCCTAAAAACATCGAGAACAAAAATTGATGTTTTTAATGGTACCCTATCTATGGAATTCGATGGTGAGGTTGTAACCTTTAATATCGATCAATCCACCCGCTACCCGAGTGATGTGCCTCCCGAAGACCTAAGGGAAAATGATTCATTGTTGCCAAATGAACATACAATATCTAACAATAATTTAGTGGCAATGGTTTCAATGAACGAAACAACAATTGGACTTACTGAAGAGTCCAAGCCTGTGGATCGCCATGATCATCAACACGATGATCTGGATTTGCAAAATAGAGATCCACCTCCTATACCAAAACAAGCGAGAAACAAACACCGTCTCAAACGGTTCACCGAGTGTTTCACTACCAATCAAGGAGTGGACATAGAGGAATGTCCAGGGTAAAACTTTCCTAAGCCCCCGTGTATGAGTCCTAAAGCTCAAACACGGGCCCGTGTCGAGCCAAAGACGTTAAACAAGTGCGCTTCTCGGGAGGCAACCCGATTTTCATTTTACGGTATTTGTGTGCTTCGTTTTCGCGTGTTTTAACATGTTTTTATTTGATTTTTTTTACTTTTTGATGTTTTTATTGTATAATAAAGTGTACGGAAGTGTCGGAAAAATTTTGGAGTCACCGAGCGAAAAAATAAAAAATCGAAATTTTTTCCCTTAACAGAAGATATACACGAGTCGTGTCTTTTGTAAGGCTAAAAACACACGAGTCGTGTTCGGTAAAAATCAAGAAAGCTCAAATCATAACACACGAGTCGTGTGTTTTTCTTCACTGAAACCACACGAGTCGTGTGTGTCGCTGGGCAGATTAAGAGCTTCATCCTGTGACTTATTCATTTGCGCAAACAACCTCACACCCTTTGCTCTCGGGTTTCTCTCGGCCGACACACACAAAACCGCCCAAAAAAATCTTCATTTTCAACCAAATTAAGCTCCAAAGGTATGTATATTTTGCTATAATTCATCTTTCTAACACTTATATTGCATCAAATCAAAGATTTATCCATGAAATCATCAAAAATCAAGAAATCTTCAAAAACCTAGTTTTTGAGAAATCTCAAAATTGATGATTTTTGTTTGAAATATGTGATCTTTTATGTTAGATTAGTGTTCTTATGATGTTTTATTGCTTGATTACCTAGAAATTAACATGATTAGGGCAAAATCATCCAAATTGGGGAAGAACACCAAGAACCCTAATTCTCCTTGAAATTTTGAATTAGATGAAATTGTTCTAATCCATTGCACATACAAGCTTGTGGATGTGCAATGTGGTGTGATTTGAGCTTTGAAACATCCATTTCATCCAAAATTCAAAATGGTGAATTTTGTCCCAATCATGATAAATTCAATCTTTTAGCTTAATTTTGACTTAATGAATCATATGATGCAACACAATTTTTGTGTGTTTAAAACTTTTGTTATTTATCGCATTTCTTTTCTTACCCTCGTGAAAACTAATGATTGTTAAATTATGTTGCATCTTTATTTTCAATGTTATGGTTGCCTATCTACCTTGTGGTTAAAAAATTTTTCACTTTGCAAAATTTTAGATTGTGTTAAAAAAAACTTTTGTTTGTCAAATGTACTTAGCATACACACGTATGAACAGTTTATAAGACATCTATTTTAACTGAATCTATTTTTAGCAAAAACAGCAATACAAGATGCAGATACCCCGTGAGAATCTCAATGTGTGCAATCGACTTGGTTAATGTTACAGGTTTTGCCCTCGTAATCACACTTTGACCAACACCTTTGTTTCTAACATGTCAATTCCAAATCTTCCGAAATTTCATATCATTTTGTCTTGACCAAATTGGTCCTTTTTAAACAAAAATTTTGAAATTATTATTCGTTCAATAATTCTAATTTCAAAAACAAAATCTTTACATTTGTATATCGAGTCAAATAAATGGTGAAATTCCAGAAATATTTTGTTTGGTTCTAAAAAATTGGTTTAAAAAAATATATATATAATAAAAATAATAAATAAAAAAAAAAAAACCAAGAACCAAACATGTGTGTTAATTAAATAAACTTCCAAAAAAATAGAATAAAGCGAAAATGGCTTTTGAAAATAATTGCCAAACGATTTTACTCATTTCAAAGAAAATCCAAAAATAGAATGTTTATTCTCTTTTGTATTTGTATTACATTTATCGAGTTGTAATTTATTGTATTTATAATTTTGGAAGATCATTTATTTGAATTGACAAGTTTTAATAAAGGTGGTCAATATGATAATTAAGGCAAAGTCATATTAACATGAGTCCAAGTTCGACATCCGAGTGTAAACACCACCCTAATTCCATATGAGTGGCGGAATACATTTGTGAGTCGCAATCAGCGAATTGTGTGCAGATATGAGAAGAGCGAAAAATTGTGAGCACTGACCTTGTATTGTATTGCTCTTGCTAAACACGGTGAAAGTCACGGTAGTGGTGTTATAATCAAATATATGACGTGGCTATGCTATTGTTTAACGAATATTTGTTTCTTAGTACAATCTACTATTTCACAAATGTGAAATTTTAGGCAAATACAGGGACGATATGTTAACCATATCATTGCTAATGATAATGTGGCGCAATTTGACATAAAAAGGTTTCACACTTTCTTTTTGTTTTCCTTCTTTCACCCATTAGTCTAAGATTTTCTTGTTTTCTTTGAGGACAAAGAAGAGTTTAAGCTTGTGGATGTTTGATAGGTGTATAATTATACACCTTTTTATATGTTTATTTACCTTTTTCAACATCGTTTATCACCTTTAAAACGTGCTATACGCATGTTTTCGGTCTAATGTGTTCATTTTGGAGCAAAAGCCATTTGTTTGCATAAAATGGTATGTTTTGCAGGCATTAAAAAATATGGACCACCATACAATGTCAAAAGGAAGCCTCACGCCAAATTTCAAGGAAATCGGACAAGAGACGGAGAAAATAGCCCGAAAAACCCCTGCCTCACTGACACGAGTCGTGTGATTTTATACACTAAAAACACACGAGTCGTGTTCCACCTGGAATGACAAAATGGCAATGTACTTTCAATACACACGAGTCGTGTGTTTTGTAAACCTACAAACACACGAGTCGTGTCTGCACTGTAAGCCATGTGCAGCAGGAATCTTCCAGCAAATCAACTTTTGAAGCATGGGATTTTCATCATTTGATTAGTCCGATCTGAGATCTCTCCAGGGCCATTTGAGGACTATAAATAGAGCATTTGGGAGGAGCTAATGACACACTTGAATACAATCAAACATCACTTGATACACTTAGATACTTTCTCTTTTTCTTGCATTTCTAGTTAGTTTTAATGTCTTTAATGGCAATTATGCAGATTTTAGTCAACATGAGTGGCTAAATCTCATAACATTCGGCTTTTAGTCATGTATCTTTCTAGTCATTAATATTTATGCTTGGATTGAAGTTTTGAAGTTATTAAAACTGTTTTGGTTTAGTTTTGTCATTTAAATTTTATTACAAATTTGGTCCCTACTTTGGAATTTAGTCGATCACTCTATTCCGATAGTTGACCAATTATAGTTAGGTGTATTTTCAATTGTTTTGAAGATCATTGTTAGTAACATCTTAGAAGTAACTTCACTTGTTAAAGCTTGACACGAGAGATCAATCAAGCTCTTAATAAGTAAAGAACCAACAAAAGAGCATAAAGCATCACTCTTGGTCAATTTTAGCATTAATCACTAGTTGATCATTGTGTTGTGCATACCTTTTATAGAATTTAAGTGCTAATCCTTGTTCTATATTAGTGATGCATGTTTCTTTTGTCCCGGTTGATTTCTATGTCTTAAATTACATACTTGTTCTTAGTTCCTTCATCTAAAGGGACGGAATATTGAATTTGGATTAAAGCTCGCATATTTAAGTGGTATCTTGTCTCGGTTGAGATACATCTATCTCTTCAAGATGACCATTGAGGTATTTACTTATATATGAGAAAACAATACTTCTTTCACAAATAGCGACCATTGAAGTATTGAGCATATTAATTTGGATTTCTTCTAAGTTGATGTGTTATTGTCATTTTTCCATTGACAAGAACCATTACTTAACTCTTAATTTCATTCAAGTATGAATATGCGACAAGATTGATTAGACTAGAAGCCGAATGTCCGTTTTATTATATTAATCACATTCTTATTAATTTTTTGTGTTTATCAAGCGACTTGACAAATCCCCCCTTGAACTTTATATTTCTTTGTCCCAATCTCTAAGAGTGTGAAAACTTGGCAAGAGATTACTCGCATCAATTCCCTTGGGTTCGACTCGTACCACTACTATACTATTCTTAATTGAAGAGTATTTAGAGGTCTTTTGACATTTCACAATTTCTGTCCCATCATTAAAAACTGCATCCATTTTACATTACTCTTTTATTTGTTTGGTAATTCGACGACCAACAAGCCCGAGTTAGCTCCCGTCTTGGACTCAAGGTTTAATCCTTTCTAGCTTACTATGGTTAGTTTTGATATGGATTTGTACACCTACTGTTTTAAGCATTTAAATTACCGGTTTTTGATAAACCGTATTTTTGTATTCATGTATTTATACGAAAAACCATAGTATTTGCAAACAGTAGAAATGGGGTGTCACACATTCACTCAGATTTGTAGGGTCCCTCTCCGGTCGAGTCTCATAAAGGTCATCGATACTTTGTAACTTTCATTGATGACTACTCAAGGATGGTTTGGATATATTTTTTGAAGACTAAAGACGAAGTGTTTGGGAAGTTCAAGGAGTGGAAGACGATGATTGAAAAACAGACCAAAAAATCTATCAAGACACTCAGAACTGACAATGGGTTTGAGTTCTGCAATGCCCCGTTTGACAACTTCTGCAAGGCAGAAGGTATAGTGTGGCACCACACTATACGGCACACACCACAGCAGAACGGAGTGGCGGAACGGATGAACCAAACACTGTTAGCGCGTGTTGGAAGCATGCGGTTATATGCTGATTTATCAAAGAAATTCTGGGCGGAAGCGGTTAATAGTGCTTGCTATCTGGTGAACAGATCACCATCAACTGCAATAGACTTTAAGACTCCTCAAGAGGTATGGTCTGGAAAACCCTCTGATTATTCTGGTTTACGTATATTTGGTTGTCCTGCTTATGCTCATGTTAATGATGGTAAACTTGAGGCGAGGGCAATGAAGTGCATATTTCTAGGGTATGCACATGGAGTGAAAGGTTATCGTCTATGGTGTACAGAAGAAGGGAGAACTCCAAAATTTATTAATAGCAAAGATGTAACCTTTAATGAATCTGCTATGGTGAACCAAAAAGGAGGTGATACAAGTCATGTAGGGAAAGATCAGGGTGCCAAATAGAAGATGGAGTTTGTCACACAAATTCCAGACAAAATGGTGATAAATGAAGAACAGCATGTCGGTGATGATCAACATAGACGTGATGAAACTCATGAACAGCCCAATGAGGATCAGTCTGGTGATGCCAAGGCCGATGGAGAAAACGATGAGGATGAATCTATAGCAAGGAGAAGAGAGAAAAGGAACACGAAGAAACCAGCTAGATATGCTGCATGTGTCACTAATGGTGATATTGGTTCTGTTGCATATGCACTAGCTGTTGGTGAAAACATTGGTACTGATGAGCCTCGGTCCTACAAAGAGGCGGTGGCAAGTAAAGAAGGATCAAGCTGGTTAATGGCAATGAATGAAGAGATGCAATCTCTTGAGAAGAATGAAACGTGGGATCTTGTTCCATTACCGAAAGGAATAAAACCGGTTGGATGCAAATGGGTCTTTAAGAAAAAGGAAGGAATTCCAGGGGTTGAACCCGGAAGGTTCAAGGCACGGTTAGTGGCGAAGGGATTTTCTCAAAAGGAAGGAATCGACTATCACGAGGTTTTCTCACCGGTCGTGAAGCATAAGTCAATTCGGGTTCTTTTGGCTATGGTGAGTGCATTTAATCTAGAGCTTGAGCAGCTCGATGTCAAAACTGCATTTCTTCATGGAAGCTTGGAGGAGAAGATATATATGTCACAGCCTGAAGGTTTTCCGGGTTTTAATAAGGATCATGTGTGTCTGTTGAAGAAATCTCTTTATGGTTTGAAGCAGTCTCCTAGACAATGGTACAAGAGATTTGATTCGTTTATGACTTCGCATGGCTACATTCAAAATCAGTTTGAAAATTGTGTCTACTTGAAGCAGTTGTCCAATGGGTCCTTTGTTTATCTGTTGCTATATGTTGATGATATGCTCATTGCAGCCAAGGAGATGGCTGAAATTAATAACTTGAAGAAGCTTTTGGAAAGTGAGTTTGAAATGAAGGATTTGGGTGCAGCAAAGAAGATATTGGGGATGGAGATTCAGAGGGACAGGAAAGCAGGGTTGTTATATGTTTCTCAACAGAAATATATTGAGAAAGTCATGCAGTCTTTTGGTATGGATCAGTCAAAACCAGTTGGAACTCCTTTGGCAGCGCATTTTAAATTAAACAGAAGTACTATACCAACTATGGATGAGGAAAAAGACTATATGAGTAGAGTTCCGTACTCGAGTGCAGTTGGAATTTCTTATGTATGCTATGGTCTGTACTAGACCTGATTTAGCACATGCAGTTAGTGTGGTTAGTAGGTTTATGGGTAATCCTGGGAAAGTTCATTGGGAAGCGGTCAAGTGGATCTTGCGATACTTGAAGGGGACTAAGGATGTTTGTCTGGTCTATGGTGGTAATACTCATAGTAACTTGGTTGGATATGTAGACTCAGACTATGGTGGTGACTTGGTGAAAAGGAGATCACTCACTTGTTATATTTTCACTTTGTTTGGATGTGCAGTCAGTTGGAAGTCAACTTTACAACCTACAGTTGCCTTGTCTACAACTGAAGCGGAATACATGTCAATGACTGAAGGTATAAAGGAGTGTATCTGGCTACATGGTTTGGTGGAGAGTCTGGGGTTGAAGGTGGAGAAGCCTGTCTTGAACTGTGATAGTGAAAGTGCTTTGTGACAATCAAAAAGTTTTACGCGTTTAAGATATAATTTGTCACTTAAGCGTATTATAGAATGGGAAAAATGGTCCAAGAAGGTGAAAATAGGGAAAGCTATGTTTTAAGATCATTTACTAAGTCATAAGTAAATATTATTTCATTTAGAATCAAAGGACCAAAAGTGAAATTTTTATGGAACAATCTGTAAAAATTAATATCTCAAAAAAAAAAAAAAGGAATTGAGAAAAAGTCCTCAAGGAGGCTTTGGTAATATTTGAGACAACAAAAATATAGGAAAAAGATTCGGGTCATTTGGAGTTGTAACGAAGAAGTTATGATGGAATTAAAATGGTCCAAAAGTGACAAAAATGACCAAAGGGTCATTTTCGAGGGTTGATAGCGGAAAATCTAGGGAGAAGTTGTAGAGCTCATTCCCACATTTCTAATGGTAAAACGTTTGTAACATTTGGAGATAATATGAGAGAGTTATGATTAAGAGAAAATCGGGAAAAATAAGGAACAAACGTTGGAAAATTTCTCTAAGGCTGAAAGAAGGGGCAAATTTGTCATTTCAACATTAAAACCCAGCCCTTGGTTTTCTTAATACCGTGTACGCATTGTAATCATCTGATGTGAATCTCCTTTTCTCGATAAACACAAATACGCACCCACACATTTAGTAATCGTGAATCAGAGGAAGGCGAGAAGGAGAAATCGAGTGAGGGAGAAGAAGAAAAATTGAGGGCAAGGTTGAGACGATTAGATGCGATACAGAGACAACAGGTCTGAATGCAACCAGCCATGGCTGTTGTTGGGTTTGCTTCACCAGAAAACCGCAATCGGCGGCTAGAAGCGCCGTCGCCGGCGGTAAAGGTGCCAATGTGCGATGGTGGTCGTCTGTAGGGGCGAGGAAGGGTTCTACTGGTCCGATTCTTGTATGCACCACCCCTAATCTTCCAATTTCAGATCTTATAAGAACTGAGGAATGAAGCAACCTCTGTTGTGGTTAGAATCCGAGTCTTGTGGTTGCATTTTCTACTAATCAAGTCAGAAACAGCTCCAAGGCTGATGTTGTGGGTCGCCGGAGTAGCAGCAGCGGCTGCTGGTGGCCGGCGGTGGCTGTGATAATTGGAGGTGGTCTGATTTTCTTACACAGAAACCTTCCTCCAGCTCCTGATTTCATATTATTGACCGAAAGCTTGGAAGGTAATGTTGATTTCAGTAAGCCCTAGCTTCTTGAGCTCAAAATCCGTAATGCATGTTGAATTGATGTTGGATTCTTGAGCAAATTTCAGGTGGCGATCTCATTTAGCTTAGCTGATGTTGGAATCACTCCAAAAATTCCAGATTTTTGTTCTATTTTGCAAGTTTGAAGGTAAAGACTAAACTCTAGCAATTGGAGTTGGAAATTTGTTGAGTTTATGTTGGCATTAAAGCTATAGTTCCTGAAAAGTGTTATATTTAACTCATGACGACCAAATATTGGAGACTTTTGGTGGTAGAATAGATTAATCAATTGGACAGATTTGGTGGTTTTTAAGGATTAAGCTCTTGATGAAATCTCATTAAATACGGATGAAAAGATGATGAATTTTCGTAGTTTGACACTTGTGTTTGGATTTATGACAAACATATTATGTTTTGGGGTTAAATATACTCAAAGCTAATTATAGTAAAGTTTTTGATGCATATTGGTACTAGAAAAGTTCAAATTGATCAAAAGCAAGTGTTTTACCTTTGGAATAGTTGTATTTCTTTTGTTTGGGTCAAACTTGATCATTAGGCGGGATTTTGACAATAAACTAGCTTCATGAAATGATATGTTGGTGCATTTGGATTTTTATTATATCTTTGGATACATGTAAAGTGTTTGGAAGTGTCAAGAATACTTGATGTCAAGTTAACATGCAAGTTTTAGTTAAACTTTATATCATATATCTCTTAAATGAAAAAGAGACTAAAAAGATAACCATGTAGATTTTTTTTTTTTTTTTTGGTAAAAATGACGTAAATGGGTGGAATTGGTAATTCCACCGGTTATGAAGGAAAAAGGAATAGAAATAGTACTTATATGTTAATGGGAACATATTAATGATAATTTGACGGAAAATATTAAGGTTTTTGCTGGTTTCTATTTTTAGAAACTTTGTTCATTGAAATTTACCAACATGATGTAAATGAGTAAAATGAATGTCGTTTTGATATCTAATCATTGAAGTGAGTCTAAAGAGAAGTAAAATTCATAATTTTTCTAGAATGACCTTGTGGAACCCAAAAATATCATTTTGGTCTAAGTGGGACAAAAAAGGTAAAATTGTCCAAAATGGTTTTTATGATTTAAGACCCATACTTAGCCACCAGAATGAACTTAGATGATGACTAGAAGTAGTCTAAGAATGAGTAGAAAATGCTATGTGTTTAGTTGTGAAATAAGTTCTAATCTTCTATTAAATTGATAGAGATTTGAAGGTTGCTTGGAAGCAACGAAAGACTAGAGTTATGAGGAAGTGTAGCTAGACGTACCTAGCTACTAAGGTGAGTACATATGGTTTTTTCCCACTTTGAGGTACATGGCAAATTATGTATGAAGTTTTATGTGACTTTGAAATATGAAATCTATATGAATGTCTATTATTATGTTTTGAAAGTATGATTTTGGCATTAAGCCGAACAAGTTTTGAAAGTATGATTTTGGCAATTAGCTGATGATATTTATGAAAGAATGTTTTGGCTTAAAGCCCACGATATGTATGAAAGAATGTTTTGGCGTTTAGCCTATGAAAAGTTATGAAAGAAGGTTTTGGCATTTAGCCCAAGAAAATTATGAAACAATGTTTTGGCGTTTAACCCATGAAAGTTTATGAATGAATGTTTATGTTAAGAATCACTGGTATGTGATGCGAGCAATGTATTGTAATGCAAAAGTAATGTGAATGAATAGACAATGTTCTGCTCGGACTATGATGTTCCCGCAAGGGGAATACAAAGAAATCTACTGGGGAGCAATGTATTGTAATGCAAAAGTAATGTGAATGAATAGACGATGTTCTGCTCGGGCTATGATGTTCCCGCAAGGGGAATACAAAGAAATCTACTGGGGCAGCACCACCCCTTCGCGAAGTAGATGTCCTAAATATGGAAAGATGCTAGAATGGACTGATTGTGTTCTTTCGATTCTAGTACAGACTGGGGTAATCATCAAGAATGATTCAGGCCCGCAGTATAAAAACTAAGCATGTTAAGATACCAGTCATAGCATGTGATAAGATGCTGAGGTGGTTAGATATGTTCGTACCACCTCAGTACAGACTTGGGGTATCACTAAGAGTGATTAAGGCCCTAAGTATAAAAATCAAGTATGATACGATACCAGACAAAAGCTAAGGAAAAGAAAAGGAAAGTTTTATGATAGCAATAACATTACTTGATTTGTTACGAAAGATTTCAAAAGAAAAATATCATTACATGATAAATTATAAAGGTTTTGACAGCGAGTGTCATTACATAAAATGATTATAAAGGTTTTGACAACAAGTGTTGTTACATGATATAATTATAAATGTTTTGAAAATGAAGTAGTTATGTTTACAAAGGTTTTGTGTCCAAACTCATGTAGCTCACGAGACGTTTTCGTCTTACGTATTTTATTTTATGCCATGTATCCCAGGTTATAGACACGAGGGATAAAAGGAAGTAGATGACCCGAAGTGATTGGGATCTTAGATGGAGTGAACCTTGGTTGATGAAACGGTTTGTATCCTAACTTGCTTTCTATGGTTTAGTTTGGTATGAAGTTGTAACCCCCGTAGTTGTACAAACATTTTTGATGCAACTTAATTGTTTTGTTGGGACCGAAATTTTAAGACGTGACACGAGGTCATGAGAAAAGTTTTTAAGAGTTGACATTTTGTCACATAATGTTTTTATAAAATAATACATCATTTAAGGTGTATGAAAATCGGGGCGTTACATGCTTTGTGTCTAGCAAGGAATCCGGTTTATCATGAAAAGACGAAGCATATAAATATCCGGTTAAATTTCATTCGTGACATAGTTGAAGAAGACAAGTTCTCAATCTTGAAGATTGATACCAAGGTGAATCCGACATATATGTTGACGAAGCCGTTACCCAAGGAGAAGTTCGAGCTATGCTTGAACTTGGTTGATGTTCACAGGAGGTAAGTCCCTACAGGGCAAGCTGGCAGGAGACGAGAGGAAGTTTTTTGGTTTCTAGAGCGAGGTGGAGCTATGTTGAATTCGCAATTCAAGGTGGAGATTGTTAAATAATGAATTGGGAATTAAAACCCGTCTGGATTTTAGACACGCGCGTCGCGGCCCATTAGGGTTCCGCGTCGCGGTGGGCCGTGACAGCTAGGGTACGACTAGGGTTTCTGTGTCTATTTGTAAAGCCTATAAATATAAAGGCTGGTCATTAGGGTTAGAAGTCTGTCGATGTCAAAGTCAGAAGTCGTTAGTCAGAGGAGGTCGATTACTAGCAATCTAGGTACGCTCTTTTAGCTCTGGAATAAAGAATACTCTCTCCTACCCGTGGACGTAGGTCATCTAGGACCGAACCACGTAAATCTGTGTGTCGTTACTTTGTGTTTATATTTCCGCATTTATATTCTCGTTATTATTCCTGGACAATAGGTTATAGATTTAGGTCTATTTCCTAACACAAATATATGTGGCAGTAGTTTGATGTCCATTAATCTAATGTTTATTCATCTTTTCATAGATTATTCTGATGCCAATATTATAATGCTAAACTTGAAAAAAATTAGGTCCATGCTGAAGCAAATATGTTGAAAGATAACCTTCAGAAGCACGAAAAAGGAATCACTATGGATTATAAAAAAGATAACCTTGATTTTTTTTTTTTTAAAAAACATTCCCATGAGGAAGGCGACATAATCTGGTTACACTAATGCCTCTATCTCTCTCTAATTTTATGGTGACTCTCTTAATTTAAAATGAACCGGTTGATTTTATGCATGAACTTTTTGTTTAATATTTATTCATTGCGATTTCTACTTTTGACAGTTATGAGTTTGATATAATAGCTTTGCTGTTTGCTCTATTGCAGCTTTCTGATTAAATGAAGAGCAAGCCGTTTGGTGAGGTTGTGAACACAAAGAATATCGGTGCATACAGTTATCAAGCCTTTTATCAATTTAGGTTCTGATAATGGACAAATGGAATCAGTTGATGGTACCAAATATGGTTTTAGTGTTTTTCTTATATATGTATATAGGTGTGTGTATGTATATTTTTGCAATCGGCAATCTGTTTTCTTTATTTAAGTTTTAATCATTGTTGTTTCTAATATTCTAATCGTGATTGCTTAGTCGTATGAGTATGTCTACTAATTGTAGCTTGGATGCCCTGCTGTTGTTGCAAAAGCGATAGTAAATTTGATGTTTCTTAGAATGTTTCGCAAAATAGGTTAGAATGCCATTGTTTAGTTGTATATTGCTAGCCCTAATGTTTTATCATTTTAGTTGCCTATTGTCTTTTTTTGAAAAAAATTATGCGTGTGATATTGTATGTGTGAAAGTGAGGGGTTCTATGTGTGTTTGTTTGGTTCTGTGTATGTGTGTGTTAAATGTGAAAACAGTAATGTACTATTAAATTGTGTGGATGTTTTTGTGGTTTTAAGTGTTAAATGTAAAAATAGATATGTGCTTCTGTTATGTTTATCATAGCATCCTACTATCATTTTATGATGTTTCTTGATCTTTAACCATTTTTCATGTTGGTGCTCTTACCTTTTGGCAAGGTGAGATATGTTTTTCACTTTATTGAATGTTCAATTTGGACATTTCTATTTGTTTATTTGCTACCGATAAAAATATTTATACTGGTGGTCAATGTAAGCATGTTAAGGATGATCTTTTGAATGACTAGATCAGACATTTTTTTGTAAGTTTCTTGCTTGAATGAGTATGGAATACAGCATTGTGTAATGTAGATTTTTATTCGTTTTGCTAATTTTAAATTGAAAAAAATTGATTAAACTGTTTACTGACTCATGTGATCATATAGTTATATACAATATAGGAAGCAATTGAAGAGAAATGTCTGATCATTCCGTCTTCTCCCAAATCGCCCAAGCTCCTGAAGATCCTATCTTAGGGGATGACTGACGATCCGTTCCTTGTAATTTGATCAACATGCATTTCTTCAGTCGACGATCCGATCGAAGGAAGCAATTGAAGAGAAATGTCTGATCATTCCGTCTTCTCCCAAATCGCCCAAGCTCCTGAAGATCCTATCTTAGGGGATGACTGACGATTTCTGAGTTTTTTGCTTTCGTCGATGGACTGCTAAACTCTCTACTCACGATCTGCTTCCATCCAACCGGGAACCACCACATTTCCCCGTCGTCTCTTCAGAACCATCTACAACCACCGTGAGCCTGCAATCCTCATGCCTCTTCCCTTCTCCTTCACGATCGAGCTCGAAGCCACTCTCCGGTTGCCTGCAACAGCGATCCACTCTATCGTCAACACCACCTCCCCCCATCTGCAACCTCATCACCGAACCTTCTCCTTCTCATCTGACAACGAGCGTGCAACCAAAACCCACCGAAACCCACCCGATTTCGCAACCTGCAACTGCCGATTCCGGCGACCAAACAATCGATTCTTCCCCTACCGTCAACGGTTCCGAGCTCCGGCGAGCCTCCACAGCAGACCCCCACCTTCCATTTTCCCGATCTGCAACGGGTGAGCCGAGTCAATCAACTCAGCGATTTGACTCATTGAGTCATGCCGAGTCAAGCTTTGGTCGAGTTTGGGCCATTTCAGCGGGTCAGTTTCCAGTCCAATTCGGGTATCCATCCACAGAAGTCCAAGTTTTGAGGCCCTGGTCAAAATCCGAACAGAAAAAAATTTTGTGCGGGTCGATCATCAGCCCGGGAGCCCCCATGTTATTGCTTCATCTCGAGGCATGGCTTCTTCTTCTTCTTCTATTGTTTCTGATAGTTTTTGTCCGTGCCCGTTTAGAAGTTTCCATTGTTGCCGGATAAGTGAAGGGGGTAATAAAGGAAACTCTCGTATGATTTCTCACCTTAAAAGTCAACATCTTTTAAATGATGACCGCAGACGGGTCTTGCGTGACGCTTTGTCAACGGATTATGGTTTATTTATGGAGGTGGAAAAAACATTGTTGTCTCTCGGTCAATGGTTGTGTGGGGATTGTATGTCTCTGCATGCGGTTAGTCGGCCATGTCATCATCCGAATGGTCTTGTTCGTTTTATTAAAGGGGACATTGGTGCGACAACACACATTGTCGGTATTGTTAAGCCGGATGCTCAGAATAATGTGCCAAATGTTTCAGAGGAATGGGTTATGGATGTTGACCTTCTTGACCGTGTCTTTAAAAGGCCTATCACTACAGTCAAAAGTATCCCTCACAGTTGTCGTTTAGCTTTCTCGCAGGCTTTTAAATCAGCAATTTACAAGGTGATTGCCCAGCCCAACTCTGTTGATGCCTGGGTTAGGTTGTTCCTTCTACCGCGTTGCACGCTGCAGGTGTTTAGGCCCAAGAACAGACAAGAAAGCAGATCTGGGAACAGGAACTCCATTCAACAAAGTTGCATCTTGAAGTCCTTGGCTACATGGGGGAAAGAGGACGGTGTCCCCACCCTTTTAAACAACATTTTCGACAACTACGGGGGTGGGCTCATGAGCCAGGACGGGGACAACACACGGCCTAACACAACGGCTAAGACCAACATTAGACAATGTCTACGTAAAGTTGCAGATGGTCATTTTACTGCCGCAGTTAAAGTTTTATGCTCCTCTGGTGTTGCGCCTTACAATGGTGATACCATTAAAGCCTTAGAGGATAAGCATCCTCTGAAACCACCCCCTTCTATGCCGGGCACCTTTTACTCTGAGCCTCCCCTTGTAGCAGATTTTGATAGTGTTCTTGGTTGCATTAAATCTTTCCCTAAAGGGACTTCTTGTGGTAGAGATGGCTTGAGGGCACAACATATTTTAGATGCCCTATGTGGAGAGGGTTCATCTTTAGCCACAGATCTCTTACGGGCCATAACCTCAGTTGTTAATTTATGGTTAGGGGGAAGATGTCCGTCTGTTTTGGCAGAGTTTGTTGCTTCTGCACCTCTCACGCCACTTATTAAACCAGATAGCGGGATCCGACCAATTGCAGTAGGTACTATATGGAGGCGGTTGGTTTCGAAGGTGGCTATGAAGGGAGTTGGGAAAGATATGGTTAAATACCTTAACGATTTTCAATTTGGAATCGGCGTGTCCGGGGGTGCTGAGGCTGTTTTGCATTCTGCCAATCGGGTGTTGTGTAAACACCACGATAATGGGTCCCTTACCCTGCTTGCGGTGGATTTCTAGAATGCATTTAACATGGTGGATAGATCCGTCTTACTACGCGAGGTTAGAAGGATGTGCCCTTCTATTTCCTTGTGGGTCGATTTCTTATATGGGAGGGCATCCAGGCTTTACATAGGTGACACCCATATATGGTCCACCACTGGGGTTCAACAAGGTGATCCATTGGGACCCCTTCTTTTTGCCCTTGTTTTACACCCTCTCGTGCATAAAATTAGAGACAATTGCAAGCTACTGCTCCATGCTTGGTATTTAGATGATGGGACCGTTATTGGAGACTCCGATGAGGTGGCGAGGGTGTTAAACATTATTCAGGAGGATGGACCAGGGTTGGGTCTGGAGCTGAATATTAAGAAAACTGAAATTTTTTGGCCCTCTTGTGATGGTAGGAAACTTCGTGACGGCTGTTTCCCAGCAGATATTGGTAGACCTTCTTTGGGAGTAAAGCTCCTTAGGGGGGCTGTTAGCAGAGACGTTGGGTTCATTAGTGGGTTAGCCTTGAAGAGAGCTGTCAAGGGTGTTGATTTGATGGGCCTTCTTCCACAGCTTTGTGACCCGCAGAGTCAGCTCCTTCTGCTACGTTCTTGTATGGGCATTGCTAAACTTTTCTTTGGTTTAAGAACTTGCCAACCGGTGCACATGGAGGAGGCGGCTTTGTTTTTTGACAAAGGGTTGCGTGGTTCCGTCGAAGACATTGTGGTTTGTGGTGGCCCTTTCTTTGGAGACTTCCAGTGGCGGATGGTTTCCTTACCAATACGTTTGGGTGGTTTGGGTTTGTACTCGGCTAGTGAGGCTTCAGCGTACGCTTTTGTAGCATCGAGGGCACAATCTTGGGCCTTACAAGACCACATCTTGCGCCACAGTGGCATATGTGGTATGGACATTGATTATTATTCTGCTTTGGATCGTCTGCGTGGCACAATTCCAGATTTTGACTGTAACGGTTTCACTAATAAGGACATCGCCCCCCCTAAATCCCAAAAAACATTGGCGAATGCTCTCTTTAGTAAGATCGTCAAAGATATGGAAAACGACTTTCACATGACGTTCAGGCAGAAAGCCGTATTGGAGTGTCTTCGAGCTCCTCATGCACAAGATTTTTTGCTAGCTATCCCCATTGACGGCCTCGGTCTACATATGTCCCCTGTGGAATATCGCGCTATTCTACGGTACCGCCTTATGATTCCTCTTTTTCCGAGCGACGAGATATGTCCGGTTTGTCGCAAGGCGTGCTTGGACTCTTTTGGGGATCATGCTGTTCATTGTCGGGAGCTCCCGGGTTTCAAATACCGTCATGATACGGTTAGGGATGTTCTTTTTGACGTCTGCCGACGTGCCGGGGTTTCGGTACGTAAAGAAGCTCCTGTTAACTTTTTGACTGACCATTCAGACGGAAGATCTACTCTCAGGCCTGCTGACATTTTAGTCTTCGAATGGATGGGAGGTAAACATGCATGTGTGGACCTTACCGGGGTTTCCCCTCTTGTGAACTTGAGGAGTGGAGGTTTCACAGGGAGGCAAGCGGCTTTGAAAGCAGCTGCATGCAAAGTGGATAAACACGATAAGGCATGTCGTGAAAATCAACATGTGTTTATCCCTTTCGCTTTTGATACCTTTGGTTTTCTCGCACCTGAAGCTGTGGAGCTACTCAACAGAGTTCAACGGGTTATGCAGAGTACCATCATGTCCCTTAGATATTTGGATTTTGTTTTTAAGCGTATCAGCTTTGCCATTCAAAAAGGGCTAGCGGCGCAGCTTGTTGTCCGTTTGCCAAACGTCTCTATGTAATACGTTTGTTTCGTTTTTGTAATTTTCATTGAAGCATTTGAATTTACATGAAAAAAAAAAAAGATGGTAGGCATAGGCACATCTTCATCATCTAAATCAAATTTTTATAACCTATGGTCTTAAATTTGTATAACAGATTACTAAGCCGTTAAAGCGTACAAAAGATATGTGCCAAGTAACTAATTTAATGACACTAAATTTTTGTAAGATGATAAAAAAACTTTTTTAGAAGAGTAAGGAGGACTACTCCATATTTCTATATATATGTGAAAAGTAAAAGACACAAGTAGTATAAACTATTCAAATCGACGTGTATAATTCAAATACATAGTAAAAGACCATCATTAAAGAAAAAAATATATATTCTATCACAAATTATATAACATTCTTATATAGATTAAATTAGTGTAAGTTTCTAGAAGACTTAGAGGGGGGTGGGGGGGGGGGGGGAGGGGTTTGGAGGTTTTAAGGGGGGGGGGTGGGTATTTTTGGCCAATCATATTCGACCATGTTTGCTTCCACCTCTTGCTCTCCTGATGACACCTCTCAAGCAATGGATATGAGGGTATTGTTTTAGTAGGTTGCATTTATGAGGTAGTTTTAAGAATTTGCAGTTTTAGTCATTACTGTTTGAATGAATTGATTCCTTAAATTGATATAAAGATACGAAACTTTTGCAGTAGTAATATGAAGATGGATGAATATTTATAAAACTTTAGGGTGAGAGAGTATGTGTTATAGAGAGAGAGATTGATTTTGTCCGTCAATGTTATGAGTATTACATATTCTTATTTCTTGATGCACAATATGAGAAATTTGTGACGTGGCCACCCATTCGGTCCTATTTTAATCATATAAAACTTATTTAAATATCTTTAAAAGATAATTGTATAATATATTCCTAAAATCCAAAATTAACAGCTTATATTAACCACATAAGTAATGACATAGCAATTGGTTGTTGGTAACCATATCTTTATTGGATTACATATTGAAAATATCAGTTTATAATTATTAAAAATAGATCTTTTAACTTGAATATCAACGTGGAAAAACTCTAAAGAATTTACGTTTTTTTTCTTCTGTTCGTAGTTTGAAATATCATTAAATTTATGGGCTACGATTTTGGCTCTTGGAATTCCCGAATATGCCTAATTGTTACTTCATGTGTCTTGCTTCAAGTCATCAGGTAAAAACTAATATACTCTAAAATTTCATTATTTAATTGCTTATTGTCATTTATTTGTAATACGCGTACTATAATAGATGTTAATTAAACTAAAACATAATCTAATTTATGCTGTCATATTAGTTTTATTCTTTTTATGCGACCAGATGTGTAGAAGCTTTTGAGGGGGGTGGGGGGGGGGGGTATGGGGGTTTTATGTAACACCCCAATTTCTCACAAATTTTTTTATTTTTATTTTACCAAAACTGTATAATACACAATATTTGGTTATACATACGGGGTATTACTCTTCTGTATCATTGCCACAATTTAAACATCATATACTTTGCACAACGAAAGCTACCGTCCCACACTCGACTCTTCTAATTCCTTGCTTGATCACCTGAGTACATAGCATTTTAAAACAAATAATACGTAAGACATACGTCTTGTGAGTAATATGGGTTTTAGACCCAAAACAGTTTTCCATATTTTAAACATTTCCAAATTTTTATATTATTTAATTTCCTATGAGCGCACCCATAGGTTTTCCTTTTCATTTGTGAGCACATTCCTACGAGCGCACCCATATGTTTTATACGAGACGCACCCGTATAACTACTTCCTCAATAGCATGAAACGGATTCATCTACCAAGGTAATTAGACAACTACTTCGCGACGGGAGGTACCATCCCAATAGTGTCTTTTGACCACCCCTACCGCAGCAGGCCGTGATCTTTATCCGGATACTTCTTAACTCATCAACAGGGCTCAATCACTTTATTACTTCATTGTATTTCTCATTTATCTTTTGTATACATTATACTTACTATTTCATAGTATCATTTCCAATTTCACAAAACTATTTTCAGTTCCATAAAACCATTTTCATTTTCATTAAATCATTTCAATTTCCATAAAACCATTTTGACTCCCAAAACATTGTATATAAAATTCATTTCTTTGTATAAAACTCATTTTGCTATGTACTCAAAAATCCACACATTACTCACCTGATGCGTAAAAGCACGTGATACTCGAGAACTCTTCTTCTTTCCCGAACCTACATTCCACATGGTACTGCTTAGAACGAATTAACGTTTACATTTATTACTTATAATTATATAAGTATACATGTGTTTTCCCAATACTCGACACGTACCGTGTCCCACTATACCCTCCCTTTACCTTATAATTACATCATTGAGGTTTATTAATTATCTTTAATAAGCATATAACACCCACCACGAACTCTAAGACGCAACCACGACCAAAACCCACGAAAGAATACTTGACAGCAAAGCTGATTTTTAGACCCACGACAAGATTTGCAATATTAAACCAAAGAGAGATTACAAATAAAATCCAATAAAAATCAAGGGTAAACTAGACCCAGAGACAAAGAGACAAGGTCACAGGGCCTAACCTCAGATCATTTGCATTTTTCAAGAATAAAGGAAAAATCTCCAAAGTTGACTGATACAATCAGTTCACCCACTGAACCACCCTTGAAGAAATATTAATCGATGAAAATGGGTTTAGAACTGAACTCTGAGATTTGGTAAGGACAAACTAGACTCCAAAAGCGAACTAAGGCAAGTGGCCTTGCTCCCAAAAGATTTTTGTACAATTTACAATGAATTTCTCAAGGCAGGGGACCAAATTTGCCAGAACTTGGGACAAGTCAGTGAATATTGCATAATTCACCTACCTTAAGATCTGAATTAGACCAAAGCCTTCTGAAACAAGAAACTAAACATGTAGACCATTCCATAAAGGTATGATTCGCCCCAAATGGCCAAATACACGATTTTATATGAATTTCCCAAGAACAGGACCAAAACAGTGAAAAGTACAAAGGCCCAAAATCAATGCTAGGTTTTAGGGTTTCAACTCCTAAACCCATTAAGTCCTCTCAATAAGACCTTTGAGGTCTGAATCAAGTCCCACAACATCATTAACTCAGAATACTTGGGGTAGGATATGATTATTTGAGCCAAACACAATACAAGGAACACATGAACTTCTCAATAGGTGTGTGTATGAGAACTTTAACAAGAAGATTAGAACCAAGAACCTCAACTAGAAATGTAAGCACAAGCACCTCAAAATCAGAAAAACCCCAAGAGAATACCCTTTACACACCCATCCAAAAAAAATCACAATGGAGGCATGGTGGTGGTGAAGGTCTCGGCTAGAACACAAAGAAGGAAGAACAAAAGAAAAATGAAGATCTTACCTCCCACACTCAATAATTCGACTTTTATTTGACAAACTCTAGTCCACACCTTGATCTCCACCAACACGACTCCAAGAATGGTGCAAACTGCACCTTTTTTTTTCTTTCCTCCTTGCATCTCGGCAGCAGTAGCAGCACATAAGAAAAGGGAAAGGGGAACATGAACAAAGGAAATGGGAAGGAAGTTGCTAGATGATTTGGATAAAAAAAAGACATGGTCCAACTAGGAAAATAAAATACATGTGCTGCCAAAAGAAGAAGGCCTAAGGCCATGTGTTCCACGTGATCGGCCAAAACAAAAAGAAGAAAACATGCATCTTGGAGTAGTTGACAAAAATAGTCCCTATATTTATAAGTCATATTTTTATTTAACCCAAAAATTAAAACATGCATCATATCAAGTTTTCATAATTGACATGTTCTACCCCCAAACACATAATTTCAATTTTAAAGTTTATTATTATTATTATTATTATTCGCTAAAATAATAAATCTAAAACTAGGAACGTACTGGAAAACGGAATTTAATTCTACAGTCCGCTTGCTAATTAAATTTATTCTCATTTATTTAAAAATATGAGAATAATATAATCAACGTTAACTTTAACGTTAATGCCAAAAACAGGGTGTTACAACTCTCCCCTACTTATAAGAATTTAGTCCCCGAAATTCAACACCAAGACAATAGGTAATATAGGTTGAAACTTTCATTAGCCCATAATTCCACAAGATTAATAGTCTGTGAATACATTAGCCCACATTTCATTTTAATATTGGTCTATTAAATTGTCCATAAATACTAGTCCGATGACACGAGCCCAAATAAGTTAAGTTTTAGCCCATTAGGCCTAGAGTCCAACACGGGATGAAAAGTCAAAATAATTCAATGTCAATATCTCTCCAATGTTAACAGATAGGTCATATATTCATCAGTTTGTATTAAAGTAATCGGTAAACGACACCATTATATTCGCCTTTATTCCAAAAAGTCTCCTCAATATTCCGTTATCGCCAGAGACAAACAGCGGATTTGAAAAAGAAACGACACTTAGGGTAATGAAGAGTCGCATCCACTGTAGATGGTTTGAAATTTTCAGTAATAAGACGTAAGGTGTCCTTTCGATTCCAGCTGCAAGATGCTATATATATTCAAGTATGTAGTATCATTCATTTCCGCCTTCATCCTTCAGTCTCATTTTCTCTCATCACTAGTTTGTTCATAAACGAACTCATAATTCAGGCTGAGTCATGGAAAACAGATCTTCAATGGGCAATCTGTCAAACCCTGGATCTGGTTTCTCACAAGGAGAGAGTTCTTCAATTCAGACGTCTTTACTGAAGTTCATGTAACTTTAACATTTTAAACATCTATTATTTATTTTTCATTTTTCTTTCTAATGTTTTGTTTGATTCTGAATTTTGTTACAGTCTTCTAGATATACTACCAATCGAGCAACTCCACGGTGAGCCGGAAATTTTTTCCTAGCTGATCATTAACTCAGAAGATCCGGTGCATGTATCTTTAGACTTTACACATAATACTAGCATACACCACCCATACAACCTCTATAGATAGAGTTATGCACTTATTCCCTCCTAATAGGCGTAAGGGGGTATATTGAGGTTCAAGTCCTTCTGTGACCCAACTGAATAGCCTAACGAGGAAGATATCACCCCTAACACCCCTAGAATCTCTATTCATGTTCACAACATGTCATTACACGTCTGAACACACTATTGTTGTTTAAGCAACCTCTTTACCCTTCAAATGAACAATTCTCGCCTACTTGGGTTCAAACCCGATCCTACCTGATCCTTTCAGCGACATTCCACCTATTCCTGCAACAATGGTCCATGCTCTTTTACTTTCAATCACATTGTGTGTCTTCATTCTAGCAATTTCAGCCGCGCCAAAAGCTTAATTTCATTTCTCGTAGTCGCACTCGTCGACTTGACCGGCTCCCCCACTTTGATTGAACATAACACTTGCCTCGAAGCCTCGACATCTCTTTAGTAACCACACTTTACTTCCATCTCCCACTTCTTCAACTTCTTTGGAGAATGAAAAGTAAACCTAGCTTAACAACCCAACAACTCACATCAACGCCAAACACCATCTCATCACGCGTGTTTTGACGATGTAAAGACATTTACATCAACCATCGTATATTGCTTATCTTCCGCTAGCCACTCCAACCGTCCCCGGCATCTCCTTGATCGTGAGCTGTAAAGCTCAACCACATGCCCTTTCTATCCCTGCCCTAACCGCTCTTACAGCACATGACCGCTCCATCACTTATATCATCTCTGTGAATTTCCGTGTCATCCCAGACAAACTCTCTGTCGTCCGCTCCAAAACTTGAGACACATACTACCTCTGGAACCGCGTCACAAAATCCTCCCAGGTCAAAACCCCGACCTGATCCGCTGACATAGATGTGGTCTCCACTTTCTTTGGTCAACTTTTACCATTCATTACTCTTTACTTGTTATGGCTAATACCATAAATAACTTTTACCTTTCTTATTACCCCAACTGCATCATAATAACGCTTCAATAAAGACTTGCATTTCTGACTCAACAATTACTTGTTTTATCTCCTCATACTTATTAAGCATACACTACTTTCATACTTATATAGATTACCACCATTTTTTATAGACATTCAATCTTTACGTCTCATACATTTTACTTATAAACTTTCTAGGCTTGAAACCCAAAATTTCTTTCATTGTATCTTTTACCATTTTTCCTTATGTGTCATAAGGCTATATGCCCAACACATTACACTACTCTTTCATTTAAACTTCATTTCTTTACACTATTTACTTCTACGTATCTTAAGGCGATATACACTATACATTTCTTTACAACATTATATATTTCATATTTAATATAAGACTTACTTCTTATGTATCTTTAGGTGATACACAACTTCTATTTAGTTTCTCATTATCTATCATTCTTTCGTATTTCGAGGCGATATGCCAAATGCATTATCTCACTCTTTTGTTTCACACTTTATAGTATTCTAATTAGAATACCTATTTTATAACTACCTTTATACTTTTATACATGATGTAAATCCCAAAACTTACCCATTCTTTTATATTTATAAGCACGCATAAACATATATATACACATTCTTTTACATTTCATAATTACTAGCCATGTACCGACCACTTCTCTCAATCATTGGGCACCTTTACCCGTTAGATTCATTCACATTCGGAAGTAGTAACTTCCTATCTGTTATTATAATTCTTATTTTCATTCTTTTATCTTATCTTTGATTCTTTGCCTAGTACTTACTTAGGCATTCACTCTTATTCCTTACTTCATATTGATTATGACCTTTAGTCATGTTTCTTTCATGCTTTTAGTTTTCCTCAGTTAACATACTCCGATATACCCTTTTTATTATTTGTATTTCTTTTTATACTTCCTTCATTTGGTTGCGGACTTTAATTCCAAACAACCAATATCTTATCATCATTCTCTTTAATAATTTTTTTTAATTGATGTTCTTATAATCACATTATAATAATGCAAAATACTTAAAATATCATAATCCTTAACAGCCTTCCATTTTTCATTTCTTTCTCATTCGGGTATCTTACTTTATCATATTACCCGTTATAGCACCATACTTACGACTTAGTTATTTACTCCAACCATTGGATGTCTTTACTTGTTATATTCCCTTCAGGTTTGGAAGTCACGACTTCCCATTTCTTAATTTTCTTTTTATTCCTTATCTAATACTTGGTTAAGTATTTTACTTCCATTTTATACTAACATATTCGATCATAACTTTTAGTACACATACTTCAATTCCCTGGTTGTCCCTGGGAGACATATCATACTACCACTCAGTATTTATTCTTTACCCTTTCATACAGCCATTGGGTTTTATTGACATATATGTATTCATATTCTTTTCCAATCTTTCTTTCTTTGGTCACTGTAGTGACACTACTTTTATCTTTATTCCATGATCATAATTCAGTTCCGTTAGACAACGGAATTTTCCACTATACATTTCTTTTATATTTACATTATATAACCCCATTTCTTCTATTTCAAAATTCTCAATAAATTTATACATTCTTATCACCTCTTTTATCGTCTTCTATTATAGTTTCTCATGTTTATTACATATACTTTACATTATTTCTCATATGGTATGACGGTTACCACAACCACATATTTGGATTTTCCCTTACTACTTTTCACACACTCGTTATCTTATTTTTTTTTTAATTCTTTACGTTCATACTTTAATATTTCCAATCATACTTTGTTTTATTACATAGGTATATTAACCCTATGTCACTCAGACCTTCTCCATTCATCCCTTACAGATTCGCATGATTCCCTTGTGGTTCCACCAGACTCAAATATATATCCTGTGATTATGATAGTACGGGCCCATATTATTATAACCACTTATACATATTTGCTTGCAGCTTTACCACCAGGACTCATGTTTCACTGTTTCAGGTTTACCCCCCACTTCTACTTACTTACGACCTCATATTCAAGTATGTACCTTACTTAACTCCTACACAGTTTAAGTCTAGATTCAAGTATTGACACCTAGTTCGCTTAAACTATGGCTCTGATACCAAATTGTAACACCCCAATTTCTCACAATTTTTTTTACCAAAACTGTATAATACACAATATTTGGTTATACATACGGGGTATTACTCTTCTGTATCATTGCCACAATTTAAACAGCATATACTTTGCACAACGAAAGCTACCGTCCCACACTCGACTCTTCTAATTCCTTGCTTGATCACCTGAGTACATACCATTTTAAAACAAATAATACGTAAGACATACGTCTCGTGAGTAATATGGGTTTTAGACCCAAAACAGTTTTCCATATTTTAAACATTTCCAAAATTTTATATTATTTAATTTCCTATGAGCGCACCCATAGGTTTTCCTTTTCATTTGTGAGCACATTCCTACGAGCGCACCCGTAGGTTTTATACGAGACGCACCCGTATAACTACTTCCTCAATAGCATGAAACGGATTCATCTACCAAGGTAATTAGACAACTACTTCGCGACGGGAGGTACCATCCCAGTAGTGTCTTTTGACCACCCCTACCGCAGCAGGCCGTGATCTTTATCCGGATACTTCTTAACTCATCAACAGGGCTCAATCCCTTTATTACTTCATTGTATTTCTCATTTATCTTTTGTATACATTATACTTACTATTTCATAGTATCATTTCCAATTTCACAAAACTATTTTCAGTTCCATAAAACCATTTTCATTTTCATTAAATCATTTCAATTTCCATAAAACCATTTTGACTCCCAAAACATTCTATATAAAATTCATTTCTTTGTATAAAACTCATTTTGCTATGTACTCAAAAATCCACACATTACTCACCTGATGCGTAAAAGCACGTGATACTCGAGAACTCTTCTTCTTTCCCGAACCTACATTCCACATGGTACTGCTTAGAACGAATTAACGTTTACATTTATTACTTATAATTATATAAGTATACATGTGTTTTCCCAATACTCGACACGTACCGTGTCCCACTATACCCCTTTACCTTATAATTACATCATTGAGGTTTATTAATTATCTTTAATAAGCATATAACACCCACCACGAACTCTAAGACGCAACCACGACCAAAACCCACGAAAGAATACTTGACAGCAAAGCTGATTTTTAGACCCACGACAAGATTTGCAATATTAAACCAAGGAGAGATTACAAATAAAATCCAATAAAACTCAAGGGTAAACTAGACCCAGAGACAAAGAGACAAGGTCACAGGGCCTAACCTCAGATCATTTGCATTTTTCAAGAGTAAAGGAAAAATCTCCAAAGTTGACTGATACAATCAGTTCACCCACTGAACCACCCTTGAAGAAATATTAATCGATGAAAATGGGTTAAGAACTGAACTCTGAGATTTGGTAAGGACAAACTAGACTCCAAAAGCGAACTAAGGCAAGTGGCCTTGCTCCCAAAAGATTTTTGTACAATTTACAATGAATTTCTCAAGGCAGGGGACCAAATTTGCCAGAACTTGGGACAAGTCAGTGAATATTGCATAATTCACCTACCTTAAGATCTGAATTAGACCAAATCCTTCTGAAACAAGAAACTAAACATGTAGACCATTCCATAAAGGTATGATTCGTCCCAAATGGCCAAATACACGATTTTATATGAATTTCCCAAGAACAGGACCAAAACAGTGAAAAGTACAAAGGCCCAAAATCAATGCTAGGTTTTAGGGTTTCAACTCCTAAACCCATTAAGTCCTCTCAATAAGACCTTTGAGGTCTGAATCATGTCCCACAACATCATTAACTCAGAATACTTGGGGTAGGATATGATTATTTGAGCCAAACACAATACAAGGAACACATGAACTTCTCAATAGGTGTGTGTATGAGAACTTTAACAAGAAGATTAGAACCAAGAACCTCAACTAGAAATGTAAGCACAAGCACCTCAAAATCAGAAAAACCCCAAGAGAATACCCTTTACACACCCATCCAAAAAAAATCACAATGGAGGCATGGTGGTGGTGAAGGTCTCGGCTAGAACACAAAGAAGGAAGAACAAAAGAAAAATGAAGATATTACCTCCCACACTCAATAATTCGACTTCTATTTGACAAACTCTAGTCCACACCTTGATCTCCACCAACACGACTCCAAGAATGGTGCAAACTGCACCCTTTTTTTCTTTTCTTTCCTCCTTGCATCTCGGCAGCCGTAGCAGCACATAAGAAAAGGGAAAGGGGAACATGAACAAAGGAAATGGGAAGGAAGTTGCTAGATGATTTGGATAAAAAAAAGACATGGCCCAACTAGGAAAATAAAATACATGTGCTGCCAAAAGAAGAAGGCCTAAGGCCATGAGTTCCACGTGATCGGCCAAAACAAAAAGAAGAAAACATGCATCTTGGAGTAGTTGACAAAAATAGTCCCTATATTTATAAGTCATATTTTTATTTAACCCAAAACTTAAAACATGCATCATATCAAGTTTTCATAATTGACATGTTCTACCCCCAAACACATAATTTCAATTTTAAAGTTTATTATTATTATTATTATTCGCTAAAATAATAAATCTAAAACTACGAACGTACCGGAAAACGGGATTTAATTCTACAGTCCGCTTGCTAATTAAATTTATTCTCATTTATTTAAAAATATGAGAATAATGTAATCAACGTTAACTTTAACGTTAATGCCAAAAACAGGGTGTTACATTTTGGGTGTTACATTTTAAGGGTGGTGTTGCTCTTTTTTGTTATCTGCTTCTGCCACGTGTTACATACGTGGTTTTTTATTGTTTTTTAATGGTACCTCCTTGTAACATCCCAAAATTTTTAAGTAAATTTAAAAATTTTTAAACGAAAACTTCAATATAAGAAAAGCCACTTAATTAATTTTCATAAAATTCCATAACTTATAAGTTTAATGAAAACACCCCAGGATTAACAAAAGTTAACGAAATCATAATATAGCGGAATATTAATTCAAAAACAGTCCTCCAATGAAGCAGCACAGTGTATACACGTCACGCCTTGCCATCCATTGTACCTGATGTACCTGAAACAGTAGTTTATATAGGGAAAGGGTAAGCACGGAGCTTAGTGAGTTCCTCAAAATACCATACGATCCATCACATATAACATACAACACATCATAACCATTCATATGTCTGTGAGACTCACGGGCTATCCCTGTTCCGCCTGAAGACTCACGGGCAGTTCCCGTTCTGTCTTATCGCTCGCAGGCTTTTCCCGTTCCGTCTAATGACTCGCAGGCTATTCCCGTTCCGCCTATTGGCTCGCGGGCTGTTCCCGTTTCGTCCACAAACAATCATTATCATAGCAATAATTCATACAATTATCATAACAGGTAAGATCACCTTAGTCTAACATATCTTCCTTCCTACGCATGCAATATCACCTATAGTATAGTGAGAAGACTCACCTGATTGTAGTTGACTATATCGTTTATCTTTCTCGCCTTTGTATTTCCTTTCAACTTTAACTGTTAACATAATAATAAATCTATCATTTCTTAATCCTTAACTATATTATAGTCGCATCATTAAACCCTTCAATAATTCCAATATGGTACTCCATGATTTATCAAGTAAAGAACGGCCAGGTAGAAGATTAGATGGGGTGGCAGGATCCTTTCAGCATTTTAGCCTTTCGGAAAATCCAACAACCAGATCCCAAGTAATCGGCCTAGGCACCGTCCTCGTAAGTAAATCAATCGGTATTATTTTCAGAATTACGAATTGTTATAACGACGCTTTTAAGGTTTTTATTTACTATTGTTGGAAATGAATATGTTATACTTATTACATATTCTACTTCTTAATACAAAAATTATTTTACAATACCTAATTAAGCTATAAAAAGGTTTGTAGTTACCTTATGACCATTCGTCGGAATCTATAACTCCTTCGTTAGGCTTTCGAGCTTCTTCCGCTCACTTGCTTACACTCTAGTGCTTAGAAATCTCTATATATTGGATTGAGATTTAGTTGTGTGGTTTATGAGATGTTTTGAGGGGTATTTATACTTGAATTCTTGAATAAAAAATGGCATGACACTTTTGACAAATGATTTTAATAATATAACTTTGTTGAAATTAATACCTTCTAGAATCAGTCTGTTCAAGACTGGTTTAGCCGACTTTAAACCCATTAAATTCACGTTTTTATTTGATATTCCAGAAATTTATCTCAATACCTTTCCAGGGATGTATTTTACGTATTTATACGATTTTTCTATGATTTATTATGAATTTTTGAAAACATACTATCTAATCTGTCAATTCCAAACTAATCAGTAAAGATTGCATTTTTTTACCATCGATAATGTCATTTTCAAGCTTACTATTATTTTTGGTAATTGTACTAGACTCAATTTGTAAACTTTGTGTACTGGTTTGAGGTCCAAACGATTTTTCTAGAATTAATTATGATTTTTCTAAAAACGTCACAAAATGCTGATTTTCATATGAAATTGTAACTAAAGTTTTTCTTAGCTTTATAACTACCAATGATCATATAATTCCTAACACTCTTATTTTAAGTATATGTTATAATCAGGATACGGGTCTTACAAGTCTCCCCCACTTATTTGGATTTCGTCCCGAAATCCGCATTCTCGAACGCATCTATGGATTTCCCATCGAGTCCTTGCGTCCTTCAAAAATCCTCCTCGTTTTATTGCCGAAACTTTACCAGATTTAATTATCTTTCCCTTTCAACATTCACATACTTCTGTAATAATGCTTAAGGTCCTATTATTCTTATTCACTCCATACTTCTTTTCTTCTAATTACTCTAGATGTACAAAAAAAACTCTAACTGTTTCTCACAGTCCCACAAATCGACTTGACCGGCTACTATCTACAGTACATATTTAGTACTTTCTAATCTACCTATATACATAGTTAACCTAGTTAACTTGCAATACCTAATTTTAACACTATTTCGTATTTATATGAATTCGCCATATTCCAACACACATTTGCCTCAATTCAACATTTATTTTAAATACTTTTTGGCTAAATAAGTCTATTTTTGTAGAATCTCCAAATTTGTGTGTTTCACCGAAATATAAAATTTACATCATCTTTTGTAAATTTTTTTTTTTTTTTTTTTTGGAGTACTGAACACTCTTTAAACTATTTCCATTATATGGAGACATAAAATTTTGTTTTATTTCAAAAGTCTCTTTATTATCTCGTTCTCACCAGAGTCAAGCAGGGAATTTTGAAAAAATGTCACTTGGGGTAGTGAAAAGTCGCATCTACTGTAGTTAGTTTGAATTTCGGTAATTAAAAAGTGAGGTGTTCTTTCAGTTCCGTGTGTCCTTTCGGTTCCAGCTGCAAGATACTATATATACAAGTATGTAGTATCATTCATTTTCAGTCTCATCCTCTCTTATCACTAGTTTGTTCGTAAACGAACTCATATTTAAAGTCGAGTCATGGAAAACAGATCTTCAATGGGCGATTTGTCGAACCCTGGACCTGGTTTTCCGCAAGGAGAGGGAACTTCAAACCAAGCATTCTTAATAGAGTTCGGTGACTCTAACATTCTAGACATCTATCGTCCATATTTCGTTTATCTTTTAATGTTTTGTTTGATTCTGAATTATGTTACAGTCTTCCAGATATACTACCAATAGAGCAACTCCATGATGAGCCAGAAATTTTTCCTGAGCTGAACATTAACTCAGAAGATCCGGTGCATGCATATTTAGACTTTGTACTTGATCATCCATACCTTCTACCAGGTTAAATTTTTTTTAAATGATTGCTTCTATGAGTATTCAATTTTGTTTTATCATCTGAAAATTATTATTTGTAGACCCATTTGTGGATGATCTATCCAATTACAATCCATTCATAGACGTACCCTCAATGAGCAGTGAGATCATCCCCATGAATCAAGGATTCATGGCTGACATTCAAAATGACAATCAATTACAGACGATTGATAACATCAATATTGATATGAATCCCGAGTTTGGGGTTGGTTTTCAATACCAAAATCACCTTCAAGTGATTCAAAGGAACCTAGAAGGATTTCAGAATCCTGAGATTTTAGTTGAAAACCAACAATTATTACCGATAGAGGCCACTAATTTTGATGAATCAATGTCCATCTTTGGGTCAGAAAATCAGGATCATGTTCAAATGATCCAGAATGATAACAATACAATTGGATTTGAACCTTCTAGTTCAGAAAACATAGCAGGTGGCAGTGGAAGAGGTTTCAGACATTTATTAAGTAGGGAAATAATAGCTGAACACTTTAACGAACCAATTGAGAAAGCTGCGAAGGAACTCAACATTGGAACGACACAATTAAAAAAACGCTGTAGAGAATTAGGTATCAATCATTGGCCCCAACGACAACTTACGAGTTTGCAAACCCTTATTGATCGTGCTGAGGTAAAGAACTACATTTTTTTTTAAATTCCTTTATATCATAAGGTTGAAATTACTAAAGTTATTTGTGCCACAGGAATTTGGTAATGAATTTATTGAGGCAACAGAATTATCGGGAGATTTAATACCCAACCTAAAAAAAAGAAAAAGAAACGATAATTGAAGGGTCACAATCGGGTCTAACAGACGGCACAAAGAAGCTAATACAAGCTGCTCATACGGTTGTATTTAGGAAAAGAAAAATTCAGGAAAAAGGGGGAAACTTCATCAAGAACTCATACACAGCAGCAATCTCCGCCATCTAATTCTGGTATGAGTAGTATTAACCCTGGTTTACTCGAGTCTTCGAGTGAGGAGAATTTTTGAGGCTTTGTAGGTGACCTAGCCTGGTTTCCTCCTTCTTATAGCTACCCCCAACTGGTTCCGAATTAGAGCCCTTCCTCATCACTGCCCTACTTACACACGCCCCAAATGAGTCAATATTTAGCCCCTAATCATGGGGTTACAGGTTCCAACCCTATCGAGACTCGATACCTTGGAGCTCCTCCTCCAATAACTGAAAGCATACCACTTCCAAATCCTCGAGAAGGTACAAGTCAACCTAATGATGACAAAGATTGGAGTGTAGAAGATCTTTTCTCGCTTCTTTCTGATTCTCCGGTTTAGGTTAGTAGTTCTGTAAACTTTTCTTAATGTATTAATATAAAGTTGTAGTAATGAATTAAATATATTGACGTGTTACTATAATTTTAATAATTTCATCGATTCAATATAATATTCATGTTGTTCCCTTAATTTCGTATTCCTCCCCCACTTGGACTAAAGTCCAAGTCTGTTTATTCGATTTATAATTTTTTTTACGAGCCCTTACTCTCGAACAAAAACCAAGCTCACTCTGCTCAGCCAACAACTTGCATCAGGGGCAAACACCATCTCAATAAACATGTTTCGATAATGTAAAGACGTTTACATCAACCACCATATGTTACTCATCCGCTTGCGACCCTAGTCAACACCTCTATCGTCAGTTACCTCAATCACGAGTGAGTGATCCAAACTCTCAACCCACACGACCTGATCAATCACTCAAGAAAGATCAATACAAGGGTAGGTAGCCCCACTATTACACAGCACTAGGCATGTACAAAGTTGACTCAGAAATACCCGCCATCATCTCAGGCGCCGCTTGCACCTCTTTGACCGTGAGTTGGAAAACTCACCCTTGCATCCTCTAGTCCGTGTCTGACTTGTGCGCCCATTAGTTGCATGAAAAATAGCTACCACAATAGCATTTTGGCATTCTCCCTTTCAACAGTCTTTAAGCTCAGTAATCAACTTAAGCATGATCGGTCCAACCAAACTGGTATGATCGCATCTTAATTGTTCCTACTGAACCTCACAATCAACATTCAAAAATCGAATGGATAAAAGTTTACCACATTACACTAGCATTTAAGTTAATTATGCTAGACACTCACATACTCAGCTCCTTGGATCCTTCGTGACGAACTCCCGACTCAAACGCAGATCCTGTGCTTTCGATAGTAGGAGCTCTACTACTACCTTCCACACCTATCCATGTTCGTTCCAAGACCCGTCTCGAAATATCCAATTCGCTTCTCACCGATAATTTTAACACATATGCCCTTACAAGGCATATGTCAACCCTTCTAGGAATACTTGGAATCCCACCCCCACCCTGCTATTCTAACTAAGACGGAACTTCCTCCAGTGATGACAGATTGTTTCGCGAACGTAGTTGTATACAATATCGAACTAAACAGTCTTTCAAATAAGAGAATCTTCCCTAAGGCAACAACCAAACAAGGAACATGCAATAAGGTCAACTCACACATTCTATGACTATTCAGTCCATATTGTATACAACTTAGTGGAAATCTCTAAGCAACCTATCGGCACTAGCATACAGTTCTATTAGCAAATAGCAGATAATAATACAACAATGTGTGATCTCTACCAGGCATTTCAGCAAACATATACCATATGTTTTTTTTAACATCTACAATATTAAATACTTAACCCTTTTCTCATACTGGCGTCGGCTGGCGGTACACACTGTGTCCTCAGTTTACCCTTCATAAAACATCTTTCTTTCGTAAAAATGTTTTAAGAAAACTCTTAAGCCTCAACTTGAGTCCAAAACTCACTAAGTGAGCCTGATTCTCTCAAGCTGTGCTCTGATACCAACTTGTAACATCCCAAAATTTTTGAGTAAATTTAAAAATTTTTAAACGAAAACTTCAATATAAGAAAAGCCACTTAATTAATTTTCATAAAATTCCATAACTTATAAGTTTAATGAAAACACCCCAGGATTAACAAAAGTTAACGAAATCATAATATAGCGGAATATTAATTCAAAAACAGTCCTCCAATGAAGCAGCACAGTGTATACACGTCACGCCTTGCCATCCATTGTACCTGATGTACCTGAAACAGTAGTTTATATAGGGAAAGGGTAAGCACGGAGCTTAGTGAGTTCCTCAAAATACCATACGATCCATCACATATAACATACAACACATCATAACCATTCATATGTCTGTGAGACTCACGGGCTATCCCTGTTCCGCCTGAAGACTCACGGGCAGTTCCCGTTCTGTCTTATCGCTCGCAGGCTTTTCCCGTTCCGTCTAATGACTCGCAGGCTATTCCCGTTCCGCCTATTGGCTCGCGGGCTGTTCCCGTTTCGTCCACAAACAATCATTATCATAGCAATAATTCATACAATTATCATAACAGGTAAGATCACCTTAGTCTAACATATCTTCCTTCCTACGCATGCAATATCACCTATAGTATAGTGAGAAGACTCACCTGATTGTAGTTGACTATATCGTTTATCTTTCTCGCCTTTGTATTTCCTTTCAACTTTAACTGTTAACATAATAATAAATCTATCATTTCTTAATCCTTAACTATATTATAGTCGCATCATTAAACCCTTCAATAATTCCAATATGGTACTCCATGATTTATCAAGTAAAGAACGGCCAGGTAGAAGATTAGATGGGGTGGCAGGATCCTTTCAGCATTTTAGCCTTTCGGAAAATCCAACAACCAGATCCCAAGTAATCGGCCTAGGCACCGTCCTCGTAAGTAAATCAATCGGTATTATTTTCAGAATTACGAATTGTTATAACGACGTTTTTAAGGTTTTTATTTACTATTGTTGGAAATGAATATGTTATACTTATTACATATTCTACTTCTTAATACAAAAATTATTTTACAATACCTAATTAAGCTATAGAAAGGTTTGTAGTTACCTTATGACCATTCGTCGGAATCTATAACTCCTTCGTTAGGCTTTCGAGCTTCTTCCGCTCACTTGCTTACACTCTAGTGCTTAGAAATCTCTATATATTGGATTGAGATTTAGTTGTGTGGTTTATGAGATGTTTTGAGGGGTATTTATACTTGAATTCTTGAATAAAAAATGGCATGACACTTTTGACAAATGATTTTAATAATATAACTTTGTTGAAATTAATACCTTCTAGAATCAGTCTGTTCAAGACTGGTTTAGCCGACTTTAAACCCATTAAATTCACGTTTTTATTTGATATTCCAGAAATTTATCTCAATACCTTTCCAGGGATGTATTTTACGTATTTATACGATTTTTCTATGATTTATTATGAATTTTTGAAAACATACTATCTAATCTGTCAATTCCAAACTAATCAGTAAAGATTGCATTTTTTTACCATCGATAATGTCATTTTCAAGCTTACTATTATTTTTGGTAATTGTACTAGACTCAATTTGTAAACTTTGTGTACTGGTTTGAGGTCCAAACGATTTTTCTAGAATTAATTATGATTTTTCTAAAAACGTCACAAAATGCTGATTTTCATATGAAATTGTAACTAAAGTTTTTCTTAGCTTTATAACTACCAATGATCATATAATTCCTAACACTCTTATTTTAAGTATATGTTATAATCAGGATACGGGTCTTACACTCCTAGATCACAAATGTACTTCTCTTTTGGACGAAATCTATAAACTAACGATTATTATCAGACGATATATTGTGCACAATCTAACTTATAATTCTTTTTCGTTTCCGTAGTAAGTATACATTATTGCATAAAAGATACCAAAATAATCCTCTTTTGTAACATTCATATAACATTAGTTAGACATAGAAAACAGGAAACAAAGAAAAAAATTATAATACGAACTCAAAGAAGAAACTATCCAATCCAAAACATGTAACTTTTGCATACGAACTCTGTTTTCAACGTTCTATATATCCACAGGTTCGTATTCATGAATACATCGTGTTATGAATATAAACTATAATTATTTAGCACATCTTTATTTTTTTCCTTCTTAACATGTTCTTTGATTTACTAGGAATCAACATGCATTAAAACAAATACTAGCAAGAGATTTTATTTCTTAGTTACCAAAATCAATTTGTAAGAACTGATATGACATCCTCATGAAGTCGTGTGTTTTTTAATCTTCGTTCTTTGTGTGTTTAATGTTTCCATTTATCAGATTATGCTTTATTTCTTGTTTTTATGTCTTACGAGTTACGATTAAAAAAATGCACAATCTAACTTTAATGATCCGAGTTTTCAAACCCACCAAACAATCGTTCGATTTTGTGATAAACAAAACCTTGACCTGTTTTTGCTATAGAAAATAACAAGTAAAATGTTCTTTTTTAATCATATTTTGATCTTAATTTATGAATTGGACTTACAACCCTAATTATTAAATGAAGTGAAGAATAATCATTCAAATGAAATATGAATTATTGTAAACTGTCACCATTATGACGTCATCGCCATTCTATATAATGGAAAGGAGAAACATCACTTAAACATAAGGACACGATGACCAACTGTGACCCCCTCCCCTTCCATCTCTATGCTAAAACATACATAGAAATCAAAATAGTTATATATTTTAAGCTCAACTAAATAATAAAAATTTAACATAAAAACATAAATTATACCATATTTCATAGTGAACTAGTGGGGGCCCGTGCTCCGCACGGGTTCGGGTGGAACAGTGCTTTGAGGGACAAATTTTCATAAAAAAGCTTAATACGCAAGAAGCATGCCCGGATTCCTGTTTCTTATCTTCTTTATCCGTTGAACAGTGCTTTGAGGGACAACGTAGATATGAGAGATGGACATGGAAGGAAGTAAGAAAGTTTTGAAAGATCTGATCATATAAGGGACTGTCCGAGGGACTGCAGCTCCACAGATGCTATCAAAAATGCTTTTTTCTTTCTCAGGAGAGGAAGACGATCGATTCTTGCTTGTTTTGTTGTTTTTGATGGAGTCTTTAACTACCTCTATGAACTGCCTACTCCTACATCTTGCCTTTTTAAAGCAACTGCTTGGCCGGCTTCTCGTCTTTCGTCTTATCCTTCCTTATTCCCTTCCCCACTTTCCTTAGCCGAACTCCTAGCTCTTTTCCCGTTGTTCTAGCTCTTTCCGCAACACTATGAAAAGAAATTGAAAGTACAATACCATAATTGGAAAGATTTTTCAAAGTTGCCTTGATGAGAAAAAAATTGAAAATACAATGTTGTAATAAAACGAAATGAAAATGGGATGGTATAATAGAAGTACATAGCTACTTCTTGCATTTAGACCAATGAGGTTAAATGCAACAAATAGCAATGTACTTTCAAACCAAAGCATACTCAAATGTTTTCAGCCTTCTAAATTAATCTATATAAAAAGTTGGATCTTTGTTTTAACAATAGTTCCACACAAACATGAGAGTCTTCAAGTCTCAACTTATAATCTTGAAACGAATCAGGAAGCTTCAAGTTCTTGCAAGAAACAACATGAATTCAATTTTGTCATACTTTTATGTTTGATTGATTTTACAATGACAAGGAATGGGTGGAAGGAACTCGATTCCTCTATTTTTTAGTGAAGGACCAAAATACCCCCCATTCAATATAATGTAACAAACGAAAATAGAAAAGATTGATTAAAACCAATAATTATACGATTCTTACTATCAATTTATATTCCATTTACTTTTAAACAAACTCGTATCACATTGCAATTCCCTCGTATTCTAATTCCTTTGACAAATATTGTTCCTTCCAAACACATTTTGCAAACCAAGTCATATAACTTTGGTTAGCAGAAAATAGAATGGAATACAATTTTTTTAATTCTCGCTTATAATTAAAAATTAAAAATTTTATATACTCGTGAGGGTATTTTGGTCTTTTAATAAAAAGGAAGAAATTGAATTCCTTCCATCCACCCACCCACCGTCACGAATGATAAAATCCATAGAACACAGAGGCAGAATTGGATTCCATCCATTGGGCCACAGAATGGAATCTCAGATTCCAATTCCGCCGTCAGAATCCACTAACATGGAAGATGAAGAAACAGTGAATTCCATCCATTCAGGAAACCAACATGCCACGTAATGGAATCTGGAATTTCGATTCCGCCGGAATCACCAACCAAACACAGTATTCAAAGACACAACAGTCTCACTTGACTTTTCTTTGTCGGAATCGTCGTGTTTCTACCGATCAACTTGGTGAAAGTACCTCCAAGTGTCTCAATTCCAAGAGACAACGGAGTGACATCAAAAAGAAGCAACTCCTTCACATCACCACGAAGAATACCGCCCTGAATCGCCGCCCCCATGACAACCGCTTCATCAGGATTCACTCCTTTACTCGGTGTCTTCACAAAGATTTCAGTCACAACCTCTTGAACTTTAGGGACACGTGTCATCCCTCCCAAAAGAAGAACCTGATCAACCTCTTTTGTTGTAATTCCAGCATCCTTTACACACTGCTTACACGGATTCTTGGTTCTTTCAATCAAATGGTTGACCAAAGCTTCAAACTTAGATCTTGTGAGGGTGATGTTTAGATGTTTGGCACCTGATGCATCGGTTGTGATGAATGGGAGGTTGATGTCTGTTTGAGTTGTTGAAGAAAGCTCGATTTTGGCTTTCTCGGCTGCTTCTCTAAGTCTTTGGAGGGCAAGACGGTCTTTTGACAAGTCGATTCCTTCGGTTCTTTTGAATTCACTGACTAGAAACTCTAACATTGTGTTGTCGAAATCCCTCCTCCAAGGAAAGTATCTCCATTCGTGGCTTTAACCTGTGTGAAAAAAACAACAGTAAATTACAGATTTGGTCCCTGAGTTTACTCGGAATTTGCCTTTTTGGTCCCAAATAAATAGTTTATTCTTGCAAATTTTGGTGCGTAGCTGTTGTGACGATTTCGGTCCTTGAATTTGTTCAAAAATTGCATTTTTGGTCCCAAATAGTTTACTCTTGCAGTTTTGGTGCCTATTTTCAATTATTGTAACGATTTTCATCCCTGAGTTTGTTCAAAAGCTGCCTTCTTGGTCCCAAATAGTTTACTATTGCAATTTTGGTGCCTATTTTCAGTTGTTGTAATGGGGTCTTGAGTTTGTTCAAAATTTGCTTTTTTGGTCCCAAATAGTTTACTCTTGCAATTTTGGTGCCTATTTCGGTTGTTTTAACAATTTCGTTCCTGAGTTTGTTCAAAAATTGCATTTTGGTCCCAATAGTTAACTTTTGCAATTTCAGTGCCTATATCAGTAGCTATAATGACTTTGATCCATGAGGTTGTTAAAAATTTTGTATTTTTAAAGGTTTTCTCTTGCAACTTTGGTGTCTAAAGGGACCAAAACTGAAAAAATAAACTATATGGGACCAAAAGTGAAATTTTTGAACAAACTCGGGGACTAATAACATCATTTACTCAAAGAAAATACCAGAACTGGGATGATTTACTGTGAAAAAAAAAAGATATCTTTGTAAAAACCTTGTAAAATCACATACCTCAAAGACACCATTTGAAATCTCCAAAATGGAAACATCAAAGGTACCACCACCGAGATCAAAGACAACAATAAGACCCTCTTTGTTATTCAAACCATAAGAAAGAGCCGCAACAGTTGATTTTAAAGAAAGTCAAATTTAAGAATATCAATATCTAGAAGATCCGATGATTTTAAATAAAGAAGGCTGCCGGCTAAAGAAGACCGACGTATTTCAGGAATAGTGGCTTCCAATAAATTATCATGGTAAACAACCAATAGGTATAACCGATGGCATTTCTCGGGTGGCGTTCTTCCTGCCCGACCTACCCGTTGGTTGGCTTGCACCCTACATTTATTGAAGTCTTTAAATAGCATTTTACGAGAACAAAATACCATCAGTTGTTTATTACCTGCTAATCTAAACAATATCAAGAGAATACATTCCACTTTATGGATTATATTGTCGTCGTTTTACATAACTGGTGTCTATAACATACGTAGATTTGAGAATATTAGTTAGCATATTAAGTAAAAAAAAACTTGATATCAATCTATGGAGGCATTACCTCATCGTTGGTTAGTTGTTGGTCAAGAACAGCATCAAAACAGAACTCATGCTTTTCGACACAAGCAGTCAGGTCAACCTTTAAAAAAGTCAAACATTATTTTCTACTATCAGAGATAAAGATTTATACTCATGTATGTGTTACCTTAAGTTTAGGTTCATGGACAGTAAGACTGTTGGCACATACACTCACAACATCATCCTCCTTGCGAGAAACTTCCTTCTTATTCAATGGTCTGTTACGCACCTAAATATAAACATCAAATTAATAAACTTTTTTTTCCCACAAATCATTTATGCCATGTGACAAATTCTTTTACATACCACAAATTTAATCTTGGCCACATTATTTTCCCTTGAGTTGGTTTGTTTTTCAAGTGTTGGTAAACCAAAAGAAGCATCTACATCTGTTTGTCCTCTTTGCTGGCGGTAAGGCAGAAAATCTTGTTCAATGTCAACTGCTTTAGTAACTGGAGGCATAAAAGGTGATTGCTCAAATGGTTCTGAGTCAACATTCTGAAAAAAAAATACAACTTTAATATACGAGTCACCACAAAGAAACAAAATACTTATGTAGCTAACATTCACATTGATTCTAACTTTCTAAAACAATCTCAAATGACAAGAGTCACAATAAAAAGAAAGAATTATGCAAAACAACTTGCATACATTATGAATAAAAATATTCAAACCTTAGTAAGAAGTTCAGTGTCATCTATAGCATGTAAATCCAATAACCCTGCACCAAAATCGCCTCTGAAATCTGGAGAATAGAAACCATCTGAAGCCCCAATTCCAACTGAACTTTGGGTTGTTGGAGAAAAAGGCTCAGAACCAGATTCACCATTAAAATTTAGGTTCCTTATTAATTTAAAAAGCCTTTGCTTTTCTTCAGCAAATTCTGCTCCATATCCCTGAAAACATAAGTAAAACATGGCATATTAAACATACAACATAAGCAAATGGGATAAATTCCATATATAATCAAGTAATCAACACACCACAAGAATTTTCCTAGGGAATTGGTTGTTAAGAAACACACATAAAGTGTTGTCTAGATAAAGTGTAGGGAAAATGACAATACACTTTGGGAAAAAGAAGGAAAAAGTAAATGAGGGCAAACTTGTAAAAACTTAGGGAATCAATGGGGAATATCTCCTTTCCCTAACTTTCTGTTGAAAAGATCAAAGAAAATCTGAATTTACCTACATGAGGAGATTAGGTAAGTGGCGTTGATCAATTCCATTTGATGCTACAGGTGAGGCCAGATGCTGTAGACCTGCTGACTGGAGCCAACTTGCCATCACAGCATCTCCAGCATCACTAGTCGAACCTGCATTGTGATGTGAACCACCATCTGCAGATTGATCATACAGAGAAGTTGCTGAAGCATTTCTCTGTTGCTGCATCTGGCCGCCCATGTGGCGCTGCATTCGGCGTTGGGGAGCCAACTTTCCTTTGAGGGTTAGTTACCAAAGGACTTCAATCATGGAACAAACAAACAAAGAAAAGTAGTTAGACATGATCCAATAAGAACAAATCACCCCAATCCCTAAGGTAATTCTCCATATATCCTTTCTGATTCCAATTCTATGAATCAGGTACGTGTTTGAATTCTATTTCATATCGTGTTAGAAACGATGATTAGCACAGAACGTAATACGGTAGTACGGTGCCATCTCATATGATACCATTTCGGATTCCAAATTGAAAATCTCCCCAAATGTTAGCATTACAAAGATACATACCTAGAAATGAAGGAAACCTCGAATTGAAGAATGATTTTGAGCGTTTTCAGATACGAGTCCGGTTCAGATCAGAGAAATCTCGAATGCAATCGATTCTCGAACATGCAGATCAATTCCCTTACTTAATATCCCTGCCAATTTCAATATCAACCAAAAAGAAGATAAATTGAATAATGCAGATACAACCAAATCTCGAACCCTACATAATCATGTAAGAAATTACAAACATTACAAAGAGACGGAAAGCGGTGGTATTGACGAGGCGCAAAATCGACATGACGGTAAATCAGGAGGTGGAAACGCAGTCGGTGGGAAAGAGGAATGAGGAGAAAATGGTGGAGAAAAATCGAGAATGTCACATGGTAGATCATATAACCCGGATCCGAGCAAAGATCCGTGTGGAAAAAACCCGACCCAAACCCGAATGTCACATTGGGGAAAAAAACGCACATGACCAGGATGAAAATTACACCATTTGATTAAGAGATAAATATTCCAGTAAGATACATTTGAGTTTTACATGGAATGATTGAACTTTTCTACTTAACATACACACTTTGGACACTAATCTACGACATACATATTTTGTTTTGACCATATATATAATGATCTCATCTCCGATTTAACCTAACAAGACAAGAGAATTAATTTATCAAAGCTAAGGTTTTCACTAGGTACGCAACCACATAAATAATAAAAATAACAACTAAAACTTGTGTATCGCGACATTTCGCGGTATATATATATACATATATATATATATATATATATATATATATATATATATATATATATATATATATATATATATATATATATATATATATATATGTGTGTGTGTGTGTGTGTGTGTGTGTGTTTGGATTTCTTCGCCTAATGTAGCGTTCAAACTCATGTAATTTTGTTGAGCGTTCCAACGTCTTGTTGGGGCTTGCTCGTGTTTTTTGTCAAGTTGCATTTCAACATATATATATATATATATATATATATATATATATATATATATATATATATATATATATATATATATATATATATATATATATATATATATATATATATATATATATATATATGCATATATGCAAATATGCACAAGTGTACACAAACAAATAGACATATATGAATATGTACACCTATGCACATATGCACATGTGCACATATGCACATATGCATATATGCACATATGCACATACGTACATGCGTATATGTACATACCAATGCATTTATATTTATGACTACAAAACAATATGCACATTCATAAAAATGCATGTGTATATATACATATGTGCCCATATGCATACATATATACATGTGCACATATACACATACACATATGCATATACGCCAAACACATATGTACATGTACATTAATAAACAAAAGTTGTATTTTTTAAGTAGGATCCTATTATAACCAAATAAATGGAAGTACAATGTTTTTATAGCAATAACTATAGCACATATAACACAAAGAAAAATTAATCCATTCAAACCACATATATGTAGCAATTCAATAAAAATACACACATATGTACATCTACATTAATAAACAAAAGTTGTATTTTTTAAGTAGGATGTTATTATAACCAAATAAATGGAAGTACAATGTTATTATAGCAATAACTATAGCACATATAACACAAAGAAAAATTAATCCATTCAAACCACATATATGTAGCAATTCAATAAAAATACACAAAGAATAACCAGTGAAGAATAATTAATCCATTCAAACCACATATATGTACCAATTTGAACTGTGGAGAGGGGAAGAAATCACAAATATCAAACTTCATGATCTACATCTTAGCGAAATTAATACCAGGGAAACTAGAACTCACAAAAAAGGTGAAGATTTAGTCAAATGGAATCAAAACCAAAGAACAATCAGGGAAGAAGATTTAGTCAATTTACCTCGCACAAACCAGGCGGAGGAGATTTAGGAAAAAAATCGAACCTGTTAGGGCTGAAATCGGAATATAGATCGAGATGGTGATACACGAATCGAGAATAATTGAATCGAGATAATTGAATTGAAAAATCGCAACAGATGCTATGTGAGGGAGGAGGTGGCGTAGGGTTTTAATACACAAATCGAGAATAATATAATTAAAAAATTGCTTGAACCTGTAATTCCGGTTGATTCCTTTTCCTGAGTGTGAAACTTGGCCGATGAGAAAAAACACACACACACACACCATGTGTGTGTTCGTGATCTGGAAAAACCGAGAAAGAGACTGCTGCTTGGTGGTTGTCATCGATGAAGGAAGGAGGAGTTCTTGTGTTGACGGTGCGTGGGGGTTGCTATAGATGAATGAAGGAGGCGGAATTTTGTTGATGGTGCTTGGTGGGGAGTCGTTCACGATGAAGAAAGAGGGAACAGAGATATCGGATGAGAGAGAGAGAGATGATCTACCGATAATTAGGGTATTTCCAATTTAGTAGGATTTAATTTGTTTTCTATACCCATATTATCCTTGATTTCTTTTCTAAAAAGTCAAATATACCATTAGAAGGATTAGTATTTACAAAACTGCCACCGTTGCATTTTAACCATTGATTCTTTTGATCTAACGTTCCAGATTTGGTTATCAAGATTTCATGGTTTTTTGAGTTCTTAAAAGAACCTAACTCTATATATATATATATATATATATGAACGGCAGCATGCATTAAAACAAAGACTAGCAAGAGATTTTATTTCTTAGTTACCAAAATCAATTTGTAAGAACTGATATGACATCCTCATGAAATCGACCTTTGTGTGTTTTTTAATCTTCGTTCTTTGTGTGTTTAATGTTTCCTTTTATCAGATTATGCTTTATTTCTTGTTTTTATGTCTTACGAGTTACGATTAAAAAAATGCACAGTCTAACTTTAATGATCCGAGTTTTCAAACCCACCGAACAATCGTTCGATTTTGTGATAAACAAAACCTTGACCTGTTTTTGCTATAGAAAATAACAAGTAAAATGTTCTTTTTTAATCATATTTCGATCTTAATTTATGAATTGGACTTACAACCCTAATTATTAAATGAAGTGAAGAATAATCGTTCAAATGAAATTCTTCTACATAATGGTATGTGCATTTTTAGTCTGTTACATTGATGTATTTATTAATTAGTTAAGTGTGTTGATTGCTTTTTAGTTTATTAATTATAAAACATAGATATGGATGAAGAACAAGCTGCTACAGGTATTGATAGTAGCACACAAATAGACGTAGATAACAATCAAAATGCAAATAGAAATCAGTCTCAAGGACAAGAACACGGAAACGTACAAGTTTCAAACTCAGGCAATGATGGTAACACTTTGGTTGGGAAAAAAGAAAGTTAATGTTTATTGTGTGGAATCATTTCACGAAGATAAAAGTGAATGGTGGTGATAAGGCCGAATGTCATTATTGGCAAAAAAAAAAAAAACTAGGGGCAAATAGCAAAAACGGGAAACGCCACTTACTTGATCACTTTAATGGTTGTGTTAACTGAAAAAATAAAGATATACGTCAATCAGTGTTATCAATGAGTCAAAAATGGTGGACGGAAAGCAGATATTTCTTGCTACAACTTTGATGCCGATAAATCAAGAAAAGATCTTGCCGAGATGATAATTGTTCATGAGTATCCTCTAGTGATGGTTGATGAAACACCCTCGCTTAAGGCTTTTCATTAAATACGTTTTTAAAACCAATATATTATCATCGTTGTTCAAAAATCCCCTTTTTTTGCAAAACTTAGAACCTCAAAAGCTTCAAAAGAGTTTCTTTACATTTAAACATCATTTTAAATCATAAGGGATTTCGTTAAAAACTTGTTTGCGAGTTAAGTTGCGGAAAACATTATTTGGTCCCACTTTAGATAAAACACTTTGTTTTATAAGATAGCGAGGTTATTCCAATTTAAATACCATTACATAACTTTAAATGGAACCACACAAACCGTGGCCTTCTAAACATCCAACTCTTCTAAGTCATCTAAACTCCTCAACCTGAGTACACATCAAAATAAGTTAGGCAATTGAAATGCCTAGTGAGCTTACCCGAGGTTGACCCATTTTGAGTGGGTAGTGAACTACCACACTCGGGACAAACCCCCAAAAATAGATTTTAAACGCACTTCAAAAGTTACTTAAACATCATAAGGATTTACTCAAAATAGATAGTTATGATATGCAAATGCAATGCATGATGCAACTATCCCAAACCCACGTCCATCTCATAAAAGTCCAACTCACCTCAATGGCACCTACCTAAGTTCACGAATGACACGCACAGAGCATATCATTCAATCCCCATATAGGTTAAACTAGAACTAGTGGCCATCACACTAGTCCTATGAGGGTTAGCAACTCCCTCATGCGGTTCCCTATTGTCGGGAACAAACTCTCATCACCCTCTTTATTTTAGAGAAGGGTAAAACTCATAATAACTCCTCACCCTCTTTGATTGAGAAGGGTAAAACTCGTCCTCAAGGTATCACACGGTCAATCCCATCCTATATGCAATGCAATGCACAAATAGGATGCACAAAACATCTTTCAAAAACAACATTATCATCTTTATTTAAAACCATCTTTAGAAACTCATTTTCATGTAATGCACAAGTAGTAATCATATAACACATTGCACATAATAACATGCATGAAAAGTAATTGATAACGCACACAAAATATAGTGGGAAGGATGTGTACTCCCGGTAAACTCACCCAAGGTTAACTGACGAGTCAACACTAACTCCACACGAGGTTGAAGCATTTGAAGGCGCTCCTAGACATCATCTCATCCATCACATCCTCTTAGTTGAGTGCTAGCTCAAGTCCTTAGTCTCACCTCCAAGTCATAACAAAACATCTCCTTCCTACAAGACAAGAATGGAAGGTATCATACTCAATTCATCTAAAAGTCGCACTATAATTACTTCTTTGAACTATGAAGGAACCATCATTCATCATCTAAAAATGAAGTCCTTGACTCTCTAATATAAGGATAATCTTATTTAAAACATCCACAAAGATTGGCATTAAAACAAGGACCCAAGGCCCAAACCATAAGGCTCAAAACGTAAAAACTGCAAATTCTGGCCAGACCCAGCTGCACGGGGTCGTGTAGAATTGACACGGGGCATGTAGGATTGACCAGTAAGTCCAGAAATCTTCACACGGGTCGTGCAGAACTGGAACGGGTCGTGTACAGCCTGCTGTAGCTCCGATTTTTGGTCCTTTTCACCCCTTTTTGACCCGAATCAAGCTCTAACACTTTCCCAACCTTATGGACATCAAAAGGACATTACTCCAACTCAAATTATACATCATTAGACTCAATTAAACTATCAAATATCATTTCAAATGAGTCCATTACATGCCATGATCACAACTTCACTCTATAAGCTTAAACTATGGAATACCCAATTCCATTCCTACAATTGGTGATTACAAGTGGAGATTCCTTCTTCCATTCCATGGAATCATTAGGAAATGATCCTCACTCCACTTATACATCCAAATTGATGCAACAGTGTCCTTCATCCATAAAACAAGAGATCCAATCATCAAATCTATGAATAATACCCATTTCAACACCAAATTCTCATTTTCTAGTGATTCAAGGTTTGAGACTACAAATCAAAGGTTGGAATCCTTAGGGAATCATTAGAAATGAATCTCCTCATCCAAAACCACCATAATTATCCATCAATTTCAATATTCCTCCTCTATTCATCAAATCTCCAAATTCTAGGGTTCATAACACCCAAATCAATCAAATAATTAGATCTAGAGCATCCATGGATTGGATGTTGATCAAAACATGAACTAGAATCATAAACTAACACTTGGGATCCTAGAATTTCCTCCCCCAAGCTACCATTTTCGGATTTGACATAGAACCCACCCCAAAAACGGGTTTGCAAGCTAGGAGAGGAAGGGTTTATACCTTTGATTGACTAGGAACTTCAAGTATATGATCAATCTTCAAGAACAAGCTTCTAATCCTCTTGGAATCCATGGGAATCGCCATTCTCCTCTCTTCCTCTCTCTAATTTCGTGAATATGAGTTGAAATGGGGAAGACCCTCATCAAAACCTTACATACTTCAAGACTTGGCAAGAAGGGTACCAAGAGTTTGGTCTTCTTTCACCAAATGCCCATAAAGTCCATTATTCTAGCTAGAAGTCTCTAAATTCACACTTATGCCCCAAATACAATTATTTATTTCACTTGAGTCATAGTCTAGGTCAACACTAGCCCTTAGTTTCCCAATTTGACACAAATGGTCCCTTACACTAAAATTCTTCACAATTTAGGTCCTTAATATTAATTCAAGGAATTATTTGACCTAATTTAAACTCCACATCAATTCCTTCATAATATCTTCTAATTTTCCAAGTCCATGATTAGTCAACTCTACTTAGGGTAAGTTTGGCCAAATTGACACTTTTAGTCCTTATGACAAAATTTATCATATTTGGTTACAATTTGATTTTAAAACTATATTTGGCTCTTTTATTCGCAATATAAAATATAACGGAGTATTAAATTTATTTATTTATTTGTTTTCTTTATTTACAAAATAAGTTTTATTTGTCGGTTTAAGCCCAAAACTCCTAGGCCCAAAACACGGATGTTACAATTATCCACCCCTTAAAAGGATTCCATCCCCGGAATCAATAATAAGAAATAAAGTACAAATTTTCCCAAAATCTTAAAAGTTACTTATTTTTAGTTTTAAAATATTATAACTCGAAGTAACTTAAATTCCACTTTTGTAGAACCCCGTTACTTCTAAGAATTGTTTACCTAAAATTTTCATTTCATAAACGTTTCTCTTAAATATGAAATGTTAAATTGAAAATCTTTCCAATTTCGACTCGTTGTCCTTACAAAACCCTGGGACATTACGATTTGTGGTTAATGTTTGGAAAAGACCGTTTTTTGAAAATTTACTTGACTTCATGAAAAGCATTACTCAGATTTCGCATCCTTTATGTAAAACAATAAATTTTTCCAAATCCATTTTGAAACGTGGTTCTATCAAAATACTAATAAAATTCCAAAGAGATTATCAATCCCGGGTATTCCTACCGATAAAGAATTTAATACTTATTTTTCAACAAAATCTCAAAAGTTGCCTCTACTTAAATTTAAAACTTTATAAAAGTTGAAGTGCCATAAATTCTACTTTGTAAAACTGTGTTACTTCAAAGAACTACTTGTCTCGACTTTCTTTTTAATAGTTGCTCTTCTTTAAAACATGCAACTATCAAATTGATTTTTTTTTTCAATTCGACCCTTTGTTTTACAAAAGATTTGAACACTCAACTTTGTGATAAATATTTTGAGGGAACCGTTCATTATGAGAAAATTTCAATAAACCTTTGTGAAAAGAAGATATCCCTTCGAATTTGCACACTTTATGTAAAACAATAAAGTTTCAAACTTATTTAGAAACATATTTTCATCAAATTTATTAACAAAATCTCAAGAGATCATCACTCCTGGGTATCCACTATCGATTCATGACGGCCCCTTTGTCATTCACTTTATAAAAGTCTTGCATTTTTTTGAGATATTCTCGTCCAATTTGTTTATAAAAATTTTTAGCAACACTTTTGAAAAGATTGGCCTTACGTCATTCATAAGTTCTTGTTAGGGTAGGTTATTCACTACTTCACACACCCGAAGGTGATTAATGGTTTGATTCTATGGCCTCTAGTCTCATCATGCATCCATGTCTTTTCACCCTAACAGAAATTAATAACTCACTATTCCCATAAGGTTCCATTGGTCACTAAGCCATCGCTAACTACCAAAGAACCTAATGACCTAAGTCTTTCTTGCGTCTTACATTAAGGTTTCTCTAGTTCAGACATTAAGGCGCAACCATGATACTCTTACATACACTTAGTCTTCTAGAGCTAAGGCAAGGTCGCCAGCTTGATCACCCAAAGATATCGGATGGGTCTCAAAAGAAGGTAAGGGTAAGGAACAAAGGTTTAAGGGTCACGCCAAAGAATTTCCCAACGGCTCCAAATCCTTACCTTTCTTTCACTTAAGTACTACTCTACTCCTCATGCTGCTTGCTTGCTTCAAGCTGTCACCACAATTCCCTTAGTTGGTTCCTCATAGTCAAGACCACCTCATCAACCTTGCTACGCTTCGAGCTTCATCCCATTTAAGTCATCTTTTCATCATCCAAGTGTTGGATTAAGTGTCTAAGCCATGACTAATAATTAGTATTTACCTAATTAATAGTAGCATAGTCCATTTGGGTTGCCCTCATAGCTGGAGGTTTGGTGGAAAGTTAAGTAGAGAGAAATGGTTGATTTATTATATGACTAATAAATCAAGATATTGTTTGTTAATATATTATGGAGATAATATATTAATAAGAAATAATATTATTTGATTAATACTTAATCAGAAATTAATTGGATTAATTTCTGTGGCATTAATTAGATTAATCAGGAGGTCAGGGATTAAAGTCGTACAAATTCAATAGTTGAATTGCGGTGCGCGGCGCGCAAACGTTTTGGCTGTGGCGCGCGTACAGATAATCCGGAAAAATGGGCTGCGGCTAGGGTTTAGCTTTGCCACTTGGTTCCCTATAAATAGGGACCCCTAGACCTCATTATTAGTTGCTCATTCTATTATTTTCTCTCGGGAATTTCGATCCATAAACCTCCCGGCTAAGGGTGTGACTTCATTTGAGGCAGGATATTTTTGCTGCTTTGCTTCCAAGAAATCTAAAGGTTAGTTTTCTGGTTTTATTCTTTAGATGTCTTTATTGGCTGTTAGCTTTTGTTATATGTTCTATAGTAGAAAACATAGATCCTTATAGGTTGCATGTGAACTTAGGTTATTTAGTTCATGGTTGTAGAAAACCTTTCAGTGGTATCAGAGCTTTTGTTTGTTTTCTTGTTGAATGGTTATAACTGTTTTTCCTTAAATTGGGGTTTAAAGCTTATAAACCCTAATTTCATGTGGATCGACTTTTTGGATTAGGGTTTTGGAAACCCTAATTCCTCCCTTAGTGATTTTTGATTTGGCCTATTAGGGTTTTAGGAGGTTTTCTATTTTTGGTAACTTTAATTGGTTAATTAAATGGATAACCTTAAACCCATTTATTGAAATCGAAATCTAGGGGATTTTAGGATAGGTTTTAATTAATTTGATTAATTTGGATAAACCTATCTACATTTGAATTAATTTAATTAATTTTTAATTAAAAGATAATTCAAAGGATTTAATTAATTTTAGAATTTGCGAAAACTAAGGATTAAATTCGAGAAAAATATTTTAAATGTTTAAAATATTAAGATTTAATTATTTTTAATTAATTGTTAATTAAAGGATAATTAAATCAAATCTTAAAGGTTTAAATTTAATTTTAAATTTAATAGTTAAATTGGTAAAATTAAAAGATAAACCTGGAATATTTTAAAGAGTTTTAAAATACATCTTATATATGTTATTAATTGTTAATACTATATGTATAAGATAAAATTGGTTAGTCAATTCAATAGTAGGCCTCATTCTCGAAGCTGATCTATAAAGTGGGTATAAGGAGGCTTCCTATAAAATGGCGGTCTAATGGGTGAACACTTTCGCCCACCGCTCGCCTGATCAGTGGAGGGTCGTTAGCCGAATAGTTTTGATAGGACCGCTTAATCATTAAAAGTATAATGATCAAAGTACTAGAACCATTTAAAAAATCCCAATCTAGTTACTTTAGAAAAAAATGTAAATTTGATGCTAACCCATGAAATTGCACATTGCACTTTATGAAACGTTGGTGGAGCATGTGTGGTTTACCGGCACACCAATGGGGGTTCATAAAGAGTGGCAATGGGTGTCTCGGGTGTTATCATTGTTGATGGAGCGTGTGTGGTTTACCGGTACATCAATTTGAGATGGTAATGGACCCCGAGAGTACCAAGCTAATTTGCATGGTTATTCACACCCGGTTTGTGATCCTCGGCATCCCAGTCACAAACGGTGGGGCATATCTGAGATTAAACATGCTATTGAACAGTTCAATAAATCTCAAAAGAAACTAGGAATTCCATTTATAATAAGATTATATTTTCCGCGGTGGAATTGGCTGAATCGTCATTCGCCTACCTTTATAAAATTTGCAAATAGATTACGGCATCCCTCTTCTAGTTTGTAAATTGTTATAGTTGGATCCTAGCCTTATTTTATATTGGGTTATTATAAGGAACGACAAGTATCTAATTAAACTTACCTTCTTTTATAGATGTCTTCTGCTGATCAATCCGCTCCCCACTCAAACTCCAGTGTTACCTCAATCCTCTCATTATGTTCCAAGGTTCAACTGAACGGGACAAACTACAATGACTGGATTAGAAATATCAAGATGGCTCTGAGGTACGAGAACAAAGAGTATGTTCTCGAGACCGAGCTTGTCGATATTGACCCTGAAACTGCTACTCCCGAGGAAATTGCCTCGTACGAAAAACATTCTGATGATGCGACCAAAGTGGCCTGCATCATGATCGCCACAATGAACCCCGAATTGCAAAGGATATACGAAGACTACTGGCCTTTTGAGATGCACAAGGAGCTTGCGGAAAAGTTCCGCAAGCAAGAGCGCATCGAGAGGTGCGAGGTAGTCAAGGACTTCACAAACAGCAAACCTAAAGATGGAGAGTCCATCTGCGCTCATGTGCAAAGAATGCAAGGTTACGTGGAGCGGCTCAGGAAGCTTGCGATGCCTGTGAACGAGGAGTTGGTCGTTGACATTGTGCTTAACTCCTTGCCGAGTTCTTATGACCAGTTCAGGATGGCTTACCATTTGAACAACAATCAGGCTAACCTGACTGAATTACATCGTATGCTTCGGACTGCTGAGGACGGGATGAAGGGTAAAAGTGTACCCTCGGTTAATCAGCCCGTCTTAACCATTGGAAGTGGCAAAGGAAAGAAAAGGAAGGGCCCTCCTAAACAAAATTGGAGGGAAAAGGTTCAGGTTGGGTCGTCCAGCAATGGCTCGAGAACGAAGTCTTTCCACATTCCTTGTGTGGTCAACCCCGATGAAGCCAACTGTTTTTATTGCAAAGAGAAGGGCCATTGGAAGAGAAGCTGCCCCAAATACTTGCAGGATGTCAAGGATGGGAAAGTAAAGCCATCGACAGCAGGTATATACACTATCTCTAAAAACTCACCATCTTCTAATTCTTGGGTCCTTGATACAGGATGTGGTTTTCACATTTGTTCTGATCTGCAGGGCCTAAAGGAAAGCAGGGAGGTGGAGCACGGTAGACTGAACCTGATCATGGGCAATAGGAGATCGTCCCCTGTTACCAAGATCGGCGTTTATAATTTAGTGCTCAGTAGTGATGTTAGCTTAGAGTTATTTAATTGTTGTTATTCGCCAGAAATGGCAAGAAACATTATTTCATTTCACGCATTGCTCAGACAAGGATTTCAATTTTCTTTTGATAATAAAATTGGTTCAATTTCTGTTTTCAAAAATGGTATTTTGATTTTTACTGCTTATCCTTGTGATGGTGTGTGTGAAACTGTTGAATGTGTTGACAATGTAGGACATAGTGTAAATTATATTGATTCTACTAGTGATGTAGAAAAGGCATGCCTGTGGCATAGTCGGCTTGGGTACATCAGCAAGAAACGCATCGCCCAACTCCAAAAGGATGGAGTGTTGGAATCATTCGACCTCAAGTCGGATGATGTATGCGAATCTTGTCTGTTGGGCAAGATGACTAAATCACCTTTCAAAGGGTCTTTTGAAAGAGGTGAGTGTAACAACCTAAATTTTAGTATATGGAATAAGGATATAAAACTAAGAATTTTGATGTTAAGAGGCTGGATGTCCAGTTTACTTAAAATATACACAGAAGGGCAAAATGGTCAAGGTATGTGAAAATATGGAAATTCGAACCAAAGATATCTCCAAATGGAAAATAAGAAGTAAAGGAATAATTAATAAGTAATTATTCATAGTTTGAGCAAAAAGGGTATTTTGGTAATTTTTAATTACTATTATGAAGTATATGAACTATATTGTAGTTATAATTATGAAGTATGAATATTGAAAAGGTAAAAGTGAGTGAAAAGTGCAAAATGACCAAAAAGGGCATTTTTGTCATTTTGAAATATTTAACCTCATAACGAGATTCTTATGTGTTAGAATGTTCTTAATGTGCAAAATAAGATTATAAGTGGGGCAAAACTATAAAACTTAGAAGTTTCAAGAATTTAAGTAAGTTTTGTATCTTATGTGAAAAATATGAAAGTAGAGGGACCAAAGTGTCATTCCTTGAAACTAAGGGAGTATAAAAATGTGGGAACTCTCCCATTTCATCTGGAACGATCGAGAACAGCAGATAGGACGAGTTTAGGAGCGATTTCTTCACAATCTCTTGAGGAATCGCGATGCTCTAGCTTATTTATGAAGTGTTTCAACAATCTAAGGTAAGAACTCACTTAATTCTAGCTAGAAAACCCGTTTTTGAGTGGTTTGTGGGTAGGAACCGATTCTTGATTTCTGGGGGAAGGTTGTTTCTAATGATCCCAAGTGCTTGAATTAAGTTTGTAGTCATCTCATGATCATTATCCAACATATGGATAGTTTGGAATCATGATTTGATGATTTTGATTCTTATGAACCCTAGAAATTGGAGGCTTATGGTCATAGTGTTAATTGGATGTAATTAAGTAGTGATAATGATTTTTATGGATGAAAGAAACCCTTACAAGTGGTTTCATAATGATTCCAAGCAATCAAGAATAAGTTAGAACTAAATAGTAATTGGAAGGGTGGAATGGGATTGGTGATTCCATGAATGAAAATCATAGAAAGGGGTTAACAAAAATCATGAATTTGTAATTAACAAAGTATGTTTTGGGTTGTAAAAATCTTAAATTAAGTCACCCATTGGTTATATAAGTGTATGGATAGAAAATGAACAAAACTAGACTTTAAAATTTGAGTTGATGTGCATATGAGCTTCCTTAGAGCTCTTGTGACATCCTATTGTCTTAACCATTAATTCATGAACTAAATAAGACTTAATGGGATTAAAAATATGTTCTTAACATGTTAGAAGGTTAATAGAACCTATTGGTAAAGTTTTGTTAAGTTTGGAAACAAATGGAACCAAGAAATGGACTAAAACTGCAAAAAACGAACAAAAACTGGGAGCTGAAAATGGGGCTGCATGATTCTACACGACCCGTGTGAACCTAGAATGACCCCGTGTGAAATGAGGCAGTAGGATGGACATCTTGGAAGCCTTACACGACCCCGTGTGATTCCTACACGACCCGTGTGACCCGAATTCATGCAATTCACTCTCATTATGACCGGATTTGAGTAGTTTGACCCCTTAACCTTTGGTATATGTTTAATATAGCTTGAAAACATAAAGAAAATAAGTATATTTAGGGGGATTAAGTGGGCTTTACATATTGTTAAGACCTAAATGTTTTAATACAATGTTAATGAACTCCTTAGGTAATTAAGGAGAAACGTTTATGGAATGGAAGGGACAATTGAAGGGAGTAACCCTAGTTTGACTTCTCTAACTAGCCAATGTGAGTACATGAGGACTTTTCTGGGTACATAGCAACAAGTTTTGTTTTTATGATAATTGTTTTATAATTAATAGTTTGACAAATGATTTTCAAAAGTTATGCTAAATGCTTTATGAATAATGTTTTCAAAGTGGTTTTAAAGCTTCAATTATTAAGTATTGATTTATGTTGACTAATTGATACGATTTGCAAATGATTTTAAAGTTTAAAGTTTTAAAGGTTGTTTTATGCAAAAGTTATGATGATTTCTATATGATTGAATGATGTGTATGATTAAGACCAACATGTAATGAAATGATAAATGAAATATGAACTAAATGTAAGAAATGTGAAAGACGTCCGGACAAGGATCTCACCCTAATGAGGGGAGGTCAAAAGACACTACTGGGAAGGTACCTCCCGTCGCAAAGTAGTTGTCTCAGCACGCCCTTATGGATAGATTCGTTCTATTCCATGAAGGGAAGAAAACTAGCACGCGCTCACGGATAGATTGGTTCTATTCCGGGGAGGGAAGATACGGGGAAACCTGTATGAAACCAAATAATAATAAATGAACCATGAATTACAGTTGGTCTATATTTTGATAAGAAAGGGTTTATTTATGTTTTCTCATGATAAAGTGAAAAACCTAATGTTTTTATGATGAAGTAATGACTTATGTTTTATAGTTATAGCAATGAACTTTTGTTTTGATGACAAGTAATGATTTTATGCTTTTGATGATCAAATAATGATTATAAGATTTTATGATGAAGTATTGATCTATAATTAGTTGTTTTGACAATAAAGTGGATTTTGCAGGTTATCAAAAGAAAGGAAAGTTTTCTTGGTTTTATTATAGTTAATGATATTCAAATTGATTTAAACTTGTTGGGTCTAAAACCCATGTATCTCACGAGACTTTTGTCTTATGTATTTTTGTTTTAAATTCTATGTACTCAGGAACAGGATGACTGACATCAGAGTATAGAAAGAAAGGACTTAGAAGCTCTTATGGGGACCTAGATAAAAAAGAGGATCGGAAGATAGAGTATTTATAAAGCGGTATAGTTATGATGTATATTTGAGAGATATGATGTTTATAGTTAGAGCAACCCTTGTAGTTATATTGTAATTTCTTGCTATGTTCCGTAATGCTTTTGGGCTATTTTGATTTTGAGTCGTGTCAGTATGGATTTTATCCATCTAGCCCAAAGGTCATGCCGAATTTTCGGTAGAATGGTTTTGTAATTATGGGACAATAGCTTGAGATGTTATGTTGCTTTACTATGGTTGTTTTGATCTGAGTTTGTAACCCCCAAAGTTTGTTTAAATACTTTTAAACTTAATTGTTTTGTTGGGACCAAATGTTTTAAATGTTGACTTAAAGGCTAAAAGAAAAGTTTTTGAAAGAATGGAAATTTTTATTCACAATGTTTTATAAACTTTTACACCAATTAAGGTGTAGAAAAGATGGGGTGTTACAATTTGGTATCAGAGCCATAGTTTAAGCGAATTAGGTGTCGAGACTCGAACATAGGCTTAAACTGTGTGAGGATGAAGTGAGCATATGGACTTGAGATAGGACCGTATATAGAGAAGTAAGGGTAGTGTAAAGATGTATCGTAAGATAGGCAGTTGAACCTAAGAGTTTAAGATAGGTTGTTAACCCATACGATGGTTTGACGACTGAGTCTAAGATAATATTTAACTGTTAGGAAACTATGTGTTTATTTCTGTAATTGTTCATGCTTATGAAAGTATCTGTTTATGGGCAATAAGAATCTCTAATACCTGTTATGTAAATGTATTTTTATGGCGTTAAAGGTTTACATGAACCAGTGGACTAGGAGACCTAGTGGAACGCCAGAATCAAATACGTATAGGTGGTTATGATAATATGGGCCTGTATTATCATAATCACAGGATATGTATTTGAGTTTGGTCAGATCATGATGTAATCTTGGAAATCTGGTAATAGATTCATGTAGGGGATAAGTAAGAGAAGAAGGAAAGATTAATTTATAAATGATTGATATACGTATGTAATAAAACCAAGTACGACTGGAAATGTTAAAGTATGATTGAAGAGTATTAAAGAAGAGATAACGGGTATGTGCTATATAGAAGGGGGGAAACCCCACATACGTTATATGAATTATTGTAAAGTATATGTAATATAATATGAGGAAGTATGGAAGAAAAATAGTAAAGGAAGTATGATGAGAATATATCAACCTACTGGGAGGTTAAAAACAAAAAGAATGTAATTGAGTAGCATAGACCTTCAAAGGTGTGTAAATGAGGAATCCGTTGTCTAACGGAAATGAATTAATAGTATGAAAATAAGCAAGAAGTATGTGGAATTGATATTTCGTAAATTATGAAATAAGAATGAAAGTAACATGTAAATTATTAATAAATCAGGTTATGAAGGTACTATAAGTACCAAGGGATACAAGATATGTATTCATAAAAATAATATGTGTGAGTTATAGGATGATAAAGGTTATCTCATGGTATGTTAACCAAGGATAACTGGAAGAGTATAAAAATAATTACTGAATATTAAACGAACATGAAGTCTGAAGTAAAGATTGAATGCCTAATCAAGTGTTATGCGAGAAGTTAAAGATAAGATAAATGATGAGGATAAAGATTACCGTAAACAGATAGGAAGTTATTACTTCCAAATTTGAATGAATACATTGGATAAAGGTATCTAATGATTGGGAGTTATGGTCAGCACATGGCCAGCAATTATGAAATGTGAGAATATAAATACATGTTTGTAAATGTCTACGAAATTGAAAGAATGAGTAAGCTTTGGACTTATATAATGTATAAAAGTATAAAGATGATTATGAAATAAGTATTCTAATTAGAATACTATAAAGTAAGAAGTGAAAGAATGAGATAATATATTTGGCATATAGCATCAAAATACAAGAGAACAATTGATGATGGCAAAAGATATGATGAAACAAATTTGGGCTTAAAGCCCAGAAAGTTATAAGAAAATGGTATGAAGTATAAAGATTTAATGTCTATCAAAGAATAGTAGTAATCTATATGATTATGAAAGTAGTGTATGTTTAACAAGTATGATGAGATAGAACAAGTAATTGTTGAGTCCGAAATGTATGTTGTGTTGAAGTGTTATTGTGATGTAGTTGGGGTAATAAGAAAGGTAAAGTTATTTTTGGCATTTGCCATAATAAGTACAGAGTAATGAATGGTGAAAGGTAAAACTTAAGTTATCTATGGAAGTAATAATTTAACTTTGTTTGATAAGTAGATGACAGTTAAAATATGTTAGCTATATTTCTTCTGGGTAAAGAAGAAAGAATATGGGGAAACAATAGCTAAATAATATTTAAAAAGGGGACATGAGAAGTTAGTGGGTAAAAGTTGATAAAGGAAAATGGAGTACTGCTAAAAATAAAATCATATTTAAAATGGGAAATTAAAAGAAAAGGATATCTAATTTCTTTTAAGGGGTAGATATGAATACGTCTTATGACATGATAGATTGAGCTCATCAAGAAACTCAGAAATTGTTAAAAGCATATATGATATCATGAAATGTATACATCGTTAAAATGGAATAAAGATACAAATATTAGAATCCTAATGTTGGAATAGACTGTTGCAAAGGTTATGGTTAGTGTATACATTGTTGATATACATGTAGAGGAAGGAAGTAAATGAACCCCTAATTATCTATAGAAATATGTATGTTGTAATGTAATAAAAAAAAGATGACCAAATAGAATGGTCATGAAATTTGGAAACTTAGTAAAACACAAAGCTTAATCGTGTAATGATGAAAACAGCAAACTGATAATTGTACCTGAGTAAGTTGTTTTTATGGAATAATCTATCTACACATTAAAGTCAACAAAAATGTAAGAAAACAAAAGAAAGAAAGACATATGAAGATAAAGTCTAACGACGGGTAAAGTAGAATGTTATTTTGGGTGAATAGACCAAAACCCTATTATGTGAATATTAGTACGCTCGATTTTTGGGAAAACATGTTGACTTTAAAAGACAATGTATAGTGTTTGGATTGTGATACATGTGAACTGAAAAGAAATAGATGAACCTCTAACCATCTATAGTAGTATCAATGGGTCATTGGTGGATTCATTGTGACAAAATTGAATGGTCACTAAAATAGTTAAGTTAATCATGTTGGAAGAATGTAAGGTAAATAAAGACTCGTCAAAATAAAGTTTAATGACTAGAAAAGAAAGAACAATGTGAGTATGAATTGACTTTCGAAAGAGTCAATTTGTCAATAGTAAATAATAATAATAATAATAATAATAAAATAAATAAATATTCAAGAAAAAGTGAAGTATGTTGTATGAATTTTAAATTAGACAAGCCATATTTATTTATATTACCGAAGGTATTATAAATAAAATGTATGAAAAGTTTAAAATTTTCAAGTTATAAGAAAGGTATGAGGGAAAGAGCAAAGTATGTTGCCATTTTTGAGAAATGTAAGAAAGAAATATGCTATCACGTAGAATAAATAAATGAGAAATATCATGAAAACTTCAAGGGAAGTAAGATTTTATAAAAGTTAGATGAAGATTATGAAAGTTGAGGGTAATGACTCTTTAAATTTAAAAATGAATGATTAAATGTGGTAACAAGAAGAATCTTATACATGTAAAAGATATGTTTATATCTATGTAAATCCATCTTGTGCTTGTGTGATTCCGGGGACGGAATCATTTTAAGGGGTAGATAGTTGTAACAACCTAAATTTTAGTATATGGAATAAGGATATAAAACTAAGAATTTTGATGTTAAGAGGCTGGATGTCCAGTTTACTTAAAATATACACAGAAGGGCAAAATGGTCAAGGTATGTGAAAATATGGAAATTCGAACCAAAGATATCTCCAAATGGAAAATAAGAAGTAAAGGAATAATTAATAAGTAATTATTCATAGTTTGAGCAAAAAGGGTATTTTGGTAATTTTTAATTACTATTATGAAGTATATGAACTATATTGTAGTTATAATTATGAAGTATGAATATTGAAAAGGTAAAAGTGAGTGAAAAGTGCAAAATGACCAAAAAGGGCATTTTCGTCATTTTGAAATATTTAACCTCATAACGAGATTCTTATGTGTTAGAATGTTCTTAATGTGCAAAATAAGATTATAAGTGGGGCAAAACTATAAAACTTAGAAGTTTCAAGAATTTAAGTAAGTTTTGTATCTTATGTGAAAAATATGAAAGTAGAGGGACCAAAGTGTCATTCCTTGAAACTAAGGGAGTATAAAAATGTGGGAACTCTCCCATTTCATCTGGAACGATCGAGAACAGCAGATAGGACGAGTTTAGGAGCGATTTCTTCACAATATCTTGAGGAATCACGATGCTTTAGCTTATTTATGAAGTGTTTCAACAATCTAAGGTAAGAACTCACTTAATTCTAGCTAGAAAACCCGTTTTTGGGTGGTTTGTGGGTAGGAACCGATTCTTGATTTCTGGGGGAAAGTTGTTTCTAATGATCCCAAGTGCTTAAATTAAGTTTGTAGTCATCTCATGATCATTATCCAACATATGGATAGTTTGGAATCATGATTTGATGATTTTGATTCTTATGAACCCTAGAAATTGGGGGTTTATGGTCATAGTGTTAATTGGATGTAATTAAGTAGTGATAATGATTTTTATGGATGAAAGAAACCCTTACAAGTGGTTTCCTAATGATTCGAAGCAATCAAGAATAAGTTAGAACTAAATAGTAATTGGAAGGGTGGAATAGGATTGGTGATTCCATGAATGAAAATCATAGAAAGGGGTTAATAAAAATCATGAATTTGTAATTAGCAAAGTATGTTTTGGGTTGTAAAAATCTTAAATTAAGTCACCCATTGGTTATATAAGTGTATGGATAGAAAATGAACAAAACTAGACTTTAAAATTTGAGTTGATGTGCATATGAGCTTCCTTAGAGCTCTTGTGACATCCTATGGTCTTAACCATTAATTCATGAACTAAATAAGACTTAATGGGATTAAAAATATGTTCTTAACATGTTATAAGGTTAATAGAACCTATTGGTAAAGTTTTGTTAAGTTTGGAAACAAATGGAACCAAGAAATGGACTAAAACTGCAAAAAACGAACAAAAACTAGGAGCTGAAAATGGGGCTGCAGAATTCTACACGACCCGTGTGAACATGGCACGACCCCGTGTGAAATGAGGAAGTAGGTTGGACATCTTGGAAGCCTTACACGACCCCGTGTGATTCCTACACGACCCGTGTGACCCGAATTCATGCAATTCACTCTCATTATGGCCGGATTTGAGTAGTTTGACCCCTTAACCTTTGGTATATGTTTAATATAGCTTGAAAACATAAAGAAAATAAGTATATTTAGGGGGATTAAGTGGTCTTTACATATTGTTAAGACCTAAATGTTTTAATAAAATGTTAATGAACTCCTTAGGTAATTAAGGAGAAACGTTTATGGAATGGAAGGGACAATTGAAGGGAGTAACCCTAGTTAGACTTATCTAACTAGCCAAGGTGAGTACATGAGGACTTTTCTGGGTACATAGCAACAAGTTTTGTTTTTATGCTAATTGTTTTATAATTAATAGTTTGACAAATGATTTTCAAAAGTTATGCTAAATGCTTTATGAATAATGTTTTCAAAGTGGTTTTAAAGCTTCAATTATTAAGTATTGATTTATGTTGACTAATTGATACGATTTGCAAATGATTGTAAAGTTTAAAGTTTTAAAGGTTGTTTTATGTAAAAGTTATGATGATTTCTATATGATTGAATGATGTGTATGATTAAGACCAACATGTAATGAAATGATAAATGAAATATGAACTAAATGTAAGAAATGTGAAAGACATCCGGACAAGGATCTCACCCTAATGAGGGGAGGTCAAAAGACACTACTGGGAAGGTACCTCCCGTCGCGAAGTAGTTGTCTCATCACGCCCTTATGGATAAATTCGTTCTATTCCATGAAGGGAAGAAAACTAGCACGCGCTCACGGATAGATTGGTTCTATTCCGGGGAGGGAAGATACGGTGAAACCCGTATGAAACCAAATAATAATAAATGAACCATGAATTACAGTTGGTCTATATTTTGATAAGAAAGGGTTTATTTATGTTTTCTCATGATAAAGTGAAAAGCCTAATGTTTTTATGATGAAGTAATGACTTATGTTTTATAGTTATAGCAATGAACTTTTGTTTTGATGACAAGTAATGATTTTATGCTTTTGATGATCAAACAATGATTCTAAGATTTTATGATGAAGTATTGATCTATAATTAGTTGTTTTAACAATAAAGTGGATTTTGCAGGTTATCAAAAGAAAGGAAAGTTTTCTTGGTTTTATTATAGTTAATGATATTCAAATTGATTTAAACTTGTTGGGTCTAAAACCCATGTATCTCACGAGACTTTTGTCTTATGTATTTTTGTTTTAAATGCTATGTACTCAGGAACAGGATGACTGACATCAGAGTATAGAAAGAAAGGACTTAGAAGCTCTTATGGGGACCTAGATAGAAAAGAGGATCGGAAGATAGAGTATTTATAAAGCGGTATAGTTATGATGTATATTTGATAGATGTGATGTTTATAGTTAGAGCAACCCTTGTAGTTATATTGTAATTTCTTGCTATGTTCCGTAATGCTTTTGGGCTATTTTGATTTTGAGTCATGTCAGTATGGATTTTATCCATCTAGCCCAAAGGTCATGCCGAATTTTCGGTAGAATGGTTTTGTAATTACGGGACATTAGCTTGAGATGTTATGTTGCTTTACTATGGTTGTTTTGATCTGAGTTTGTAACCCCCAAGTTTGTTTAAATACTTTTAAACTTAATTGTTTTGTTGGGACCAAATGTTTTAAATGTTGACTTAAAGGCTAAAAGAAAAGTTTTTGAAAGAATGGAAATTTTTATTCACAATGTTTTATAAACTTTTACACCAATTAAGGTGTAGAAAAGATGGGGTGTTACAGTGAGGGTCTGCTGGACATCATTTACACGGATGTGTGTGGTCCATTCAGATCAACCACAAAGGAAGGCACGCGGTTCTACGTAACTTTTACCGACGATTTTAGTAGATACGGTTACATCTACTTGATCAAGCACAAGTCGGACACCTTTGAAAAGTTCAAAGAGTTTAAGAACGAGGTAGAGAATCAATTAGGCAGGAAGATAAAGATGCTCAGGTCCGACAGAGGCGGAGAGTATCTAAGTATCGAGTTCCTAGACTATTTAAAGGAATGCGGAATAGTTTCGTAGTTGACACCTCCCAGGACACCACAGTTGAACGGTGTTGCGGAGAGGCGTAACCGAACCCTGTTGGACATGGTTCGTTCCATGATGAGTCGAGCTTCACTTCCCATTCACTTCTGGGGGTATGCCTTGGAGACTGCCGCCCATATCCTCAATCTTGTCCCAACTAAGAAGGTTGCTAAAACACCTCATGATATGTGGACGGGGAAAGTTCCCTCGTTGGCACATATCAAGGTCTGGGGTTGTGAGGCTTTCGTTAGACGAGAGACTCAAGACAAACTCGCAGACAGAAGCGAAAGGTATTTCTTCCTTGGTTATCCCAAACAGTCCTTTGGATATCTATTCTACAGACCGAGCGAGGACGTGGTCTTTGTAGCTAGACGAGCAGTGTTTCGAGAGAGAGAGAGAGAGAGCTCATATTCAAAGAGGACAGTGGGAGTACCATTGATCTTGAAGAAATTCAAGAGCCATCAGATGACGCAACCTTAAGAGAAACTAGCAACCAACATGAGGAAGAAGTTCCTGTTGGTCCGACTGATGTATCCTTACCTCTTAGGCTCTCCGGTAGGGTTAGCATGCCACCCGAGTTTTATGGTTTCCATATAACATCGGATGGGGACACATTTGTCAGTGATAGGACACTGATAAATTTGGATGAACCAGCTAACTACCAGGAAGCAGTGGCGGGCCCTGAGTCTGCCAAGTGGAAAGAGGCCATGGATAGTGAGATCAAGTCCATGTATGACAATCAAGTTTGGAACTTGGTTGACAATATACCGGGTCGAAAGACAGTCGGGTGCAAATGGATCATCAAGAAGAAGACCGAGATGGACGGAAAGGTACACACCTTCAAGGCAAGACTGGTTGCGAAGGGTTTCACTCAAACCCCGGGGGTTGATTATGATGAGACCTTCTCACCAGTAGCCAAGATAAAGTCTATTAGGATAATGCTGGCCATAGCTGCGTTTCATGACTATGAAATTAGGCAGATGGACGTCAAAACCGCTTTCCTTAATGGAAAGTTGATTGAGGATGTTTACATGAGTCAGTCAGAGGGTTTTGTCGATGCAAAGTATCCCAATAAGGTGTGTAAGCTTGAGAGATCAATCTACGTATTGAAGCAAGCTTCTCGCAGCTGGAATCTTTGTTTCCATGAGAAAGTCAAAGAGTTTGGCTTCTCTAGGAGCGAGGATGAGTCCTGCGTATATGTTAAGGCTAGTGGGAGTATAGTGACCTTTCTGGTACTGTATGTTGATGACATACTGCTCATGGGAAACGACATTCCAACCTTGCAAGATGTCAAGGCTTGGCTTGGGAAGTGTTTTGCCATGAAGGACCTAGGAGAGGCTGCCTATATTCTTGGGATAAGAATATTGAGAGATAGGAAGAAGAGACTAATTGGACTTAGTCAGGGTACATACTTGGAAAAGGTACTAAAGAGGTTTAGTATGGAAAATTCCAAGAAGGGAGAGCTACCTATCCAAAGCAATGCAAAATTGAGTAAGACTCAAAGTCCGAGTACAGACGTGGAAATAACTGAGATGAGTTGGGTACCTTACGCTTCGGTTGTGGGGTCGATCATGTACGCTATGACGCGTACTCGCCCTGACGTGGCTTTTACTCTGAGCATGGTCAGTCGGTACCAGGGAAACCCTGGAAAGGCGCATTGGATAGCCGTAAAGAATATACTCAAGTATCTGCGAAGGACAAAGGACATAGTGTTAGTCCTTGGAGGCAGTGATACCTTGAAAATTGAAGGATATACGGATGCCAGTTTTCAGACAGATAGAGACAGTGGTCGGTCTCAGTCTGGCTGGGTATTCCTTCTGAACGGAGGAGCGGTAACTTGGAAAAGTTCCAAGCAAGATACGGTGGCTGATTCTACTTGTGAATCAGAGTATATAGCAGCAAGTGAAGCGTCAAAGGAAGCGGCTTGGCTGAAGAACTTCATCGGTGACCTTGGAGTAGTCCCGAGTATTCAGGAGGCTGTGGAACTGTTCTGCGATAACGAAGGTGCGGTTGCCTTGACAAAGGAACCGCGAGATCATGGAAAGTCCAGGCATATCGATATAAAGTACCACTACATAAGGCATAAGGTAGAAGAAGGTCACCTCGTGGTAAAGAGGGTATCATCGGAAGATAATCCTGCAGATCCCTTGACAAAGGCTCTGAGTAGGGTTAAGCATAATCAGCATGCTAGGAGCATTGGATTAAGAGATGATATAAAGTTTATGTAAATTAGATAGTTTTCGAAACTTGTAACAATGTATTGTATTTGACTCTTGTGATTTAATAATAGAGATTTATTAATGAGTAATGGTTTACTACTTTTGTCAATACTTTATCATTGTGTTTCATTTTGCATGTTTTACTTCCTGAATAATTGGATTATTCAAATATCCACAGTCGATTACACTTTTGGGAGTAAGTGTGAAGTAAGACTTTCATGAATTGGTAATAGATTGTCTAAGGAGTTAGACATTGCAATTGGATTGCTGCACCATTCATGAGTACTTGGAAATGGAGATTTGAGTATTGGATAAACCCGCGCTCAATGGATTGCTTCATGGATTTCATCACGAGCAATGTTGAGACGATAATATCTTTTGATCTTTAAGCTAAGACATATGAGTTATGATTTACTAAGCGGTTGTTCATTGATAATACGAAAACGCATCGGTAACTCGGTGTTATAAAACGTATTGTTGTGAGTGATTTATTTGGTAAAAGACATAAGTATATGAGTCGAAGCTTATTCGTCCCTTGACCCTAACGGGGAACAGATATCTGTAGGCCTCTCGAAGAATTTGAAGTTGACCAAAATGATTGCCCAACCGGGACTAAATTGGTAGTGTAAGAGTCATATGCAAATCGGATATCGAGGAACAGTGAGTCAGACCGGGATTGATTTTATCCATGTCTTGAGTTTGAAAATATCTTGTTGGACGAAGGATCATCTGATCACTTATCTATGGACAGAACTGATTAAATCAGAATTTGGCAGCGGTTTCTAGGAAGCTAAAAGTGCTGGTTAATTAGAGGTTAAATTGGTAATTATAGTCATAGACTTATCCAAGTGGGAGACTGTTGGATTAAGTGTCTAAGCCATGACTAATCATTAGTATTTACCTAATTAATAGTAGCATAGTCCATTTGGGTTGCCCTCATAGCTGGAGGTTTGGTGGAAAGTTAAGTAGAGAGAAATGGTTGATTTATTATATGACTAATAAATCAAGATATTGTTTGTTAATATATTATGGAGATAATATATTAATAAGAAATAATATTATTTGATTAATAATTAATCAGAAATTAATTCGATTAATTTCTATGGCATTAATTAGATTAATCAGGAGGTCAGGGATTAAAGTCGTACAAATTCAATAGTTGAATTGCGGCGCGCGGCGCGCAAACGTTTTGGCCGCGGCGCGCGTACAGATAATCCGGAAAAATGGGCTGCGGCTAGGGTTTAGCTTTGCCACTTGGTTCCCTATAAATAGGGACCCCTAGACCTCATTATTAGTTGCTCATTCTATTATTTTCTCTCTGGAATTTCGATCCATAAACCTCCCGGCTAAGGGTGTGACTTCATTTGAGGTAGGAAATTTTTGCTGCTTTGCTTCCAAGAAATCTAAAAGTTAGTTTTCTGGTTTTATTCTTTAGATGTCTTTATTGGCGGTTAGCTTTTGTTATATGTTCTATAGTAGAAAACATAGATCCTTATAGGTTGCATGTGAACTTAGGTTATTTAGTTCATGGTTGCAGAAAACCTTTCACCAAGATCATCCTTTATTCTTCAAAAGTGCTTGTGAGCATGAAGCTCAATTTCTTAGTAGTCGCCATTCTTACAAAGTTCTTCCTCATGGCGCCATGTAATCATGATCCTTTAAGGTTGCACTTCATTTCCACATAAGAATCCTCATGCATAAAATCCTCTTGCCAAGAATATTCCTCATGCCAAACCGAATTCACAAATAAAATGGTTAAAACCTTAGTCACAAGCAAGCACTTACTACTAAGTTCTAAAGGCCACTACTTAAGAGGTCAAACATCCTTAAAATCATCATAGTTTAAGTCTAAGCACTACTCCTAGTACCTAGTTCACTTAAACTCATGCTCTGATACCAAATCGAAACACCCTCGCTTAAGGCTTTTCATTAAATACCTTTTTAAAACCAATATATTATCATCGTTGTTCAAAAATCCCCTTTTTGTGCAAAACTTAGAACCTCAAAAGCTTCAAAAGAGTTTCTTTACATTTAAACATCATTTTAAATCATAAGGGATTTCGTTAAAAACTTGTTTGCGAGTTAAGTTGCAGAAAACATCATTTAGTCCAACTTTAGATAAAACACTTTGTTTTATAAGATAGCGAGGTTATTCCAATTTAAATACCATTACATAAGTTTAAATGGAACCACACAAACCGTGGCCTTCTAAACATCCAACTCTTCTAAGTCATCTAAACTCCTCAACCTGAGTACACATCAAAATAAGTTAGGCAATTGAAATGCCTAGTGAGCTTACCCGAGGTTGACCCATTTTGAGTGGGTAGTGAACTACCACACTCGGGACAAACCCCCAAAAATAGATTTTAAACGCACTTCAAAAGTTACTTAAACATCATAAGGATTTACTCAAAATAGATAGTTATGATATGCAAATGCAATGCATGATGCAACTATCCCAAACCCACGTCCATCTCATAAAAGTCCAACTCACCTCAATGGCACCTACCTATGTTCACGAATGACACGCACAGAGCATATCATTCAATCCCCGTATAGGTTAAACTAGAACTAGTGGTCATCATACTAGTCCTATGAGGGTTAGCAACTCCCTCATGCGGTTCCCTATTGTCGGGAACAAACTCTCATCACCCTCTTTATTTTAGAGAAGGGTAAAACTCATAATAACTCCTCACCCTCTTTGATTGAGAAGGGTAAAACTCGTCCTCAAGGTATCACACGGTCAATCCCATCCTATATGCAATGCAATGCACAAATAGGATGCACAAAACATCTTTCAAAAGCATCATTATCATCTTTATTTAAAACCATCTTTAGAAACTCATTTTCATGCAATGCACAAGTAGTAATCATATAACACATTGCACATAATAACATGCATGAAAAGTAATTGATAACGTACACAAAATATAGTGGGAAGGATGTGTACTCCCGGTAAAATCACCCAAGGTTAACTGACGAGTCAACACTAACTCCACACGAGGTTGAAGCATTTGAAGGCGCTCCTAGACATCATCTCATCCATCACATTCTCTTAGTTGAGTGCTAGCTCAAGTCCTTAGTCTCACCTCCAAGTCATAACAAAACATCTCCTTCCTACAAGACAAGAATGGAAGGTATCATACTCAATTCATCTAAAAGTCGCACTATAATTACTTCTTTGAACTATGAAGGAACCATCATTCATCATCTAAAAATGAAGTCCTTGACTCTCTAATATAAGGAAAATCTTATTTAAAACATCCCCAAAGATTGACATTAAAACAAGGACCCAAGGCCCAAACCATAAGGCTCAAAAGGTAAAAACTGTAAATTCTGGCCAGACCCAGCTGCACGGGGTCGTGTAGAATTGACACGGGGCGTGTAGGATTGACCAGTAAGTCCAAAAATCTTCACACGGGTCGTGCAGAACTGGCACGGGTCGTGTACAGCCTGCTGTAGCTCCGATTTTTGGTCCTTTTCACCCCTTTTTTGACCCGAATCAAGCTCTAACACTTTCCCAACCTTATGGACATCAAAAGGACATTATTCCAACTCAAATTATACATCATTAGACTCAACTAAACTATCAAATATCATTTCAAATGAGTCCATTACATGCCATGATCACAACTTCACTCTATAAGCTTAAACCATGGAATACCCAATTCCATTCCTACAATTGGTGATTACAAGTGGAGATTCCTTCTTCCATTCCATGGAATCATTAGGAAATGATCCTCACTCCACTTATACATCCAAATTGATGCAACAGTTTCCTTCATCCATAAAACAAGAGATCCAATAATCAAATCTATGAATAATACCTATTTCAACACCAAATTCTCATTTTCTAGTGATTCAAGGTTTGAGACTACAAATCAAAGGTTGGAATCCTTAAGGAATCATTAGAAATGAATCCCCTCATCCAAAACCACCATAATTATCCATCAATTTCAATATTCCTTCTTTATTCATCAAATCTCCAAATTCTAGGGTTCATAACACCCAAATCAATCAAATAATTAGATCTAGAGCATCCATGGATTGGATGTTGATCAAAACATGAATGTTGTTGTCAAAACAACTCACTTGTAGTTGTTATGTTTATAAAGTCTTAAATCAATTATCTACCTAATTATATGACTATTAGACTTACGAGCAAGTATTACTCGATCATTTAATAGTATAGTTTAGGCAAGTAAAGGGATTGAATTTTCCACAGGGAATTATTAACTAACTTAAAATCTACAATTATTAATCAAACAATTAAGAGGCGAGTTTAGTAAAAACTCGTAAAACTAAGTTTTGGATGCTTGTAAAATAGGCAAAATAATAAATAACAACTATCGTAACAACACGACAATAAAGAGATAATATGATTAAATGATAACAAGGGAAGCTTTCGCCTAGGATTTGTTGATTCATATAAACCTATTATCTCTTTATTGTCGTGTTGTTACGATAGTTGTTATTTATTATTTCGCCTATTTTACAAGCATCCAAAACTTAGTTTTACGAGTTTTTACTAAAACTCGCCTCTAAATTGTTTGATTAATAATTGTATATTTTAAGTTAGTTAATATTTCCCTGTGGAAAATTCGATCCCTTTACTTGCCTAAACTATACTATTAAATGATCGAGTAATACTTGCTCGTAAGTCTAATAGTCATATAATTAGGTAGATAATTGATTTAAGATTTTATAAACATAACAACTACAAGTGAGTTGTTTTGACAACAACAAGTTTTTGGCGTCGTTGCCGGGGAGTTATTTAATTAATTCTATTATTTACAATTGTTAATCAATCGATCCTTTTTACGGTTTCTACCGTGGGAAGTTAAAATTTCTAATTTGTTTCATGTATTTCTCTCTGTTTGGTTACTAAATAATTTTAAGACTCGTTTGCAATTTATTTAGTTGTTTCAAACTAAATTGATTATCAATCCAACTATAATGCTAGTAATTCTACTTACGAGAACGGTGTCAGAATAGACAGATTCGGTTTGGTTGTTGGATTTTCGAAAGGTCATTGACCGAAAGAGTCCTGCCTCCCTACTGTCCTGCCTGGCCATTCTTTATTTGATAGTCAACGTATTATAGTGGATTTGATAAGATATTCGGTTGTTATAACTGATTGATTACATAAAAGTTTTAAAAGTTTTAAACTTTTTGTTCAATTTATTATTTGTATAAAAAAAAGAATATAAAAAATATATTTTATTTTAAATAAAAAAAAAAGAGAAACGCACCCAACTTGCAAACAGTTTCTAATGTGCAGTTTATGACCCGAAGTTCACAACTGAACATCATACCTGCATTGAACGAACCAGAACGTGAATTTAACATCAGGAGAAAAATAAGAAGAAGCATATTCCCAAAAGAAGAACCAATAGAAGAAATGGCAGCCCCAGTTAACGAACCAGAACCAACCTTGAAAGCATACTACAACCGAGCAAGAGACGGAACAGGACCAAGCCTCATACGCCCAAAAATTCCTGAAAATGCAAATTTTGAGCTTAAAGGCCATTACCTTTTCGCTCTAAAAGGCATTACTTTCAAAGGGACGGAAGAAGAAGATCCAGTCGAACACATCGAGCAAGTCACGGAAATAACTGATTGTTTCAACATTCCAGGAATTTCCTCAGATGCAATCATGTTACGAATTTTCCCAATGACACTACGCGAAGGTGCAAAGAAATGGTTAAAGAGACTACCTCCAGGTTCCATCACTACCTGGGACGGATTAAAAGAAGATTTTATTGAAGAATACACTCCACCTTCCAAAATCAATAAAATGAAAGCAAAAATTCAAAACTTCCTTCAAGACGAAGATGAAACTTTGTACCAAGCATGGATTCGATTCAAAGAATTGATTCAAGATTGTCCACAACACGATATGGAAAAACATCAGAAAGTATAGAAGTTCTATGATTGCATCAATACACAAACCAGACAATTACTCGACGGGCGAGGACCACTCATAAACCTAACCGCCACTGATGCTTACGAAAGAATTGAGGAACTTGCAAAACATTCCCACCACTACCATTCCTCAAGAGATCCGTCATGTCGAAGGAAGCTAAAAGAAGAAGCAGTGGAAGGAATGTCAGCCATACATAACCGATTGGACCAATTTGGGAGAGACCTCAAGAAAATGAATCAAAACATCCATGCCATCACGGTAGGATGTGACAACTGCAGCGGTCCTCACCTACAAAAAGACTGTCCTTACGATGAAGACGGTAACAAGAAAGTAGATGCTTGTTACTCATCTGGAGACAGATTCGACTACCCGATACGAAGAAACAACTGGCGAGGAGGAAATGATTTTTATAACCAACAAAGGCAACAACCACCATTCGAACGCCAGCAAAACACCTATAATCAACAAAAACAGCCACCACCAGGATTTAACCCACAACATACCCAAGAAAAGAAGCCAAGCTTAAAAGACATATTGGACAAATTTATGGAAGGATCAGAAAAGAGACACTCAGCAACCGAAGTTCAACTGAGAAATCAAGCAGCCTCCATTCAAAACATCGAGAATCAAATTTGCCAAATATCAAAAGTTTTGCAAGAAAGACTACCAGGAACGCTTCCCACCAACACCGAACCGAACCCACGAGCCCAAGCGAAAGCAATCACTACCAGAAGCGGTAAAATCATCCCACCAGCAGTCATGGAAAACACCATCAATTCAGCTCCTGAATCACAACAAGGTAAGGCAGAGAAAGATAATGAGCAAACTAAGGGTAAAGAAACATCCTCACCAGAGCCACATCAACCGACCATTCCATTTCCTCAACGGTTGAACAAAGAGAAAGAAGACAAAGAATTCAAGAAATTCCTTGAACACCTAAAGCAGCTAAGCATCAACATACCTTTCGTTGATGCAATCACACAAATGCCAAAATATGCCAAATTCCTCAAAGACCTTCTCACTAACCGCAAGAAAATGGAAGAAGTGTCATTGGTCACATTAAGTGAAAAATGCTACGCTATGATGATGAAAAACTTACCAGAGAAAGTGGGAGATCCCGGCGGTTTAAATCTTCCTTGCACATTTGGAAACCATGCTAGTAGTTATGGTTTAGAAGACTTAGGCGCCAGCATAAATTTAATGCCATATTCATTCTACAAGAAACTGAATCTACCAGAACCAAAACCCGTTCGAATGGCAATTAACCTTGCTAATAAGGCGGTAACTTATCCTAGAGGAATTGTAGAAGATCTTCTTGTAAAAGTTGACAAATTTGTTTTTCCTGTAGATTTTGTCATATTAGATATGGAGGAAGATGATGAAGTCCCCATTCTTCTCGGAAGACCCTTTTTAGCCACCGCAAGAGCTTTAATAGACGTCCATGACACAAAACTAACCATTCGGGTTGGCACTGACGCTATCACCTTTGGCATGGACCACACGATCAAACACTCGACGATGAGTGATGACACAGTCTTCCATATTGACACTTTCGACTTACTATTGGAAGAAGAAGCCAGAGCCATACAAGAAGATAGCCATAGTCACGAAATGCAACTTGCTGAGAAGTCATTCGACCCTGAAAAGGATCTGAAGGAGCTAGAAGAACTGTTGAAAGATGAACCACATTTCGCTGAACGGGAAGAAACAGTACTTCCAAAGCAAAAATCTCCAAAGAACCAGAGCATACCGGAATTGAAAATACTTCCAAACCATTTGGAGTATGCATTTTTGTCTGATACTAAAGAGTACCCTGTTGTCATTTCAGCTGAATTGAGCCAAGAAGAAAGAGAAGAGCTTATGAAAGTTCTCAAAAGAAGGAAAAATGCAATCGCATGGAGCATCTCAGACATCAAGGGAATAAGCCCAACCATCTGTTCTCACAAGATACTGATGGAAGAAGATTCAAAGCCAACAGCCCAACATCAAAGAAGGCTTAACCCAAAGATGCAAGAAGTGGTCGATAAAGAAATCATGAAGCTACTCGATGCTGGTATCATCTACCCAATCTCTGACAGCAAATGGGTAAGCCCAATCCACGTCGTTCCAAAGAAAGGAGGGATAACCGTTATTACCAATGAGAAGAATGAAGTTATACCTACCAGAACAGTGACAGGATGGCGGGTGTGCATCGATTATCGTAAATTAAACGATGCAACACGAAAAGACCATTTTCCTCTTCCCTTCATGGATCAAATGCTAGAACGATTATCAGGAAAAGCATATTACTGTTTTTTGGATGGCTTTTCAGGTTATTTTCAAATTCCCATTGACCCAGAAGATCAAGAAAAGACCACGTTCACCTGCCCTCTAGGAATCTTCGCATACCGAAGAATGCCTTTTGGTCTATGCAATGCTCCAGCCACTTTTCAAAGATGCGTCTCAGCAATCTTCCATGACATGATGGAAAACTCAATGGAGGTCTTCATGGATGACTTCTCGCTATTTGGTGACTCATTTACAAACTGTTTGTCTAATCTAGACAAAATGCTTAAACGATGTGAAGAAACCAATCTAGTGCTCAATTGGGAGAAATGTCATTTCATGGTTAAAGAGGGAATAGTCTTGGGCCACAAAGTGTCGGGTCGAGGGATTGAAGTCGACATAGCAAAAGTGGAAGTCATTGCTAAACTTCCACCACCGACCAACGTAAAAGGAGTCAGAAGCTTCTTGGGACATGCCGGTTTTTACCGGAGGTTTATAAAAGATTTTTCTAAAATAACAAAACCTTTAACACAACTTTTACAAAATGATGTAAAATTTGATTTCAACGATGAATGTGTTAATGCTTTTGAATTTTTGAAACTTAAATTAACCACTGCTCCAATAATGATCGGCCCAGACTGGAACCTACCATTTGAACTGATGACAGACGCAAGTGATATCGCGTTGGGAGCCGTCCTAGGCCAAAGAATCGACAAGAAGTTCAAGCCAATTTACTACATCAGCAAAACTCTGAATCCTGCCCAAGAAAACTACACTACCACTGAAAAAGAACTCCTGGCAGTAGTGTATGCTTTTGATAAATTCAGACCTTATCTAATTTTATCAAAAACCATTGTCTATACAGATCACTCAGCAATCAAGTACCTGTTCAACAAGCAAGATGCCAAACCCCGCTTAATTCGTTGGGTCTTGCTGTTACAAGAATTTGATATCGAAATTCAAGACAAGAAAGGATCCGAGAATTTGGCAGCAGATCATTTGTCAAGGCTGGAAAATCCGGAACAAAAGGCGAGAGAAGAAAAAGGAGTGAACGACTCCTTCCCTGAAGAACATGTAATGTCAGTTCATGTTAATATGGAAACCCCTTGGTATGCAGATATTGTGAACTACCTTGCAGCCAAAGTGCTTGTCGGAGGGCTTACTCATCAACAGAAGAAGAAGTTCTTTGCAGACATCAAGTACTACCTATGGGATGAACCATACCTTTTTCGCTCATGTCCGGATAACATCATACGGAGGTGCGTACACGGGAAGGAAATTCAAGACATACTCAAGCAATGCCATCAAGGACCAACATGTGGACATCACGGAGCGAATTACACCGCGCGAAAAGTCTTTGAAGCAGGCTTTTATTAGCCTACAATCTTCAAAGACGCAATAAATTTCGTCAAGACATGCGATCCGTGTCAGCGAGCGGGTAATATCTCATCAAAAAATGAAATGTCATTGCATTCTATCCAGGTATGTGAAATTTTCGATGTATGGGGTATTGACTTTATGGGGCCTTTTCCTAATTCCCATGGAAACAAATATATATTGGTTGCGGTTGACTACGTATCAAAGTGGGCTGAAGCAAAAGCTTTACCCACAAATGATGCTCGAGGTGTGATTATATTTTTGAAAACCATTTTTGCACGTTTCGGTGTCCCTAAAGCTCTTATAAGTGATAGGGGTACTCATTTTTGTAACAAACAAATGGAAAATGCTTTAAATAAGTATGGGGTGACCCATCGAATATCCACACCTTATCACCCGCAATCAAATGGTCAAACGGAGATCACAAACAGGGCTTTAAAACGCATTTTAGAAAGGTCAGTGGGAATTAGTCGAAAAGATTGGTCCGAAAAGCTTGACGATGCACTCTGGGCTTTTCGAACCGCTTTTAAAACACCTATTGGCACTACCCCCTACAGATTGGTGTATGGAAAAGCTTGTCACCTCCCAGTAGAGGTTGAACACAAGGCATTCTGGGCCTTAAAATCGTGTAACATGGATTTTAATCTTGTCAGTACTAACCGTTTGTGTCAATTAAATGAGCTAAATGAACTGCGCAATGACGCATACGAAAATTCAGCGATTTACAAAGACAAGATCAAAAGGTGGCACGATTCAAGGTTAAAAGGAAACAAAGATTTCCAACCAGGGGAGAAAGTCTTACTTTACAATTCACGCTTAAGACTTTTCCCTGGAAAGCTGAAGACAAGATGGTATGGTCCGTTCACAATCAAAGAATTGTATCCACACGGGGTTGTGGATCTTTTTAAGGAAGGAGGAGAAAGTTTTAAAGTGAATGGACACCGACTTAAAAGGTATGAAGAAGGCGTTCAAAACGAAAACGAACGCGAAGACATCCCACTCCAAACAGTAGAACCTTAGAGTGGAATGGAGTCCAGCTAAAAAGACTCCAAATCTATGAAAAAGAAGCACTTCCGGGAGGCAACCTGAGTTTTTGATTGGTATGTGCTATTATTATTTTTCCTTTGGTTTTATTTGATTTTATATATATAAATAAAAAAATTAATAATAAAAAAATATATATATATATATATATAATTTATTTTATATATATATATATATATATATATATATATATATATATATATATATATATATATATATATATATATATATAAATTTATATATATAATTTTAAAAAAAAATTGTGTGGTGAAAATAAAATAAGAAAGGAAAATAGAGGGCAAAATTTATAAACACCAAGAATTGAAGTCAGGCGCAAGGCGCACCCCGCCCAGAAGGAAGGCGCCCCGCGCCGGGTAAGGGTAATATCAGACAGGTAAGCTGTAAAATTTCATTCTACTCACACACTCTGCTCACAAACGCGACCCGCCGCAGAGAACCGAGCAAAAACACCCAAAAATCGATTTTTTTCCTTCAAATTTCTTGGATAATCTTCAACTATGGGTATGTTTTCTCTGTTTCCTTCCTTTCCTTGTACAATATACTATGATTTCTTGCTAAATCACATTGTTTTTAACATCATCTTGTTGAGTTTCTTCCCAAAATGAGTTCTTGAGTTGAAATGTCGTGTTCCTTGATTATAGTCGAATTTAGATGTTGTTTTGATAGGGTTATTGATGCATATGACTAGAAGATTTCATTACAAACATCAATTGCACAACAAAACATCAATTTCACACAAAATTGACAAATTGGGGAAGAACAAACCCTAGAAATTAATTTAGTGATTTTCGATGCAATTGATGTTTGTTTTATGATATTTGTGGTCTATTGCATCAGTAAACATATTTCAATTACGCATCTTGGCTGGATTTTGAGCAAAAAACGTGGATTGAATAACATTGAAACATGCAGTGGCCGAGTAGCCGCAGGGCGCATCGCGCCTGCTCCCTGGGCGCACTGCGCCTGTCTCTTGCCAAGCCAGTTGCCTTGTTTTACTTGCTTGTTTAGCTCATTATTTGAATTGCTATTGCAGGAACCAAATTCAAGACTACAAAAACAAGTCATCCATATTTAAGATTTGGAAACTCGGATGAAGAACGGGATGCGAAATATGTTATGGCCAATTTGCTAAAGAAGGATATGATGGTTGCTCCAGCAGTGGATTGGGACAAGCTGGATGCAATTGGAATATCCGACAAATTAGCACCTTACCTCATTCGCACATTCCAAGATCCGATATATGGAGTGGTGACGGATGAGGCTTGGAATAACATTTTCCGAATAAACGAAAATGTCCATATGGAGCTAACACTTGAGTTCCTTTCTACTTTCAAGTATGAGAAATAAACAACCGAAGAGGACATTCGTTTCCGACTGATGGGGAATTGGCATGATGTGTCTCTTGCCCGGTTCGCATATCTCCTAGGCCTTTACCCCGAGGAGCTTGCATTTCACCCACACTTCCCAGCTTATCTTTCGACTTATGACAAGGGAGAATTCAGCGAAGGGCGATGCGGTTTATTCTTTCAAGAAATCGCAAATGTAAACAATACCATACCACGAGACAATAAAGCTTCACAAATCCAAAATCCAATCCACAGAATGCTCCACCGTCTCCTCGCGTTTACCGTGAACCAATCATTCGGGTTTGACAAATGCCCGTACTTAGATCTGCCAGCGCTTTGGGGAGCAATCAACCCCGATGTGAAATTCCACCTCCCACACGCAATTGCAGTTTTCTTTAGGGAGCGAGCAAAGGGGCAAAACACGCTTAGCCCACTTTGTGGTGGCAATATGATTACACGGATCGCAAAGAATTTTGGCGATTTTTCCTCGATAAACATGCTCACGGTTAAAACCGAACACCCGAAAATCCTATCCGAATCACATTTTAAAACTATGATTCGGAGGGTGGCGCCAAACACGTTCGATTTCGTCGGTATTACTTCCACCATTCCGCCACCGGGATATGGGGCAGAAGAAGCTCAGCCCGCAGCTTCCAGACAAAGCCGACGCCGCCGGCATGAACACGAGCAGCAAGGACCAGAACAAGAGGTAAACTTAAATTTCCTCTATAACCAAATGGTCCAGATGGATTTAAATAGGCAGGAAGAAATGCGCCAAATGGATATGCGTCGCCAGCAAGAGGCGAATGCCATGGGACACTACCTGGATGATACACATCAGTTCCTGGGACACATGTATCAGCAGGCAGGATGGCTGCTGCCCCCGCAGTATCTATATCCGACATGGGATCAGAGGATGGGACGCGCAGGACAGTCTAGCGGGGCTCATGGCGATCCATCAGGAGGAGATTATCAGCCACACGGGCATGGATTTGATGAGGCAGAGGATTTGGATTGACATTACTGGTATTGTTTGATATATTTTTATTTTGGGTGATTTCAAAAACAAAAAAACAAAAACCATGATTTGAATTTTTATTTTGATTTTTAGTGTGTTTTTATTTGTGGTGTGTTTTATTATTTGTGTGTATTTCTAACCGTGTTATTTGAGATATTGCTTGCTTTATTTAATGATTTTGCAGAATGACTGACATTCGTTTCAGTCCTTATATATATATATATATATATATATATATATATATATATATATATATATATATATATATATATATATATATATATATATATATATATATATATATATATATATATATATATATATATATATATATATATATATATATAAAATAAAAATAATAAGATCGCACTTAAACGACGACATATCACAAATCTTATTCAATCCAATACGAGAGCTCCAAGTTCAGAATCTGCAATCACGTGTACTATACCTCAGGGGAGTTGGTTCCAATACTCCTTTTTCTTATGCTTATTTTATAAAATATTTATACAACGGGGATGTTGTATTAATCAAGTATGGGGTAGGGATTGCAGTACTTACACTTGTATTTTATTTGTTTTTGAGCATTTATAGGTTAATTTCGGGTAAAATTTTGAAAAATTTATAAATCAGATACAATAGTGCCAAGTCATAAAAATTGAATCATAAGATTGGTCCCGAGTTTTGTTTGAAATTCTTTATACTGAACAAACAAGTCACACTTTGAGCCTAACGAACCACTTTGAAACTACTTGTTTGGAAGACAAATGCAGGTGCTTAATGAATTAAGATACGTTTAGAGGAGGTTGATTGGGATGATGTGTACATACAAATATTAAGCCTTGCATATTATTTATCAGAAAATTCGCATCTTGGCTTCTGAAAGGATTAACCCTTTGTACTCCCAAGTCTCAACCAACCTTACATTGCCACTTTCTCATCACTATTTTTGATTCATCGCATCTTACAAATGGATTCCTGATGAACTTTGAAGACGATCCCCTATTCTACATCATTTGGATCAAGTCATAAAATTGATCGATAATACCAGCTTGATCACAATCTACTTCCACGCATCTAAGAAATTCTTAGAAGCCAAGTTCTTGAGAAAAGAAAAAGTCAAAGAGATCCAACGATTAATTAAAGACTTCAAGAATATAAAGAGCAAAAAGACGGAAACATCAAGAAGTCAACAAGAATTAGAGACTAAAACAAGCACGAGCTAAAAATTGAAGATATAGAATATATTGGCATTGAAGATTGAAGTTTTATGATTGGTGATGAGAAAAAGGAAATGAAAGGTTTGAGACGGTAAAAAGTAAAGGACAGTACAAGGGTGAAACTATCGAAATCAGATGTTTGCCCAGAGGACATTTAAAAACCCTATTTCTTTAGGATAAAAGCCTCATCAAAGGTAGATGAAAAGTACCCCCACTGGGTACATCCTCTGTTTCATTTGTCTGATACACACTCCTAATCGCCAAATCTTAACGAGTCTATTCGTCCTTCGAGTAGCAAAAGAAAGTGGTTCACAATGCTAAAAGTGGGTAACGTTTGTTCAATATATAGGGTCCTTACAAAACTGATTCTGACCATGTTGACTGACATTGACCTTTTTCTATGGTGTCTGTATTTGTTTATTTGGATTGCTTTTTAACCTAAAAATTATTCTAAAAATTGCTTGAGGACAAGCAAAGTTCAAAACTTGTTGTCAAAACAACTCACTTGTAGTTATGTTTATAAAGTCTTAAATCAATTATCTACCTAATTATATGACTATTAGACTTACGAGCAAGTATTACTCGATCATTTAATAGTATAGTTTAGGCAAGTAAAGGGATCAAATTTTCCACAGGGAATTATTAACTAACTTAAAATCTACAATTATTAATCAAACAATTTAGAGGCGAGTTTTAGTAAAAACTCGTAAAACTAAGTTTTGGATGCTTGTAAAATAGGCGAAATAATAAATAACAACTATCGTAACAACACGACAATAAAGAGACAATATGATTACATGATAACAAGGGAAGCTTTCGCCTAGGATTTGTTGATTCATATAAACCTATGTTGACTAGTTTTGATTATGTGCAATGAGTTAAAATAGGTTGCATTAAGTGGTAGGATCATATAGTCAAGTCACCAATTCTATGATTTCTAAGTCAATATAGCACAATGGTCATGTAACTAAATAACTTATAATCATGAAATATTAATATAATCTAGCATGAAAACATAGTCCATACCCTAATGGTCATAGTGATATGTTCATACAATCAATGGTCATGAGTTGCAACTAAATGTGATATAAGTTTTATTTCACTAATCAAGTTTATAACTAAAATAACTTCCCTAGTTAAATGGCCAATAACTAGTCCTAAGATATATAATTTTCAATTACACATAACAATGGTTCATATGATTAATTTGTTTAAATGGTCAATAAACTTAAGCATATGAAGATGGTTATCAAGATTACAAACTTTAATCACATTCAATAATATAGCATGCAAATTATATATCCTAACCGATTTTAAACTCGAATCAAGAACTAAATCAACACATATTTATATTAATGAATCAACATTACCTAGGCAAAAGCTACAGGGATCTAGCCTAGCATGGTATCAAATATACAACAACAATATGAAGAATACATGATCAAAAATACCAACCGGTTAAAATCGATGAATCCTTGCTACAATGAAGATCTTAGCTCCTTCTTGTAATGAAAATAACTCTCAAATACACATATCATACATGAAATGGTGAAATACACGAAATATACTAACTCTAAAATGTCAATTCCCTGATTTCTCTCTTGGATTTTAGCATTGGTCACCAAAATGGTCGTGCAATGCCTTGTATTTATAGCTGGAGAAAGCCTTGGGCGCGGTGCGCCTATATCAGGGCGCGGTGCGCCTAGTGGAGGTGATCTGGCTGACTTTATCGCTGGAAAGGCCACGTGATAGTTCGCTTTTAAGATCGGATCTAGGGCGCGGTGCGCCCAAAAGTCAGGCGTGGTGCGCCTATGCACATGTTAGGCAACCCGGTTGAATCATTGGAAGAACCCACGCTTCATTATTTTAATGCCAAGTAGCAAAAATTGTCGATAACTGGCATCTTCAGAAGCGCGGTGCGCCTAGGGACTGGGCGGGGTGCGCCCTGGTTGATTTCACTATTGCACTTGGTTTCTTTTTAAGCTCAAATCTCTTGTAAAATCCGATCTTTTGCTCCATACGTGTCTTTTAGCTACAAAATGTATTTTTAAGCATATCAGGTATCTTTTATTCATGAAATGTATGAAACTATACTAAAATGATACTGATATCGCCCGGAAAATGTGTATAATTTACGCGATATCAATGAACTAGAATCATAAACTAACACTTGGGATCCTAGAATTTCCTCCCCCAAGCTACCATTTTCGGACTTGACATAGAACCCACCCCAAAAACGGGTTTGTAAGTTAGGAGAGGAAGGGTTTATACCTTTGATTGACTAGGAACTTCAAGTATATGATCAATCTTCAAGAACAAGCTTCTAATCCTCTTGGAATCCATGGGAATCGCCATTCTCCTCTCTTCCTCTCTCTAATTTCGTGAATATGAGGTGAAATGGGGAAGACCCTCATCAAAACCTTACATACTTCAAGACTTGGCAAGAAGGGTACCTAGAGTTTGGTCTTCTTTCACCAAAGGCCCATAAAGTCCATTATTCTAGCTAGAAGTATCTAAATACACACTTATGCCCCAAATACAATTATTTATTTCACTTGAGTCATAGTGTAGGTCAACACTAGCCCTTAGTTTCCCAATTTGACACAAATGGTCCCTTACACTAAAATTCTTCACAATTTAGGTCCTTAATATTAATTCAAGGAATTATTTGACCTAATTTAAACTCCACATCAATTCTTTCATAATATCTTCTAATTTTCCAAATCCATTATTAGTCAACTCTACTTAGGGTAAGTTTGGCCAAATTGACACTTTTAGTCCTTATGACAAAATTTATCACATTTGGTTACAATTTGATTTTAAAACTATATTTGGCTCTTTTATTCGCAATATAAAATATAACGGAGTATTAAATTTATTTATTCATTTGTTTTCTTTATGTACAAAATAAGTTTTATTTGTCGGTTTAAGCCCAAAACTCCTAGGCCCAAAACACGGATGTTACAGTTGAGCATCACAATTTTCGAAAGTTTGAGTGGTCTTCAACCTTTTTTCAAGGTCCCGTGTCGGAATACAATCAAGGGTGAGATAATGAAGATTTTTGACTTTAAAAAGAAAAAGACCATGAGGCATATTTTTAGAGTCCCAAGTCATAAAATAATAAAACATATAAATTTGGGATACTTTGTGTCTAATATTAAACTTTCAACCATTTATTTATTTTAGGATTTAGGAGAAGAATGCATGTAGAATCGCCATCACTACAGACATGTGGACATCAAGCAATAAAAAGAAGTGTTTACAACCCATTTAATCGATGATAATTGGAATATGCAAAGTTCGATAATGATGTATGCTCCTATTGTTTTAACATTTTTATTTATTTAAACTAAATTTAATTAAATTTTGTATTATAGATTCATTTATGTGCCTTGTCCTCACACCGCTGAAGTTCTTGCTGAAGTGATATACGACATTTTATGCGATTCAAATATAAATAGGAAACTATCAACAATAACGGTCGATAATTGCACAACAAATGATGCTTAAATTCATCATCTGTTAAACAAACTAACATTAAGCACACTCATTTTAGGTGGACAAATCTTTCATATGAGATGTTGTGCCCACATCCTAAATTTAATCGTTCAAGATGGTTTGTCTGTTATTGATGGTGGAATAGAAAGGATTAGAGACAATGTTTCTTTTTAGACAGCGACACCAAAAAGAATAGAGAAATTTGAGGAAGCATCACCATCAGTTGGAAATAAAATATACAAAAAAGTTGGCCATAGATTGCAAAACTCGTTGGAACTCAACGTACTTGATGTTGAATGTTGCTATTATTTATAGGGATGTTTAGGCATGTAAAGCAAAGAGAGCCGAAGTATAAAAGTTAAGTTTTCTAACAGAGAGGAATTGGGGGCTTGCTACGAGTATTTGTGAGAAGCTGAAAGAATTTTATACTGTGACTTTGATGTTTTCTGGGACAAAATATCCGACATCAAATATATTTTTCCCTTCTATTTTCAATATAAGATATGCAATGCGTAAGTGGAGTATAGACACACATGATGTGATCAAGGAGATGGAAGGAAAGATGATTGTCAAGTTTGATAAATACTGGTCAATTATTCATGGGGTTACGGGGATAGCAACGATATTGGATCTGCGGTAAAAGCTTAAATTTATACAATTTGGTTTAAAATACTATATACAGCTGATCAGTCAAAAATTGTGGTTGAAAAAGTTAAAAAAATGATGTACTGTATGAACTATTTCAAGACTATGAAACAACCGGATTTTGACCATGATGTAAGTAAAAAACGGATTTCTGGCTGACTATTCCAAATATGTTGAGGAAGATAATCAACCAAGTAAGGTTTATGTTTAATTTTATTAGTAATTTTATAAACTTACATTGATTGTAAAATATATAATTTGTTTAATAATTTCAGGTACCAAAGTGGTGCTTGACCATTACATTCAAGAAACAGTTTATCCATTAAACACTGGTTTTGATATATTAGCTTGGTGGAAAACAAACGGTTTTAAGTATCTGATATTACAAAAGATTGCTCGGGATATATTAGCTATCCCGATATCAATGGTTGCTTATGAGTCTTCTTTTAGTACAACTGGTAGATTGGTAAGTCCTCATCGTAGTCGTCTTCATGAAAAGACATTAGAAGCTTTAATGAGTGCTCAAAGATGGTTATTAAATGAAATTAGAGGTAATTACTTATTTTATTTTATTTATAATTCTTATATCATTTAACTTTACTAACCGTGTTGTATTTTGTGATGTATACATTTTACAGTAACTTGCTCTAAAGAATCTGAGGCATATTGTCAAAAAATTGAATATAACTATGACAATGATGATGTGAGAATCATTTTCCACATTCAATATGCTATCTTTTATTATTTTATTTTAATGATATTTTTTAGTTTCTTTATTGTAGAAAAGTGGCATCACAAATGTCAGTAGCTAAATTTGAAGAATGAATAATTGCTTTTGGTTGCGATTTGGTGATTAGAATTTAGAAGAATGTTAAGACGACAAGAAACTTTTTATGTAATCCTTTTAATGTCATATTTAGGAATTTTTTTGATGCTTGGTCGCTCCACATACATTTTCGATGATGACTAATTATTAGTCATTATTAAGAGTAATGTAATTTTAATTATTCTTTCGTTTTTAATGATAAGTTGTCATCCGATGAACAATAATCTGTGCGGTTATTTTACCCGTTCATCTTAAATGGGGATCCCCACAGTTACTTTTACCCATTTATCTTAAACAGGGATCCCCGTTGACCACAGGGTGACAGGGATATCTGCAACCCCGATTGTGCTTTACTAAACGGGTACCCGTCGGGGTTCGGGCCGGGGATGGGACTAGTTTTTATATTTTGGGATGCGGCTGAGAATACCAAAACCCGTACCAAACCCGCCTCGTTGCCATCCCTAGGTTAACCTTGGGTGAACTCACTACACATTTCCATTGCCTAAGCTTATTCTGACGTGTACTCAGGTTGAAGAGATATGATAACTTTAAAAGATCTAGACATTTTAGAAGGCCACAGTTTGTGTGGTTTCATTTAAATTTTGTAATGATATCTGAATTCGCCACTTCTTAACAAACTAAATGTTTTGAAAATTGGGACCATATGTTTTTTCACAAATTAAAACTCTAAAATGGCTTGAGATAAAACCTAACTGGTTTCAATAGAGTGTTTGAATTCCAATAAAGATGTTTTTGAGACATTTTGGGATGAAAATTTCGTGAAGATGATTATAAACATTGACAAAAACTTATGGGTTTAAAATAATATTTTTATCAATAAATTTGGCGAGTGATTTTACAATATATCTTTTTGATTTTATAATGTAGTAGTATGGTTATAAAAGTTATATTATTAAATTACAATAGTTTTATCAATAAAATGATTTTGGAGCTTGCAATGTACAAGTGATAGTCACATAATGTACAAATTTGATAATGTTCAAGCTTCCTTATAGGTTATGGCACCGACGAAAAATTGTGTAATGGTAATTAGAATGTTTTAAAGGTTGCTTCAGGTGCCCAAATAAGGCCCATGTCCGATCATATAGAAATTATCAACACGTGAAAAATAGAATGCCACCACCATCAACATCACCAACCTAAATCGTTTATAAGATCCTAACACTATCCACTATCGTCTGGAATTTTCACTGTTCCATATTCAACTAGTCCATGAGTTTAAAGAAAGCAGTAGCCACCCCTAATTCATTCAACCAACAGCTTACACGAATCAATGGTTGCTTCTTCTTTGTGTTCCTGGAAATCTAGATACAGACGGGTAAACTCAAACCGAAAGAAGATGTCGATTGTTGTGACTGTGGATATCAATCCATATTGTGGATATCAACTAAGGTTAAGAACCCTAAAAGACTATTTTCTAGTTCCTTAATTCGGTAAGTTCATAAATAGGCGAAATTTAAATGTTTTCGCTTCTTTTTGACTTATGTTCTACTTCACTGGTCAGAATTTAAATGAAGATTGCAAATATATTCGGTATAGCGATATGAGGCTTCCTGTTAACTTGGTAATACTTTTACTTGTTTTCTTCTTGTTTAGTTGTTTAGAGAAGAAAAGAATATTCGATTAGTGCGTTGAAAGTCCAAGGGATACATGCGGAGTAAAATCAAAAGTTCGATGACTTTTGGAGTGGATTTCAGACACTATCTTCATATCGTCATTCCCGGATTCATCAGTAAAATGAAGAGTACTGTGATTAGGTTCTAGAACTTGAACAATATTTGGACTACCATTATTAGCAGCGGCATTATTGTTGTAATCAAGCTTGTGCTGCATCAATTTTTACAATTGGACGACGGTAATCGGATCCAAGCTTGATTCCAGTAGCTTGAAGCATGTATTCTGGTGCATCTGCATAAGTTATTGTTGTCTTGGTCTTCGTGTCCTTCCTGGTGTCACATGTTTCCCTCTCTCTCAGTTGATCTCTCCCCCTCTTTCTCTTTTGACTCGTCCGTCTATCTTTGAAAGGTGAAAGGGAGGCAAGGGAAGTAGGTAAATATAAAGGAGAGGTCGGTGAAAAACTGGTAGAAGAGGTGTCGCATTACGCGAAGCAGAACAACAGGAGGTGGCGGAAGGTTGGGGAAAGCTTGCGGAAACATAGGTTACTGTTCACACTTTCTAATTCCACGTATGAAAAAATATAAAAAAATGCCATGTCATAACTTCTACCGGTTATTAGGAGTCAAAATCTATAATATGGTTTAAATTGATACGTAAAAAATAAATAAAGTGTTTTTCAAAACCACAATATAATTGAAAGGTTTTTTTTTAATCACCCAATAAAAGAAAACGCTTTTATGCATTTATCCCTTTCCTATATACTATTAATATAGTCACAACAATTATAAATGAGAGAAAAATAAAAAATCATTAGGACATGTATTTAAGTTGAGGAACATGAAAAATCATTTAGTTAAAACCTATTCAAGTATATATCATTTGATGCTCGTAACTTATATAATATTAATTAAATACTTAATAATCATAAGATATAGGTTAAAAAAGATTTTGAGTGGTTGTGATTAATTAGTTGAAAGTTGAAAGGTTGTGGAAGTATCAAATGAATATGATATAAAAATGATGACATATTTTGAACCATATTCATTTTGATGTCATTTATATAAGAGTTATAAAAATAAAAATCGAGATAAAAATAAAAATAAAAATTTCTTTATTATATTTGCATAACCGACTATTTGACAAAAATATAAAACTATTTAAAAATATTAATTGATATTAATATATGTTAAATGCTACAAAATTCATTATATTTTAGACTTTTATGGAAGTCACTATAGAAAAGGGTAAAAGTCATTGGTAATTTGTAAGTTAGCTATGAAAAGTATTTCATATCTTTTAACTTCTTTTTATCCATCAATATTAGGATAAATGATAAAAAAAAAAGTTCTTATATATGGTATATTTTTAAGGAAAAGCTGGTAAAAATATTTAAAATATAAGGGACCTTCTATCTTTTTTCTAGTACTTCCATGTATAATCTGCAATATTCAAATGAGTAATGACAAAAAAAAATTATACATCGACTTTTTTCGTAAAAAAGTCTATAAAGTAAAGGCTCTTCTTATATTTACCCTAAAATTATGTTCTTTTAACTTGCTATACGAATATCTATTTTGACATATTTGATTTCGAAGTAGGGTTTGTGGAATTTAGAAAAGAATGGAAGAAGGGAAGTATACCAAATTTCGGTGAAGACTTTTAGTAATAAAGTCAAATTCCAAGTGGAAGACTTCTTTCAACCACTTACTTCGCATCACACGTCTATTAAAAAGTCAAAATTAATAATAATTTTGGGTTGACAAATCTTGGACTACTGAAACTATGTTGACTTTCTCAAAATATAAATATATACGTGATCCACTTTATGTCTGAACCAACTTCAGTTTTGTTCTTATTATAAAGTAAACATGAATCGACAAAATCTGATGGAAGGAAAAGGGGAAAGGATATATTAAGGCGAGGGTCAGACGATTAACGAGTGATGGTACACTAAACGACTATGAATATATTGAAGCGATCAAAAGTATGCATGAAAGGATTGACGAAAACAGAAAAAAAGTTATAATCGAGTTCATGCTTTAAAATGATGACAAAAAGTTTTACTAATAAACAATATTCGAATTTATCAAAAGTCAATCTTACAAAGGAAGATATTAAACACGATTGGTAATAGACGTTTTTATACGTGATTGCTTTTTTTAATTGGAAACGGCCAGATAAAATACAACAAACACACCAACCTCAGCGACGAGCTAGACAAGGCAAAACAAGATGTTCAAAGAATTATAGACATCACCAATGACTCAGTTACTTACCAGATTCCAACTTGACTTCCATACAACCAACACTTCTCAAGGGAGATACTCAACCGTATCTTAACAATCCAAACCCGATCCGCACTTTAACACGCTAAAACCCCTAATTTCTTACCCATATCAGTTATCCAACCGATCCCTAACGCCTCGGCTAGAACCTCCACTAACTCCTAGCACATCTTACACGATCGATGCGTCCCCCGAAAGGAAACCGAATACCCGAGCCTAGCATTCTCAATGCTGAAGAACCGAGATGCTTTTACTGCCAACGAACGAGCACACTAATTAACATCTCTTTTCTCACACCTCTCCAGCTATCCTACTGCACGCGCCACCGCCACTAGTCGACTCGGACTTGAACAGATGACACCACGCTGAGCATAACAAGCTTAGAAGGACTTACCGACGATTCCTCATGCTCCTTACACGACCAAGCTATCTGGAAACTCGACGACTAAACCAACCCTAACCAAAAACCTACCTCCTAACGAAGATACACTTCCAAGACTAACACCAAGACCATCATCCTCCTGGCGACACCACAGCGTCAACACGAACCCAGTCACAACTCCAGGAAATTCCCATCAATCCTATCATGTAAGCACACTTAACCGACAACCGGACAACAAAACGAACATGCAAGTACCTCCAATGTAAGAATCGAAGAGATTACCGAACTGACCACAAATACCGTTACCCGAAGGAAACATACACAACAACGAAAGCACAACCCATTCCAATCGACTCAACCACCAGTGCAACCTTCTTACTCCATTTGACCACTTTTAAACCTTGCCACTGACCCCCAGTCTCTGTTGCAAACCACATACTCAACGGTCATCCACAACAACCACAAGGAACTCGACTCAACCCTCAGACCACTAGGCCTTGAAATCCCAATGCCGCTCGAATAAATTGCAACGAAGCACCCACTTCTTTCTGCTGCGTACGGAAATGTGACACACAGTCAAAAATTATGTACCACGTTCAACATGAGCTAACTTCCACTTGCTCTACATTGGCTACCCGACACTTGCAATCGCCTAGAGAACATCCTTATCTTAATACCGCAAACTATCCCCGACGACCCCACTTAACCCACCACTGGCCACGAAGCTTACTCATGATGAACTATAGAACAGAAGATCCCAACAAAAAGCTCACAGCCCAACGAACGCACTGACACAACGCCTTCTTCTTTACTCCAACCGTTCTCCCCCACTTAGGGTTCGAACCCACTAACAACTATCCGAACAGCCACTGTCGTTCCACTGGCGGTCCACCCTTTACTTACTGACAAACTACATGTCTTCGCCTGCATACTCGGGATAGATCCCGACAAACTACCCGCATACACAGAACCACAACCAAGGCAACTATACAGAAAAGCGATAAAAGCGGAATCGCGAAAACAAACCGACAACGACCGACGAGGTTCCACCTCTACATCCAGCTGCTATGCCACATCTCCCAAATTCAGTTCCTCCATCTTCACCTGACGAACAACCTCACACTTCGAGACAACAAACCCGAATTCTGACCAGTATCCCTAGACAATCTCGAATAACTCGCCTTGACGTGGCCAAACTGATTGCATGAAACACAAAACTTCACCTCCAGCTTTCCGTCCCGGCGGCAAGGGTCCTCCACTATATCTGAAACTACAGCTCGAAACGTCTTCTATGACGACTGCCCCAAATCCTGATTCTACCTCTTCTGACCCAACCGAGCCTCGAACTTGATCTCCCTCGACATCGTAGTAGACTCCATCTCAGCAAAAGTCTGCCGTCGAGTAGCGGCCATAAACCCGCTGATCAACTTCCTCATCATAGCATGGCACCGAGCCATTATTGCCTCCTTTTTCACAGCAAACTGCTCCTCAAACATTGCTAACATCTCTGAATTAACCGAAGCAATCACTGGAGGGAGCATCTCAAACAGAGCCTTAGTCACCTCCGCGACATTAATTTCTGAACATCCTCATCACTCATATCAAGCCCAACCCAGCCTCGTAAACTCGACCCGAGTCCCGAATCATTTCCTCTTAGATCATTCCTCCTCATTCTAAAATCCGACAAGAAACGAGTTACGACACTCGTCTAGCATAACACACACGATTACCTCATCTACAGACTCCTTAGGTCCCTCGGGTCTCTCTTCGTCCCAGGTACGAATCATGTGCTTCCATTAGTACGGACACTTATACTACCTTTCACACCTATTCATACTTGTTCTGAAGATTGTCGCGGTTCTCTAAGTTGCCTCACTCCCTTCTAAAGGGCATTCAGACATCATCCAAACCACCCTACACCGAAGTGCCTAACATTCTTCCTAGTCTACCTAGGAATTCCACATCTCACCCGCACCGCGAGAACTTCTGATCATACCGTCCGGTCGTTTCGTGAACGCGTAATCGTATGCAATAAGAATAGATAGACAGTCGAATAGATGTCCCTACCTTAAAGTCACAACCAAACAAGGTACAGCCAGTAAGGCCGGTTCAAGAATTGTAAGGCTATCCGATCCTATTACATACAATCCTAAAGCATTCTCTTAACTTCCTAACAGTACAAGCATAGGTCCATAATGTTGGATTAAGGAGTCTAAGCAATAACTATAATTTAGAATTATACTTAAATTGACAGCAGCAGAGTCCTTTTGGGTTACCCTCAAAACCAGCAAAGGACTAGATGACAAATAAAGAGAGAGATAATGATTTATTAATATATTATGAGAATAATATATTAATTAGAAATCATAATATTTAATTAATAATTAATCAGAAATTAATTGGAATTAATTTTAGGATTAATTGGGTTAATTAAAAATGCAAGGGCTGAATTGTAATTGTTCAATAGTTGGGCAATAGACAATCTGGTTAACCTAATGGGTTGGACGAAATCACAGGCTTGGAGCCTTGTGGATTTCGAAACCCATAAGGGTTTATTATGGCGGTGATAAGTAGATCCTTTTATCAGATAAAAGCCTTATCATGTCATGATCTTAAGTAAGGCAGTTATACTCCTAGTTGCTTATCACCTAGAGACTATAAATAGAGGCCCTTGGCACCCCTCATTCTTACGCCAAAAAGGAGAAGCCTCCTCCTCTCTCTCTTGCTCATCTAGCTTGCTAAATTCATGGGTGTGAGCCACTAGAGGCACGACAATTTTGGTGCTAGCTTCCAAAGGTCAAAGGTATTAAAATTATTCTTTTGTAATTTTAATTTAGCCTTAGTTATAGGTTCAATTTGAGAAAAACATAGATTCTTATAAGGTGCATGTGAATTTAGAATTTAAGCTCATTGTTTGCACTAAAATCCTAGCCTCCACCCTGTGTATTTTGAAAATTGCTGGCCTCCTCTAGGGTTTTTCTTTTTTTTGGTAAATATGATTAATTAATAAATGGAAACCCCTTGGCCTAGTTTTCGAAATACCTAGTGGGCAAGGATTAGGATTAAAATTAATTGGATTAATTTGTGATCCTTATTTGATTTAATTAAATTTAATTAACAGTTAATTAAAAGACACAAATTAAATCAAAGATATTTTAAATTGTTTAAAATACATATTATATATATTATTATAAGATTTATACTTATATATAAGATTAATTCAATCAAATCGCTAGTATGCCTCATTCACAAAACTGGTCTATAAGGGGGGTATAAGGAAACTGTCTATAAAATGACGGTTGAATGGGTGTCCACTCTCACCCACCGCTTCCTTGATTAGTGGAGTGTCGTTAGCAGAACAGATTTGATAGGACGAACCTAATCTCATTAAAAGTATAATGCTATTACACAAAGTACTAGAACACTCAATAAAATCCCAATCTAGTTACTTTAGGAAAATGTGAAAATGTATACTAACCCATGAAATCATACATTACACTTTATGAATCGTTAGTGGAGCATGTGTGGTTAACCGACACTAATAGGGATTCATAAAGAATAGTAAAAGGTATCTCATAAATTATCATTGTTGATGGAGCGTGTGTGGTTAACCTGCACATCAATCGAGATGATAAACGACAATGAGAGTACCAAGTGATTTGCGTGGTTATTCACACTTTGTTTGTGATCCTCGGCATCCCAATCACAAATGGAATGGCATAATCCGAGATTAAACATGGCATTGGTTATTTCAATGAATCTCAAAAGTTCTAGGAATTTCACTTAATATGATTATCTTCCGCGGTGGAATTAGTAAATCGTCATTTACCTACCTTTATGTAATTTACAGTTAGATTACGGCATCCCTTTTCTAAGTTGTGAAATTACATAGTTGGATCCTACCCTTAATATTTATCATTGGGTTAAATATTAAGGATTCCCACTATCTGATCAAAACTACCTTCTTTTATAGATGTCTACTCCTGAATCTTCTGCTACTCCATCCGCTCCCCACTCCAACCATAACACCAACTTCACATCGATCCTTTCGCTCTGTTCAAAGGTGACATTAGATGGCACCAATTATAACGATTGGATGCAAAATATCAAGATGGTGCTCAGGTTTGAGGACAAAGAGTATGTTCTTGAAAAGGAGCTCATCGAGATCGATCAGGAAACTACTACTCCTGAGGAATGTCCCTCATTCAAAAAACACTACGATGATGCTACCAAAGTGGCATGCATCATGGTCGCCACTATGGTCCCTGAATTGAAAAGGTTCTATGAGGACTACTGGCCATACGAGATGAACAAGGACCTTATGGAAAAGTTACCTAAGCGAGCTCGTCAGGAAAACTATGAAGTACTCAAGGCACTCATGGCTTGCAAAATGAAGGAGGGAGAGTCTGTATGCAGCCACGTGCAAAGAATGCAAAGATACGTGGAACGCCTGGTGAAACTGAATGTGAATTTTGACGAGGAATTGGCTATTGACATAGTCCTGAACTCATTGCCCAGTTGTTATGATCAGTTTATCCTAGCTTATCATTTGAACAACAGTAAGACTCCTCTTGCACGGTTGCACAATATGTTGCAGACTGCTGAAACCAGAATGAAGGGTAAAGGTGTATCCTCTGCTTCTAGCAACGCTCCTGTTCTGGCTATTGGACAAGGAAAGGGGAAGAAGAGGAAAGGTCCTCCGAAACAAAACTGGAAGGGAAAGTCCCATGCCGGGTCATCTAGCAATGGCCCAAAGTCAAAGTCCGGTTCTGATGTTCCTCCCGTCTCGAATCCCAAAGATGCCGATTGCTTCTATTGCAATGAGAAGGGACACTGGAAACGAAGCTGCCCTAAGTACCTGCAAGACATCAAGGATGGCAAAGTAAAGCCATCGTCTATAGGTATATACACTATCTCTAATAACTCATCATCTTCTCATTCTTGGGTCCTAGATACAGGATGTGGTTTTCACATTTGTTCTGAGCTACAAGGACTAAAAGAAAGTAGGGAGATGGAGCATGGAAGGATGAACTTGATCATGCGAAACAGGCGATCGTCAGCTGTCACCAGGATTGGAGTTTATAACCTTATGTTTAGTAACGATGTTTGTTTAGAATTAGTTGATTGTTGCTACTCTCCAGAAATGGCTCGAAACATTATTTCATTTCACGCATTGTTTAAACAAGGATATAGATATTCATTTGACAATGTGAATGTATCTATTTCGGCTGATAAGAATGGTGTTTTTATATTTAATGCCTTACCTTGTCATAGTGTATATGAATATGTAATGTGTGTAGAAAACTTAGGTAATAGTGTATTTCAAATTGATTCGTCTAATGGAATTAGACAAAGCATGCTTATGGCATTGCCGTCTTGGACACATTAACAAGAAATGCATCGCCCAACTCTAAAAGGATGGAGTGTTGGAATCATTTGACCTTAGGCCAAATGATGAATGCGAATCTTTTCTTTTGGGAAAGATGACTAAATCACCTTTCACAGGATATTGTGAAAGAGGTGAAGGTCCGTTGGATCTCGTACACACCTATGTGTGCGGACCCTTCAGGACTAACACAAGGGATGCAAATCGATTTTATGTGACTTTTACTGATGATTATAGTAGATATGGCTATATCTACCTAATCAAACATAAGTCAGAAACCTTTGAAAAGTTCAAAGAGTTCAAACATGAAGTCGAGAATTAGTTCGGCAAGAAGATAAAGATGCTCAGATCCGACAAAGGCGATGAGTATTGACATCACAACGGTCGTCATGTGGTCAAAAATAAGAAAATACCTAACACACACACTTAGCACACTGGAAGTTAGGGTCGATCCATAGGAGTTACGTGGTCGAGACAGGTGACAGATTACCAACTGCAGTGTCACGCTACAGTCAGAGGACCTAGTTCCTAACTTTTGACAACTAATCCAAAAAAAGCATAAAATAAAACAATCCCAAGCAAGCATGAACTAAACAAAACTACCAACCAAACCTTTTTTACTTACTGAAATCAGAAGTACATCTCCAAATCAGAAGAAAACAAAGGCAAATCAATCATCAAACACAATTCAAACATCCAACAATTCATTCACAAGCATAAAACATCGAAAAGAAGCAATTACTTGTAACCAAATGATTCATTAACTCAAAACTCAGATCCAATGACACAAAACAGTAACCAAAAGATCAAAAAACAGAAACAAAGACTCAATGTCAATGGTTGTCACTCCCAAAGACACTAGCCACTATCACTCACTATTTAACTAATTGAAAATTAAAGATAAAAACATGAAAATACCAAAAGGTGGATTCTGAAGCTAAATCTCGAAGTCAAAGAGTCTTGGGGGTCGATTTCACACCAGGTCTTCGCTCATTTTTTCGACCTAAAAGCCTCTATTTATAGTTGCAAAAAAATCTCGAGACCGCGCCGCGCATTAATGGATCCCGCGTCGTGCATAGGGGTTTATACCCGTTTTATCGGAATTTGAATTCTTTCCACCGTGTCGCGCCTTGATGATTTCCGCGACATGCGTACGTCTTTTCCTGATTTTGCCTTGATCTTCAAACTTCTTCCAAATTGCAGCTTTTGGTCCCTGCTTTCATTATTTATTTCCAAACAAGTGCTGGCACGAAAAGTGAGAATACCACGATGTATATGATATAATTTCACTAAGAATAGGGCTCAACAACGACTAAAATATGTGATATTACTAGGCGTTGTCAAACACCCCACACTTGCGCCTTTCTTGTCCCTAAGCAAGAGAGTGTTTAATAGATTTTAACTAAGACTCAAACAATTTTTGATTGTTTTCAGTTTCAAAGCTTATTGCCTTATGAGTTAGAGTGAAATAGTTCGTGAAAACATAATAGAAATGTTCTTTGGAATTCATGGCTTTCTAGAGAACCCTTGATTACAAATTTTCTGTTCACAATGAAGTGTACATACTCATTCAGATTCTAAAGGCCATAAAAGAACTATCCATGACTTTCGATGTTGTCCGTGTAGCAAGCTTTCAGAAATACCATCCCAGACCAGACGATCTTAGGTGTCAAGGTGCATAAGGCCCACCCATTTTAGACCTACTGGCTCGAACAACAAAGGTCACTGATTGATAATTCCTTCCTAAATTCCAATCCTAAAACAATCCAATCTTCTAGACTCATAAAACTCAACTTATTTGACTCAACTAATAGTATGATTACAACTACATAGTATTTCTCGAAAAATACTAATGCTATAAACAATCACAAACTATTCATTTCAAAATTATAACCTATTAAAAATTTTGAAAAAGTTGCTAAACTTTTGAAAATCGGTCATTTCACGCAAAAATTTCAAAAAAACCACTCTTTCGACCTTCCACACCCCACACTTAAAATCGTACAACGTCCCCGTTGTACAAAAATTATTTAGAACAAGGGAGAAAGAGTTACCCCTTTGGACGGTAGATCGCTTGGTTGGTGCTCGGTATCATAGGTACAAATACGAACAAAAAGGTCATTGATTTAGCGTTCTGGAGTTGTAGCGCAACAGTGAACATGTCGGTAGTCAAGACAAGTGGCGGGGGCACGGTGACCCCACACTTGCTTGCAAGAACTCCTCCAATTTTGGTATCGCATGCATGACTCACAAAAAGATTAAACCCAAACAGAACAAGGAAATAAAATATAAACAAACAAAAGATGGTAGTGTCATGATCGTGGGCTCGGGCTGGGAATGGTCGAGGGCACTGTCCTTGTGCTGAAGCAATCTGTAAAAGTACCTCCCCGATCCACTCCAGCTGGTCCTCAATCCTGGCGACCCGATCCTGCAATCGCCTAAGCTCCGTCGCCTCCTCCTACTGTGGTTGTGGAGCTGGATCTGCTGGTGTTGCCGGTCTCCGGCGTCTCCTACCTGGCTGGGCGTAAGCTGGCTGGGGGTCCTGGGGTGCCTCAGTCGCCACCCTCACGTACTGACTCGGGCGCTGCTGCTCAATAAGCCCCATGTTCTCCAGGGCTCGTGCCGTAGTGCGAGCTAGAGGTAAAGCGGTCAAGGATGCCACAACAGGAGCAGTAAGGATCCTGTATGAACGGGCCAAGCGGGTGATGTAATGCCAGCGGGCCAGAGGACTGCTGGCAGATGCACCCGTCGCACGGGTGGACAGGGAGACGACTAGAGCGAACGGGAGGTGAAGGAACCTGGAGGGGTCAAGGAGGACCCAGAGATAAGTCATGTCCACGCCGGACACCTTCTCGTCCCCCTCCCTATGCATGATGGAGGTGGAGACGATGCAGTGCATGAGTCGGTGAAGCAGATCTCGGAGATGGCTCTCCCTGGATGTCCCCGCCTCATAGAACACGTTGGATAACGGTGCCCAAACCTCTGCATTGGCAGCCCTATCAGGCTGCCCCTGAGTGCACGCCAGAAGAAACTGCGTGAAATGGCTGTGCTGGAGGTCTGCCTCTGTATAGATGTCGGTGTAGATAGGAACTCCAAAAGAAGCTCGGTATATACTGTGTCCTCCTGGTTGGCCATGAGCCTATCCCAGCCTCGGCACGTGAATGAAGAGTCCCCGTGGGTCCATGTGCGGTGGAGGAATGGCTCGATCTCACCCCAAAGCCCCGC
>CM042011.1:103889107-103954107 GCA_023525715.1 Cichorium intybus
AATATTAAATTTTGACGTCAGATTATTCGTATCGACGACACCGTTTTGACGGTAAATTTTTCCATTTTATAAAACGACATAATATTATTAAAAATACGTATTGAATACGTAGTGTTCGAAATGAAAATACGAATTCTTTGAGGGTAAAATGTGTAAAATTGATTAAATAATGAAGTGATGCCCACTTTATAATTAAAATAAAATAATAATAAATTTTTTTTCAACCTTTGAAATCATCTCCACCGAACGGAGACCAACTTTTCTTCAAAAAATTATTTTTTTTTTAATTTTTTTTATATATTATAATAATTAAACGTCGCTTTCAAGTTAAATTATACGTTTTTCTATCATAACTTTTTATATATAACGTTTGGTAAAAATGTAAATATATATTCGGAACCGTCGTATTTTTGTCTACGTTTTGATATAAAATTTGCAATATTCTGACGAGTTTTAAATTTTACCGATCACTATTCACGCGGTCACTATTCATGCCGGATTACTGTTCAAGTCGGATACTATTCGTGCCGGATCACTGCTCATGTCGGATACTACTCATGTCGGATCACTGTTCACGTCGGATACTATTCATGCCAGATCACTGTTCATGTCGGACACTATTCACGACGTAATTTTTTTTTATATTAAAAACATCTAGCTCAGCAGGGTTTGTTCGTATAATTGATTTGAATTAGCATATGCAATATTATAATATCCAATAATATATCGTGTAGATTATGAAATATACATTTCACATATTGACCTAATGTACGCTTTGGTTGACTTGAGTTGACTTTCGTTGACTTAATTTGACAGTTGTCACATTATCAACCCGTTAGAAGGAATTTCGTCCCGAAATTTAGCACTTTGAATAGATCCTCAAGGGTTTGGGAAGAGTTGCGATTATTTCTGTTTCATTTGGTCCTCACATTCCTAGATAAATTCAAGTCCACGCTTGGTACTTCTCATTTTTCCATCACTTTGATTTTGGAGTTTAATGTCATAATATTTTTGGTAAGTAAACTTGAGTTAATAAGAGTTACTAGGTTGTTATATGACTTAGGAGGATTTGAAACTCATTTAGAAGGAGTTTAAACCTTAAAGATATCAAAGAGGAGTTACACTGGTCCTCCCGGGTCGTGTATTGAAACTGTTTTGTCGTTGTAGGAGTTACATGGTCATGCTTATGAACACGGTTCGTGTTCTAGTTACTGTAGCATCCAGTAGTATCCAGTAGAATTACACGGGTTAGGTTTCGGAGTACAGGTCTGATTTTTTTTTAAAAAAAAAAAGTTAACAACGCTAACTTTAAAGGTTAATGTCGCTAACCTGCTTCAGTGGGGTTATTTAGGCAGCTTTCCGTATTTACTCCATTTACGAACCAAAAATCCTCCTATGTTATTTATAGAGCAAAAAGGTGCCAAATTTGGTTATTTTGATCAAGTGTTTTGCGTAGGAAAAGTTTTGGGAAGGTTGGGTTTAACGCCCGAAACGCGTTCTCGAGTTCTTAATTCACAAGGTTAGAAATTTTGAGTGTTAGGGTTTCAAACCCTAGATGTCCAAATCTAAAAGTATGCATTGGTTCACCTCATATGTAGGTTGCTAATATTTGTTGTATTGAGTCCAAATATTGTGATGTTTTTTTTAACGGTTGATTTGGTAAAATCGCGAAATTAGGAGTTTCGGTTTGATAGCATATGATATTTTCTAATTGTGATTTGTATTAGCTATTGATTTCTTAATCATTTGAGTTAAGTGTTATGGAAATGCCTAAGCACGTTTAAGATATGATATGTGATGTCATTTTACAGTTGATACTAGTAGGATAGAAGGAAACATATAAGATACATATGAACCACGAGTTCTACATATACTAGATGAGTAGGTTCTAATTCATTATTTATGACTAGATTATTCTATAATTGAATTCACTATTCTTTGAACTATTTCCGTTATCAGAAGATATATATATTAAAAAAACGTCTTTTTGTTATCCCGTCCTCATCGGAGTCAAGCCGCGAATTTGGAAAAAGGATATCAATTAGGGTAGTGAAAAGATTGCACCTACTGTAGATATTTTGAATTTCGGTAATAAGAATGTGGGTTGTCCTTTCAGTTCCAGCTGTAAGATACTATATAAACGGGTATGTAGTATCATCCATATCTACATCTTTTGCTACTACTAGTTTATTCTTATATAATCTCAGATTTCCAAATCGAGGTATGGAAAATAGATCTCCTATGGAAAATTTGTCAGACACTAAGCTGGATTTCTTAAGGGAAGAGGGTACCTCCCTATCATTTAATCAGATACCTCCCCTGGGGTTTGGTAATTATAGTATCCTAAACTCCTTTTATTTCTTATTCCTTTTTCTATCGTTTTGATTTTTGTTTTAAACTATGTGAGGTATAGATTTTCCAGATATATTACTGCTGGATCAACCTCAAGATGATCTTGAAGTTTTTCCTCTGATGAGTATTCTCCCTGAAGATCCACTGCCTTTAAATCAAGATATCGCTGTTGGGCAATCTCCATATATACTTCCAGGTTAAGTCATTTTGTTAAGCTTTATGTTTATTTTGCTTAATTATCTAACATATGTTATACACAGATCCATTTGTAGATGATCTTACTAATGATAATCTAAGCATGAACGTGCCAATACTGCATAGTGGAGTAGATCTAACCAATCAGGGGTTTCTAACTGACATTCAAAATCAAGATCAAATACAGTCGATCCATGATAACACTATCGGGCTCGCTTCAGCGAATTCTGAGTTCGTGTGTGGTTTTCAATATCAGGATCATTTTCAATTGATCCAAAGTAACTTAGAAAGTTTCAAGAATGGGAATTCTGGGTTTATGGTCGATTTTGGGAATCAAGAACTATTACCCATAATAGGAAACAATGAAAGTGTTAGTGATCAGGATCATACACAATTGATCCAAAATGAAAACGTTTCAACCTCGATTCCAAGAACCTTTGAAATTCGTAGAAAATGGGGTTCTAGACATGCGTTGAGTAAGGAAACAATATCCATGAATTTTGATAAGCCCATTTTGGAAGCTGCAAGGGAACTCAACGTTGGATCAACATAGTTGAAGCAACGCTGTAGGAAGTTAGGCATCAAAAGTTGGCCTCGACGACAGATTAAGAGTCTACAAACTCTTATTAACCATACTTAGGTTAAGAATTGTATTTCTTTCTCCACAATTTTAATGCCATGAGATTGTAATGACTGAAAGTATTTATGCAACAGGAATTTGATAAAAATCCTAGTAGAGCAGACGTAATACTTGGTCTAGAGAACGAGAAAAGAGCAATTGTCGAGGGTTCCAGTTCGAAGATAACTGATACCACAAAGAGATTGAGGCAAGCTGCCTTTAAGGCTGTTTACAAGAAAAGAAAGGTTCAGAAGAGGGAGGAAGCTTCATCAGGGACCCATACACAGCAGCAATCTCTACCTTCTAATTCTGCTATGAGTGGTTTTAAACATGATTTTCTCAATATCAAAAGTGAAGAGGGCCCAGAAGACTTGGCAAGTGACTTAGCCCGCCTTCGGCTTTCAGATTGAATTTCTTCCAATATTAGTTTAATGGAACTGTTGGTAGGAATGATGGTAGGTTTTCGATAATAGTTATTGGTCAGGTATTATTGAATTGCCAGGTCTACTACGTAAGGATATGGGTATAAGAGGTACACAAAGTGTCTAGATTTATGGTTATATAGTATTATAAAATACTCCTATAGTATTTTAGCTTTATATTTTGTTTTAGTGTTTTCTTTGTATATGGTTCTTGGTAAGTTTTTAGACTTGTTGTTTACTACGACTATTTCTAAGTACATGTTAGTCATACCTTGGACAAATACAGTTGATCAGACTCTATCTGTCCTAGGTATGATTACATAACTACCTAGGCCTACTCGTAGTGTTCAACTCATCTTATTACTCTTGTATCGTTCTGGTTATGACACTGTTCTAGTATGTATGTACTTGTACTTATACTTTATAAAAATATCATTGTTTTTTAGAGTATACTTTGTACAGATTGTTTTAGAGAGTTTTAGTCCCATTGTATTTATAGTTGTATATCTTAAATGGATTGATATACTTAGTTCACTATAAACAATGCTTTGATACCAATCTGTCACACCCCCAAACCACGATGGCGGAAACGTCTGAGGGTGGATGACTTCATGAACAGTATCACAACAACGTTTATACAATAGTGATCAAAGCAAACACATCCATCATATACATAATTGTAAATGTTACAAGAGTTCCAAAGATTGTACGTTTTAAATACAATTACAATATGATATCAAAATACATAGTATGACGCCATCGCGACCCATCTGTAATTACCTTATCAATTTCCTGAGAATACAAGTAGTTTGAAAGAGTGTCAACATTACTTTGGTGAGTTCATAAGATTTTTGTATGAGAAAATCCATAATCCTTTTTACTTGTAAAAAGATAATGTTTGAAACCAGAAAATCCAATATTTTCTTATAAATGAGTCGTAGTCTTAAAACCCAAAGAACCCAAAGACCATAAATGTATAAGTATTTCTATACTATATATATATATATATATATATATATATATATATATATATATATATATATATATATATATATATATATATATATACATATATATATATATATATATATATATATATATATATATACATATATATATATATATATATATATATATATATATATATATATATATATATATATATATATATATATATATATATATATATATATATACAAGTTGGGGCTAGTCCACTTGGTTAACAAGATGATTACTAACAAGGAGGTCATGGGTTCAAACCCTGACACTAACATAACAATGAGTAGTTTAGGAGTAGGAGTATGATAGATTTGCCGTTCAATATATATATATATATATATATATATATATATATATATATATATATATATATATATATATATATATATATATATATATATACTAAATATCAAATGGGAACCATTATTTTCCTAGGAACCTAGGAACCAATTCTTAGCCACTAGATCAAAAAAAATCAAGGGTTATGATGCAATATGGCAGTTTTGTAATAATAGTAATTTCAATGGTAGATTTGACTTTTTAAAAAAGAAATTAGGGGTAATTTTGACATAAAAAACAAATCAAATTCAGCTAAATAAGGAACATCCCAATTACTTAGGTAACAGCTTCGTTAAAATCGTATCTCCCTCTCTCTCTCTATTTCTCTCTCACGCGTCTTTGCCTTCCTATGCTCTCTCTGTCGATTCAAAATCATACCAGCACACCAACCCCTTCAACAGCCCATGTCCCCTGCACACATATCCTTACGATCGAATTTCAAACCCTATGTCGCTTGGATTGGAAGTCGCGAACAGGAGATTGTCGAGGATTGGGAATTGCCGATAAAGCTTGGAGGGTCGGGATTCCCCTCTATTGAAGCTTACGTTACATGGAATGAATTGACACCCCCTTTTCTTGTTATATATTTCATACACACTACCACACGTGTGAAAGGCAATCGAGAATGTTTCCGTCGAGAGGGAGTAAGAGCTAGGCGGGTAAGATCAAGAGAACCGAGGAAGAAGAGAGGATGTGCGGGAAAGGAGAACCATAGCAGTGGGAACGAGGTCGGGACAGCAAGGAAAATAGTTTATGTGCAGAATTTGGAGATATTAGGGCTGTGATGTGGTAGTTTGTCATTCCTTTAAGGCTAGGTATGTTCTTCCTCTCGATTTCTCTTGAATTTATTGTTTCGGTATGTTATCGTCAACAAGGAACCATCGAAACACCACCGTGTGTTGCGGTATATAGTATTCTATTTCTGATTTTTGCATATGTATTCTGATTTGGATGAATGTGTATGAAATCACACTCACGTGATTTGCGATTTCTAGTTTCAGTCACGATGTAGATCACGAAGTTTGAGATTTCTGATTTCTTCCCCTCTCCACAATTCAATCGGTAATTTTGATATCGATTTCTGGTTTCTAGTTTCAATTGTATAAATTCCATTGGTTTTTGGAAAAGTGCAATAATTTCTGTTTTTTTCTTTGTTTTGTCAACAGCTCTAGGAAGCTTAAAGATATGTTTTGTGTGGTTTGTGAACAACTCAAGGTTAGAACCATATGCAGTGAGGTAATCCTTCATAAAAATGGGTTTCGTTTTTCATTTATATATGATTTATAGCATTGTACTTATGTATTTCTTTTTCTTTTTAAGACAAGCATATAAATGCATATCTGCAAATGTGCATATGTGCATATGTGCACATATTCACATATGTGTATTTGCATATGTGCGTATTTGTGTGTATTTGCATATATACGCATTTGTATATATGCATACATATATGGATTTATTTTTCAATTTGTTTGTGTACATGTGGGCGTATTTGCATATATGCATACATCTGTGTGCATATATGTATATGCATGTGTATATGTATACATGCATACATATACGTGCATATGTGTATATGCATGTGTATATGTGCACATATGTGCATATGTCTGTTCAAACACATGTGCACGTATGCATATGTATATCAATTTGTTCATATACACACGTGTATGTATTTGTATATATGCATAAATAGATGTGCATTGGTTCATATGTGTATATGCATGTATGTATTTATTTTAATGTTTTGGAATACACATTTATATTAATTTTTATTAATGTTTTTGCAGATTTTGAAGAATTCATCAATCAAATTGAAGAATTGAGAAGTGACAAACAAAAAAATGAAGATATCATGAAATTTTGTTGTCTTTTATATTTTTTGTATGTATTGTTCATTATTTTTAATAAATTTGTATGTATCGTTCAAAACAGTTATATATTATTGTTTTCAATAAATAGATTATTTATTGTTTGCATTCATAATTAAAGGCAATAATATGTATATATGAATTTCGAAAATATGCATATATGCATCTGCGAATATGTATATACGCACCTGCAAATAAATAAATTTATGTGTGTTTTAAATTCCAAAAAGGTAATTAAAAAACTTATGTTTCTTCAAAATCTAAAAACCTAATTTAAAAAAACGAAAATTAGATTTTTTTTTTTTTGAAAATTGAATATTCAAATCTAATAGGCTTAATTTTAGGAAACGGTTATTGTTGTTGCCAAAAATAAAAAATTTATGCTTTAAATAAGATTTGTTAAATGACTATCATGCCCTTTTATGATTCAACCAATCAGAAAGAGTTCTTAGGTTCCTAGGAAAAAATGGTTCTCTCTTGAAATGGACTATATATATATATATATATATATATATATATATATATATATATATATATATATATATATATATATATATATATATATATATATATATATATATATATATATATATATATATATATATATATATATATATATATATATATATATATATATATATAGTCGTATGCATATGAGTGTTCAATGTTTAGAGATAATACGTTTCTTAGGTTTTGTTGATACCAAAAATCATACCAACTCCTGCAACTTTCTTTTTCAGTCTACTGATGGACGACTGCTTCTTTTTCACTCTTTTAGTATGCGGCGATGGTTGTTATTCCTCACTTCCCGGTACTCGTTTTTGTAACTAAACCCATGCTACTCACTTACTCACTCTTTGGCTCTTCGTATTTCAATCCCTACTCCTCCGTAATTGGCCATCATTAAGATTCTAGGTTTGTTTTTCTTGATCAACTATTTTTCCCATATCCTTAATTTGGTTGTAAATATTAGGTTAGGTTTCATTAACATTGCAATTGAACATATAGCGTGGCTTATTGGACAACAACTGTAGCACCAAGTTTTTTTGGCTTGTGGTCTTCAATGAAATTTGATAAGTATGAAATATCTGTTAATTTAAATGCACAAGTATGGGGAAAGTAAATATGTAAGCCAAAGAAAATTTTGTTACCTTATTTAGGTGTTGGGGACAAGGAAAAATGAAAAGATATATGGAATGTTTAAATTGAAACTAGACTTCCAGATAAGATTATAATTTGGACATGATGATATTTATCATAAGTATAATAAATAATCTTGAATTTGTGTACAGTAGGGATAAGGAAAGTAAAATGAATGATTAGGCAAAATAACCAAAAAGAAGCATTGAAGGTGAAATTCTTAATGATATGAATCCATAGTATGAGAAGAAGGCGGAATGACCTTAAATGATGTATGAAAGATGTTCAAATGATAAAATAGTCTTCAATGTTTATAAAGTGCTTGAATTGACATTTTGACAAAGTACGTTGCTATAATGTGTACTTTTTACTTATATCCTTAACTTTAGTAACACACTAAATGTATGTTGTCATGGATATTAGAAGTGTTCTATCATAGTGGGTTGAATTACATAGAAATGTATACATTCCTTGAACATTTAGGAACAAAAGGGTGAAACAACATAATAGGGGAATATGAGATAACATGTTTATATTCCCATGAATTCTATTCATCAAGCCATGTTGTGGGTAAAACATGTGAAACAAGAGGTTTGGTTAGGATGATATGGGGTGATTGATAAAAATAGGACAAAAGTTAAAGTATATTGATATTATTAATTAAGCACATGATAAGAATAAATTGAGGTTTGTGGGTTGTTGATGAGGTGAACTTTGGAAGAATACTTTTATCTTCAAAATGAGTGATGAAACCATGAAATGTGTTAATTAACAAGGACACAAGTGGGATTAAAAATGTAAGTTCTTAAAGACATTTTTAATGAAAAAAACTAAGTATGTACTACATAGTTTTATTAAAGAAGTTGTATTTTGCTATCTAATATATGATATTTGAGGGTTTACAAAATTTATATATAATATTAAAGATGAATTCAAGTGGTGGCTTAATTTTAGTACAAAATGAGCAAAAAGTGGTTTTAGAATACAAAAACCAATTGGGTGCAACAACAGCTTGATCCAAGCTATTGTATATTAAAAACACAATTCGTGCTATTTCTTGCTCGATTTGAGCTACTATGTTGATAAAATAGCGACTTTAGTTTGGCCACCGCTTAAAAAGGGGATAAGAGTCCACTCTGGGTTATTTTCATCTCAAGGGCATAATAGATGTTCTAAGGGCGATTGTTAATGACAATAAGCCATTTAATGAAGATTATTACATAGATTAATAAGATAAAAGTATTGTAAGCTTGTATTAAAGGTTTAAACACCTACATTTCTATCAATTTGTGTTGGATTGTAAAATTAATTAGGGTTTCAAATATAGTCGAATTTTTGCATGATGATATTTGTATATGATATAGATTAAGGTTAAAGTGTTAAGTAAACACTAAAACAAATATGTTAGTTGAAATTATAACATTAATTGTTGTGTGAAAGCATTAAAATGAAGAAATTGATTTTGTTAGGGTTCTTGATATGAAAATGTGACGTTTTTAGTGGTAGTGATAAACTAAACCCTTAATTGGTATTGTAGACTGAGTGGAAATAAATATGTGTATGTGAGTTACATGAAAATGAAGAAAGTAAAATGTATGTAGTTCTTAAATTAGATTGTAAATTTGATGAAAAGATACTATAGTACATGGCAAATGTAATATTGTGTAATTGTGTAATCAATTGGATGAATTTTTAAGCAATATGAAATACAATTACTTAAATGCAGAGAGAGAGAGTGTTTGATATGTGTTGGATGCATTTCTTTGTGAAGGTATCAATAGGTAATGAAGGCTAAATTACAATACCTTCCTCAAAAGCACAAAGGAGACATCAAAAGGGGAGCTAAATGACAACTTCAACAAGTGGCCAATGTGACATTATTGTTATTTTGAGAATATAATATATATAGTTATGCAATTCATATGATTTTAATGTTATTAGCTTGATATTGTATATGTCAACTTTACTAGGAGATATTGTGCATAAATGATGATGAATTTTAATGAGTACATGTAGGGTAACGATGATACTCTTTATGAGCTATGTGTGAATCTTTAAAATGATGCTCTAATTGAGATTTTGTAGGGATTTTAAGAATGACGCTCTAACTGAGATTATGTGAGAATTTTGAGAATGATGCTTTTATTGAGCTTATGTGGGAATTTTGTGAATAATGCTCTCCTGGAGCTTATGTAGGTTATGTAAAAGTAATGTTTTTAATGAAGTAATGTTGGATATATGTGAAATGATTAATAATGTAAAATAAACTAATAAAAATATGTTTGTGGAATTTATGTAAAATATTAATAATATTCTTAAAGGATACATATTAAATGTTGTAAACACTTTTAGTGGGGGTATGTGGAATGATGTGAGTGTTACTAATAATTTATAAAAGATTATACTTAATATTCGCACATGGATGGATAATTATGAGTACTTCGAAATTTTTGGATATATGTGTGATACCCTATTTATAAGGAACATTAGATATAGTTAGGCTATGGATGTGTATTTGAGTAAAGTTCTTAATGAGCACATGAGTGTGAATTAACGTATGTGTTGTTGGTAAGTTATTATGGAATTGAAGTGAATGTGTAAAATGCAAATATATATTATTGTTGGGATTTAATCATAAACATAAAACTCATATGCAGCGGAAGACAAAACATATCAAATCACATAATATTCCATGAACACATTCAGGATCATATCAGTTCAGAGCAAATCATAGCAACTTTAAACAAACAAGAATGCACCTCGAATTCGTTGCCTTTGAGATCTAGTCAAGGCCACGATTGCAGGAAGATTAGGATTCAAAATGTGAATCCCTCTAGTGGCTTGTACCTAGGGACAACCAGAAAACCAGGCTGATCAAGAGCAAAGATCTCTAACCCTAGAGAGGGAAGAGATTTCGAAGAGGGAGGAAGGGGAGAGGGAGTCGGCGGCACTCAAGGGTTTTGGGATGCCTTTGGGTGTCACCCCAAGGCCTTTATTTATAGTACAAGGTCCCAGGGTTTCCAAACTTTGGAGCCTTTTGGCGGCTGCACCCCCTAGACTTATTCCATTGATTATAACTTTAACCAATTACAATCCAGTCCCTTTAATTGGTTCTAAATTAATCCTAGATTAATTTACCAATTAAGTTTTCATTATTTCTTTAGTTACTAATTAATTTAATCTCTATAACTTAATTAACTAAATCCTTTTCCTCTATTTTGACTCTGTTTATTTTTCTGGGTTATGAGGGCAACCCAAAAGGACTCTACCTTTTATCAGAAGTGTTCTAACAAGTTGATAACCTTGGACACTATTACAACAGTCTCCCAGCCATCCAATGCAACAGCCAAACTCTGATCAATGATAAGAAACTAATCCTAGATAAGTGATCTTTTATCCCTCTGTTCTCAAGATATCTATATGAACTCGGGTCATGGAAATAGTCAGATCTGTGAGTTCAAAATTTGTTTGTTGATAGAGATTTATGATGACCCATTCAGACCTCTAATTGAACACGTCAATTTGGTCAGGGCTTGGTCAAGCTCTTAATGTCAGGATCAAATCATCGAGGGGCCCACATATATTGCTTCTCCTTGTAAGGCAGAAGGAACATATAAACTTTGACTACATAGTCTCTGTCTGTTTCATCATACCATATCCAGACATACTCATTATAACTACCAGTTATGAATAGCTTTAGATCAGATTGAAGTATGATAGAATCATAGTGTAGATCCCTCATGTATCTCGGTTTGAAGAATAAGAGATATTATCATCCTAGATTACTTGTGACTAAATACATGAAGTAATCTCTAAGTGCGGGTTGTTCCAATACTTGAATCTCCATCAAGCAGTCATGATGCATAGTCATAATCACCATGCTATGCTGATATCTAAAGACAATCTACTAGCATCCATGACAGTCTTAAATCACTACTTGCTTCCAAGAGTACGACCGACTATGGAAGTTTGAATGTGTTACCATTCAGGAAGCGGGTTCCAAATATACAAAAGTGAAACACAGTGATAATTGAAATGAAAATGGTGACTCACCTGTCTTTTATTAAATCTCTACTAATAAAACACAAAGTCATGTACAATTAACACTGCTCTATGTTTCGATTGCCTAACTTCAAACTAAACATTTAAAACATTTTGCTATCATTTCTAATGCATATGGTCCTCGTATGCTCTTCATGCTTGGGTCACGACAATGCTTTGGTGAAGGGGTCAGCTGGATTATCCTCTGATTGTACTCGTCTCACCATGATGTCTCCGTCTTTAACTCGGTTTTCAACATATATTCGTACTTTCTGAGTATATATCTGGATCTCCCATAGTCCATTGTTTCTTTAGTCATTACGACTGCACCCTCGTTATCATAGAAGACTTCAAGGGGATCCTTGATGCTGGAACAATGCGAAGATCACCAATGAAGTTGTTCAACCATGTAGCTTCCTTTGCAGTTTCACTAGCTGCTATATACTCCGACTCACACGTTGAGTCAGCTACCGATCTTTGTTTCGAACTTTTCCAAGTGACAGCTCCTCAGTTTAACATAAACACCCAACCTGACATGAGCAAGAGTCATCTCTATTTGTTTGGAAACTTACATCACTAAACCTAGTTACTTTTAGCTCGTCCCTCCCTCCATATATCAGACACATTTCTTTAGTCCTTCTTAAGTACTTAAGAATGCCTTTAACAACTGTCCAATGACTTTTTCCCGGATTGTCCTGATATCTGCTCACCATGCTCAAAGCATATGAGATATCAGGTCGAGTACATATCATGGCATACATGATCCATCCAATTACCGAAGCATATGGGACTCGACTCATCTTATCCATTTCACCATTAGTCTTGGGACATTGCTCTTTACTCAGCTTTATCCCTTGCTGTATGGGCAAGAACCATTTCTTGGAACAATCCATCCTAAACTTTTTCAAGATCTTGTTCAGGTATGTACTATGGCTAAGTGCAATCAGACGTCTTGATTAATCTTTGTAGATCTTTATACCAAGTATGTAAGATGCATTTCCCAGATCCTTTATAGCAAAACACTTCCCAAGCCAAGCCTTTCACTCTATAAGGTTGGGATGTCATTTCCTATAAGGACTATGTCATCGATATACAGTATTAGAAGTACTATGATGCTCCTACTAGATTTGACATACACACAAGACTCATCCTGACTTCTAGAAAATCCAAACTCTTTGACCTTTTCATGGAAGAAAATGTTCCAGCTGCGAGATGCTTGTTTAAGTCCATAAATGGACTTTTCAAGCTTACACACTCTATTTAGATACTTGTTGTCAACAAAACCTTCTGGCTGTGCCATATACACATCCTCTGTCAGTTTTCCATTAAACAAAGTGGTTTTCACATCCACCTGTCATATTTCATAATCAACCCCTTGAGTCTGAGTGAAACCCTTCGCAACCAATATGGCCTTATATGTGTGTACAATCCCATCGATGTTTGTCTTCTTCTTGAAGATCCACTTACACCCAACGATTTTTATACCTGGTGTTCGATCAACCAAGTTCCAAACTTGGTTGTCATACATGGACTGAATCTCGCTCTCCGTGGCTTCTTTCCATTCATCAGCCTCAGGGCCTGCCATCGCTTACTTGTAGTTGGATGGCTCATCCCCACTAACCATTATTTATCAATGATCAGTGTGTCACCTTCTGTAGTGATATGGAAACCATAAAACTCGGGAGGTAGACGCACTCTGCTGGATCTACGAAGCGGCGGTGGAGATATGTCAGTTTCCTCAACATGAATATCTTCCTCAGGTTAAGTACCAGTGTCAACTATAGGCTCATCATCGGTAGACTCTTGAATTTCTTCAATATTTATCTTACTCCCACTAGCTTCCTTGAATATGAGGTTTCTCTCCCGAAACACTCCCCTTCGAGCAACAAACACTTTGTTCTCGGAAAGCTTGTAAAACAAGTACCCAAAAGACTTTTGCGGGTAACTGACGAAGTAACACTTCTCTGCTCTGGGTTCAAGCTTGTCACGAGCTTCGCGCCGAACAAAGACTTCACAACCCTAGACTTTTATATTTGCCAGTGACGGACGTTCCCCACTCCACATTTCAGAGGGTGTTTTAGCAACCTTCTTAGTTGGAACGAGGTTTAAGATATGAGATGTAGTTTCTAAGGAATGACCACAAAAACTTATCGGAAGTATAGCATGAGTCATTATAGATCGAACCATGTCCAACAGTGTTCGATTTCTCCTTTCAGATACACCGTTGTGCTGTGGTGTTCTTGGAGGAGAGAATTGTGAAACTATTCCACAATCCTTAAGATGATCATAGAATTCCTAACTAAGATATTCTCCGCCTCTATCAGAATGAATCATCTTAGTCTTCTTTCCTAGCTGATTCTCTACTTCATTTTGAAATTCTCTGAACACTTCAAAGGTTTCTGACTTATGTTTAATCAGATAAACATAACTGTATCAACTGAAATCATCAGTAAATGTAACAAAGTAGCAATCATCTTGTCTAGTAGCGGATCTGAACGGTCCATAGACATCTGTGTGGATAAGTTCCAACAGATCCTTGCCTCTTTCACAGATTCCTGTGAATGGCCATCTTGCCAAGTAAGCAACACTCGCATTCATCATCCAATTTCAGGTCGAATGATTCCAAGACTCCTTCTGACTGGAGCTTGGCGATGCGATTCTTGTTTATATGACCAAGACGATGGTGCCATAGACATGATTTATCGAGAATATTCTCATCAGAATCAACATTCAAGGTTACATTATCATTTCTACCAATGCAAACAACACTTTCATATGTGCCATTACAAGGACTAGCTTTAAAGCAAAAACAATCATTTTTATAAACTAAAATATTGCCATTGTCGTTATCAAAATAAAATTTGAAACAATCCTTGTACAATGCATAAAATGAAATTATGTTCCGAGAGCCATTTCTGGCGAGTAGCAACAATTAATTAACCTAATCGAACTATTATTATCTCGCATCAGCTCATAACTCCCGATCCTTGCAACAGCAGCTGTCATCCTGTTTCCCATGATCAGGTTGAGCTCCCTATGCTGCACCTTCTTACTTTCTTTTACTCCCTGTATATCGGCACAAATGTGAGTACCACATCCCGTATCAATGACCCAAGAATTAGAAGTCATAGTACTATATAATTTGATCATGAATATACTTGAGGCACCAGACTCTTTGACCCTGTTATTCTTCTGGTCCTCCAGGTAGTTGCAGCTATGTTTCCAATGCCCCTTCTGTTGACAGTAAAAGCAGACAGCCTCTTTCAGGTCATTAGCAGGAGAAATGTTGGACTTAGCCTTTCTCTTAAAGCCTTGGTTGCCATTGGCTTTTCCCTTTCCACTGGAATGAGAACCTTTCTTCTGTTTACCACTGCCTATGATGAATGGCCAGGACAGGAGCAGGGGAGTTAGTCACACGAGCCTGCTTCATGTTGGCTTCAGCAGTCTTCAGCATCCTGTGTAACTCCATCAGAGTCTTGTCTAGATTATTCATATTATAGTTCATGATGAACTGATGATATAAACCAGAAAGCGAGTTAAGGACCATATCAATGGCCAGCTCCTTAGGTAACTGGACCCTAATACTTTCCAGTCTGTCAATGTATGACTTCATCTTCTAAACGTGAGTACATACAGATGCTCTGTCTTGTAGTTTACAGGCAATAAGGGACTTGACGATTTCGAATCGTTCCTGTCTAGCTTGCTCTTGGTATATTTCCTTGAGCTGAAGGTTGATGTCATACGCACCAGCATTCTCGAAACCCTTTTGGAGCTCAGAGCTCATGGTCGCCAACATCAGACAGCCAACCTTAGTTGAGTCGTAGTAATGCTTGTCATAAGCATCTATCTCTTCATCAGCAGCTGTATCATCTACATCTGGGAGATCAGTGTCTAGGACATACTCTTTTCCCTCGAACCTTAAATCAATCCTTAGAGAATGGATCCAATCAAGATAATTAGGACCTGTAAGCTTGTCCCTTGAGAGGACGAAAAGCGGTGAGATATTGGTTGATGTCGGAGGAGGAGGAGGAGGTGGTGGAGGAGAAGGAGTTGGGCCATAACCCGAGTTGACATTATTATTGTTGGCAGACATCTATAAAATGGAGTTTAGTTTTAGTTAGTTCAAATCGTTAAAATAATTACCCAAGTTATTTACTAAGGCTAGGACCCATAGTTCCAGCTGTAATGTGAAAATGAATGTTGTAATCACATCACACTGGTCATCAAGGTAGACAAACTTTTGTCAGCCCTAATCACTATGAGGCTCCTAGATCTGTGAGATTCATTGATATCATTTCAATGGCATGTTAATCTCATTTGTGCTCATCTCAAACTTCATGACAGGGATGCCGTGGATCATGAATCAGATGGTGAATTGTCCAAGCAGAACTTGCATGATGTCCAGTTCAAGATATGCTTGAGAATCGCGAGTCTCACATCACCCCCGTCAACAACCCTAACTAACGTACCGGTTAACCACACAGCTCCATCAGCAGATCATAGAGAGAATGTGCGTTTCTTATGGATAGCACATGGTTCACATTTTATGTATAATTAAAACGGGTTTTGTTTTAATACTTTAAGTTAATACTTCTAACTTAGAGAGAAACATTGCCCTATCAAACCCTTTCGGTAACTACACATGTAAAAGGTGTTGGGTGGTGACGGTGGTGGACAGTGAATGTCACTTAACAACCAACCTCATTCGGGATCATAAGAACCCTCCTTCAAACGCTTACACGATTTGGTGGGTGAGCCTAGTCATGGTTTGACCAATGTTTTCGTTCAATAAATTCTCATATATATAATTATCTCATAATATATATATATATATATATATATATATATATATATATATATATATATATATATATATATATATATATATATATCATTCTAAAATATTTCAATTTAATTAATTCAATTAAAATGAAATTTAACAATTAATTAAACAAATAATATCCTATTGATTAATCATGTAAGGCAATAGGCATATAAGGTAGTGTTGCACGTTAGGAAACTTGCATGGCAATGCTAGGGTAGTAACCCTAGCCACCAATTACAAGGGAGGCACAAAACCCTTGCCTAAACCCTAGTACAATGCGATGGGTACACATAAGGAGGCACAGAAAACCCTAGCAAACCCTAGTGTGGATCGAAATAAAGCAGGGAGGCACAAAAACCTGTTTGTGTCGATTTTCACATGCAAGATCAAGAACATTCATATTTTCTATCATGCATCCTATGATCATATCATAATTAAAACATAATTTCTAGAATCATCCTATAAAGAAATCGATTTTAACATTATGCATGCAAACATACTGATCAATTCAAGATCAAAAGTGTTATAATCCTATGAAAAGAGGCTCTAATACCACTGGTGGGATTTGATCATAAACATAAACTCATATGCAGCGGAAGAAAAAGCATATCAAATCACATAATTCCATGAAGACATTCAGGATCATATCAATTCATAGCAAATCATAACAACTTTAAATAAACAAGAATGTACCTCAAGAAGTCATTGCCTTTGAGATCTAGTCAAGGCCACGATTGCAGGATGATCAGGATCCAAAATCTGAATCCCTCTAGTGGCTTGTACCCAGGGAGAACCAGAAAACCAGACAGATCAAGAGCAAAGATCTCTAACCCTAGAGAGGGAAGAGATTTCGTAGAAGGAGGATGGGGAGAGGGAGTTGGCGGCACTCAAGGGTTTTCGTATGCCTTTGGTTGTCACCCCAAGGCCTTTATTTATAGTACAAGGCTCCCAGGGTTTCCAAACTTTGGAGCCTTTTGGCGGCCGCACGCCCTGGACTTGTTCCATTGATCATAACTTTAATCAATTACAATCCAGTCCCTTTAATTAGTTCTAAATTAATCCTAGATTAATTTACCAATTAAATTCTCATTATTCCTTTAGTTAATAATTAATTTAATCTCTATAAATTAATTAACTAAATAACATTTTCCTCTATTTTGACTATGCCTATTTTTTTGGGTTCTGAGGGCAACCCTTAAGGACTCTACATTTTATCAGAAGTGTTCTAACAAGTTGATTATTGGACACTATTCCAATAATTATGTGATTGATAGTGCTATTTATGAAGGGATTATACGTAAGTAAAGTCACTAATACCCTTTTTAGATTGATTTAGGTAACGAATTATATTTCTCTTGTATATATGTATGTGTAGGACCACTCGAATATCATTTTGGGCATTCATATATATTGAGAAAATACTTGAAGTATACTTGCAAGTATTATAGAAAACTAATGTGTTAGTGGGAGCGTTGTATGTGTATGATTTGTGAGGTAAAGTGTAATGTATAATAGACTAGTAAACATTGTATGTGTACATTTAATGATACTTATGTTCGAAGCAAGTATTAATTTGAAGAATAAATAATTTATACAAGATGAAGTCTAATAGATATAAACCACATGTCGATGTGCAATGAAATATGTTACTCACTCAGCTTTATAACTTATACTTGTTAATATTTATGTTTACATGTATCAAGTTAGAGTAGAAGTACTTTGAATGGAAATATTAAATAGATAGTCAGATAGAGATAAATTTAACATGTAAAAGATAGCTATGTAGATTTAGATGTTTAAATAACTCATGTCATTTTGTTATGCAATTTATAGTGATATACATTTAATGAAATGAACTTGTTTATCATGATGTTACGAGGGTACACCATTCATGACTTATTGATTAGAAATAAAAAATTAGGTGTAATTTCCTATATGAAACGTATTAGGGTTTCATAACAACCCCCAAAAGATATGAGAAGTTTGAGGACTCGTGTCGACAATCAAAAACACCATACTCCAAGAACTTAGGTTTGGATTGCTCAATAAGAAGGAATTCAACTTACTCGATGCTTGAAGTAGCTATGATGTATAAAAATATTTTTGCATGTATAAAAAACGATATTTAATACAAGACATTTCCTAGTTCATAATATTGGGAGAATGCACAAGAAATATGTGGGAGATTCAAGTTGCTTCGTAATGTTACTTTAACTTTTCTAGGACAAGGTACACTACATCCAACTTATATTTTCCAAAAAATATTTAAGATTAGACTTGAATTATCTAAATGGATTTTATCTTCTACTATTACTATGAAAAAATGGCAATACAAATGATTGAGAAGTTCGGTCAATGTTGGGGTACAAATAAAAATATAGTTATTTCTTTGTTCATTGCACATTAACTCCAGTAGACTCCCACTTGTGTAAAAGGAAATGGATAGATAGTGGTAGCGTCTAGAAACATGTCACTACCCTTGAGCATATGTGAAACTTTGGCTCCTATAAACCATCCACTAATTTCTTAATGTTCAACAATTCTTTCCTAAATATTCCTTTGTTCTTATACATGTAGAGTTCGGATCATTGATTGAAACATAACTTGCTCAACACGTGGTTTCTTGATATGGGAATGAACAATTAACAATGAATAAAGTCAACAAATTCTTCTAGTTGTGGCCAAACACTCAGATTTATTCATTCATCAAGGAGACCAATCAATACCAAAATCCAACAATTAGAGGAATGAATACTATATTGCAGTATTTGTGTTCTTTTGAGTTTCATGTCATATCTCTATGAAACCTTTATAACTATTATGTTTTAGAACATTGTTTAACACAAATCAATACCTAACATTACATCCATTTAGAAAGCTACAACTACCTGAAGTATAAGGACATAGAGACTCAAAACATTGTTGGATTAGGTGTCTAAACCCATAACTATAGATATATACTTGAACTGATAGTAGCACGGTCGTTTTGGGTTTCCTTCAGTAGTCCAAATGGTATTAAGGTTAATGAAGAGAGAGAAATAAATAGTTTATTAATTTATTATGTGATGATAAATTAATTAGAAACTGGTTTGGATTTAATTAGAATTAAATAGGGATTAATTAAAAGTGCAAGGGCTGAATTATAAGTGTTCAATTGTTGAGAAATAGATAATTATGGGGATAATTATTTGGACGAAATTAAAGGATATAAATCCTTAATTTCAAAAATAATAAAATATACATAAAAGTTATATATGGCAGCTAAAAGGGTTTTGAATTTAAAGATAAAAGGTTTATCCGGTTTAAATTCAAATAAAGCTTATCTTTAAGGTTTATCCTTAATCACCCTTGAGGCTATAAATACCCCCTCATGGAGCCTCATAACTTGCGCCGAATCCAGAGTAGACATTCCTCTGAGTTTTTCTCTTCTCTTTCAAGCAGAATCTATAATCATTCTCTAAGGTTTTATAGTGAGCTTTTCTTAATAAAATAATTAAGAAAATAAATAAGATATAGTTAACCTTATCATGGGAAATAGGCGATCTTCTCCTGTTACCAAGATTGTAGTTTATAGTCTAGTGCTTAGAATGGTGTTAGTGTAGATTTAATAAATTGTTACTACTCGTAAGAAATGACACGAAATATTATTTCTTTTCATGCATTGTTCAGACAAGGTTTTAGATATTCATTTAATGATATGAATGGTTCTATTTTAGTTTACAAGAATGGTGTTTTTATACTTGAAGCTTTACCTTGTAATTGTGTGTATGAAACTGTGATGTACGCCAATAATTTAGGTAATTGTGTATTTCATATTTATTCGTCTAATGGTGTAGACAAAGCATGCTTGTGGCATGGTCGTCTTGGACACATAAACAAGAAACGCATCGACCAACTCCAAAAAGATGGAGTGTTAGAATCATTTGACCTGAGGTCAGATGATGCATGCGAATCTTGTCTTTTGGGAAAGATGACAAAATCACCTTTCACGGGATCTTGTGAAAGAGGCAAGGGTTTGTTGGATCTCATATACACGGATGTGTGTGGACCCTTCAGATCATCCACAAGGGATGTTAATCGATTCTATGTGACTTTTACAAATAATTATAGCAGATATGGTTATATCTACTTAATCAAGCATAAGTTAGAAACCTTTTAAAAGTTCAAAGAGTTCAAGCATGAAGTCGAGAATTAGTTAGGCAGGATGATAAAGATGCTTAGATCTGATAGAGGCGATGAGTATCTTAGTATCGAGTTCCACAACTATCTAAAGGAATGTGGAATAGTTTCACAATTGACTTCTCCTAGGACACCATAGTTGAACAGTCTGGCTGAGAGGCATAATCGGACCATTTTAGACATCATTCGTTCCATGATGAGTCGATCTTCTATTCCTATTCACTTATGGGGGTATGCCTTAGAGACAGCCGCCTACATCCTCAATCATGTCCCTACCAAGAAGGTTTCCAAAACACCTCCATGAGATGTGGACAGGGAAAGTTCCCTCGTTGACACGTATCAAAGCCTGGTTTTTGTTGGAAGTCCTAACAACTGAGGCCTTATTTCTACTTGAGATTCAATATTGTCAGGAATATAAATTGGCGACGAGTCATCATATTCCCGTGGCTGGAAATGTGATGCAACCGATTGCCTTCTCGGTTGTGTAAAATATAAAGGTTGGGCAGGATTACCATAAGGGTGATGACCGTTATATTCCTGCTGACCTTGTGGTCGTTGATACTGTGGTGCTCTTCTCAGAGGTCCTCGTCCTCGGTTCCTTGGTTGCTGAGGTGCTGGTGGCACCCATCCTTCATTTTCCTCATCATATATCTCCTCTTCCTCTGGATACTGGTACTGTTGCTGAAGAGGTGGCTGGTATTGTTGTGGTTGAGTAGGTTGAGGTTTGAAAAATACTGGTTGTGGTTGAGAAAATGGTTGAGAAGTTGATATCTGCTGTCTAGAAACAGGGGTGCCATCACGGGTCGGCTCTTCCCAAGACATTGCAGAGGTGAATGGATTGGTGGATTGTGGCTGTCATACTGGTGGAAATGGTGGAATCGATGGCGGAGTGCATGATGGTATGGGTGCAGGGCCTGAAACTGCACCACCAGAAGTACTCGTGCTCCCGAATTGAATCTCCGAAACCGGGGGAATAAAAGACATCCCCGTTGCCTCACCTGATGGTTCCTGGGCAACACTTAATGTACTACTCCTAACTTGACTGAAACTCATGATATTGGAACGCCTACAGGCACGGATTTTGCGCGCAGTTCGCTCAATCTCAGGATCAAATTGCAAAAGGGATAATTGCTCACCCCTGCGGGTACGCATGCACTAATGCAACACGCCCGCAAAATCAAAAACAAAAAACTAACCAAATGAAACTCAAAGAAAATCAAGAAAATCAAGAAACTAGAATTCTTACTAATCACCTAATCTAAGCTCACAGCTCCCCGGCAACGGCGTCAAAATTTGACACGCCTAGGTCGTCGTGCGGTCAAAAATAAGAAAAACCTAACACAAACCCTTGCTACTAAAACTCAAAAAACCTATACTAGACAATCACAAAACAAGCATAGACTAAGCTAAGCTTCACACCAAACCTAGTTACTTTCTGAAATCAGAAGTGCATCTCTAATTCAGAAGTAAACAAAGGCATCCCAACAATCCAAACATAAATCAAAACAAGGTGTAAACTAAACCAATAACTAAGATCCAACGGGACAGTCACTGGTTATAGTTCAAACCCTAAAAAGCTAACCTAGTTGGTCACTGAAATCAGCAAGGGAAGTCAGTCCAATCAAGGTCATAAACACATTCAAACACAATTCAAACACAATCCAAGCATTCAAAACCAACAACAAGCATCCAAACACCGAAAAACCAATATTACTTGTAACCAAATGATTATTATAAACCCAAAACGAATTTCAATCATCCAATACAGTAACAAAGATCCAAAAACAGTAACTAGACTGCTCAAGGTCAGTGGTTGTCACTCCCAAAGACCCTAGCCACTAATGCTAACTATTAAACTAAAAGAAATTAAACATAAAAACCTGAAATGCCAAAAGGGAATCGCTGAAAACGAATTCTTGGAGTCAAAGAGCCTCTACGGTCGATTTTTCACCAGTGTTTTGCTCGGGTTTTCGGCTGTAAATGCCTCTATTTATAGTTGAAATTTCTCGCAGCCGCGCCGCGCATTTAAGTAAATCGCGACGCGCGTGCTTATCTTCTCCCGTTTTCTCGGCATTTGAATTTAGTCCACCGCCTCAAAGCCGCGTCGCGCAATTGTGGATCCCGCGGCGCGCGTACGTGTTTTCCTGATTTCTTCTTCTTCTCCAACATTTCTCCAATTTGCACGCTTTTGGTCCCTGTTTTCATTATTTTCTTCCAAACAAGTACTGGCACGAAAAGTGAGAATACCACGAGATATAGGATATAATATCACTAAGAATAGGGCTCAACAACGACTAAAATATGCAATATCACTAGGCGTTGTCAATTACTCATGGGAGACGACATTCCAACCTTACAAGAAGTGAAGTCTTGGCTTGGAAACAGTTTTGCCATTAAAGACCTTGGAGAAGCAACCTATATTCTCGGTATAAGAATTTTGAGAGATAGAAAGAAGAGGCTTATTGAGCTCAGTAAAAGTACATATTATTGGATTTAGGTGTCTAAGCCTTAACTATAATTGAAACATATGTTTTAATTGATGGCAGCACAGTCCTTTTGGGTTGCCCTCATGATCTGGCAGAGGACAAGAATTCATACAAGAAAGAGATTGATATATTATGGAGATAATATATTAGTCATAAAAAGGGAGAATATTTAATTTGTCAATATATTATGAGATTAATATATTAATTAAAAATTATAATATTTAATTAATATTAATCAGAAATTAATTTGGAATTAATTTTGGGATTAATTGGATTAATTAAATATAAAAGGGAATTGAATTATAATTATTCAAATATATATATATATATATATATATATATATATATATATATATATATATATATATATATATATATATATATATATATATATATATATATAATTAAGGAGCCTTTTATTATTTATGGTAATGATAAGTCAACCAACTTGTATGATAAGTGCATTGTCATATCAGAAGTTTAAACATAGCAGTTATCTGTCATAAGACTTATCAGTTTTGGGCTATAAATAGAGGGCTTCCCCTCCCCATTCTTCACGCCAACCATAGGGTTCCAAAACCCTTTCTCTCTTGCTTTCTTGCTTGCTAAGGTCTTGGGTGTGAGCCATTAGAGGTATTACACTTGTGGTGCTTGCTTCCAAGTGATCTAACGATCAAAAGGTCCGTTTTCTCATGAAATTTATTTTGATTCTTATCATGTTCATAGTTATAGGTTCAATAGATGAAAACATAGATCCTTTAGGGTGCATGTGAACTTAAGATTATTTTGTTCATAGTTTGCTTAAAACCCAACAATGGTATCAAAGCTAGATCTATTTTTCTGTTGAACTGTTATAATAATTGAATTGTTAAAAAGTTTTAATGGAATTAATCCCTTGGTCTCAATGGTTTCGAAAATTATGGCTAGGGTTTTGAAACCCTAGCCTCCACCCTTAATCTCGAAAATAAGGAGGTGTAAATTAGGGTTTCATTATTTTGGTAACTATGATCCCTTAATACATGGAAACTCTTGACCCTTTATTTTAGATAACTTGGTAGGCAAGATTAGGATTAAATTAAATTATTTAATTATGTAATCCTTATATGATTTAATTAATTTATTTAACAGTTAATTAAAGGACAATCATTAAATCAATTTAGGTTTAATTTTAAATTTAAATTTAAATTGTTTTAAATTCTCGAAAAATTTAAAAAGATAAAACCTAAATATTTTAAATGTTTAAAATACACCTTATACATATCATTATTAAATGTTAATATCTATATGTATAAGATTAAGTCAGTCAAACCGCTAGTATGCCTCATTTAGAAAACTGGTCTATAAGGGGAAACTACCTATAAAATGGCGGTTGAATGGGTGTCCACTCTCACCCACCACTCCCTTGATCAGTGGACTATCGTTAGTAAAACGGGTTTGATAGGACAAAACTAATCTCATTAAAAGTATAATGCTTTTAGTGACAAAGTACTAGAACATTCATTTAAAACCCATACTCTAGCTACTTAGGAAAATGTGAAAAGTATGCTAATCCATGAAGTCACACATTGCACTTTGTGGGTCGTTAGTGGAGCTTGGGTGGTTAACCGGAACACTAATTAGGATCCATAAAGAGTGGTGATGGGTATCTCATGTTCTTGTCATTGTTGATGAAGCTGTGTGGTTAACCGGCACATCAATGTGAGATGATAAGTAACATTGAGGTTACCAAGTAACTTGCATGGTTATTTCACATCTTGTTTGTGATCCTCGGCATCCCAGTCACAAACAGAAGAGCATAATTCAAGATTAAAACATGCAATTGACCCTGGTCAATGAATCTTACAAATCTAGGAATTTCATTAAACTGAAATTGATAAAAGTATATCTACCTTAATGAGCATTATCTTGTGATTACGACATCCCTCTTCACACCATGATTGAAGCATTTTGGATCCTAGCCTTGTTAAATAAAATGGGTAATTATTTATAAGGATAAAAGTTAAACTAATAAATTTTGATTTTATAGATGTCTGAAGATAGGGTCAACTCCCCTCCTAAAGTCATTCCCGAGGGCTTCAGGAAGTCCTTACCATATGAGAAAAAGCTGAATGGACTTAACTATCTGGATTGGATCCAACAATGGAGATTAAAGTTGAGATACGTAAATAGGGAACATATCATCGACTTCCCATTACCCTTTCTTCCCAAGCATGGTGTCTCTCAACAGTTGATTGACCACCATAACCTCCTGGTCCGAGAAGAAGAAGAGGTTCGTGATCTCATTCTATCCACCATCAACCCCGCCATCCACGAGGATTTTGAATCCTTAGGACCATGGGAGATAGTACAACTGGTCAAAGATAGATTCGAAGAACCAGTTATACAGGAGAAACATAGGATCTACGAAAAGATGAATCACGAGATTGGTCACCCCATGAATCACGAGATTGGTCACCCCATGAATCACGAGATAAGCATAAACTGCTTGCTCGCCTCTCTGACCAAAGAGTATGAACCATTCATACAGATTTATGAAGAAAGAGAAGATCATAAAACCTTCAGGGATGTGTTTCAGATATTGACTCTTTATGAGTCATTCATGGAGAAGAAAAAGGAAAGAATGGGTCCAGCTTGGAAGCAAGCTAGGAGTCCACCTGGACGAGTCCAGGGATGTCTTAAGCTGGGAGTCCACGAGGCAAGGTACAGTCACAAAAGGGTTGGAAGACGCTCCAAGGCCAAACAGTTTGGCGACTCAGGTATATCTAAAACTCTAAACTACTCCTTATCCTTAATTCCTTGATACAAAATGTGATTGTCACATTTACTTTGTATGTAGGGTCTTAGTAGGACGCAGGACCTCATAGCATGGGAGCACATTCAGATTGGATCTCGAGCTCATGCATTTTTGGAGTTTATTTAGATATTTTTGACATTGTTATTAGTTAGTGGACAGTATAACATTGTTTTACATAGTACATTGTTTGAGGATAATTTTGTTTTAATAAAAGTTATAATTATTTTTTTATGTGATTGTTTGAATTATCCTTGAAATGTTGTGTGAATGTAACTTGAATTTTGATTGAATTTGTGGATTGTGTTTTGTATGATTGTTAAAATGAGTTTTATAAGAATAACTTCAACCAAAGATCCAATGGACATGATTTTGGAATCAATTGGCTTAGAGTCACTTGATGAAGTTAGTTCTTGATAAAATTGGTCATCATAAGAAATGAATCAACCAAGGATCCAATGGATAGGATCTTGGAATCATTCGACTTAGAGTTAAATGATGAATTCATATCTTGAACAATTAACAAAGTCATAAAATTTGCATAAGAATGTAAAAGAACATTTAGAGCAACAAACACAATGGTTATTGTGTACTGCTCAAATCAACAAGTAAAACACAAATTAGTTATACTTCATAATATTTGCCATTTGATATGACAAATATAACTTCACTTACAAGTGATTAATTGAAACCTTGAATTGTTCAATGGTTTCAAGGGAAGTATAAGATCAACAAAAAACTGAGTAAAACATGACTGTGAGATTGCTTCACGGTTTATACTGTTCCAAGAACATTAAAGGGTTATAATGTGTCTTAGGGAAGATTGAGCATTGATCGAAACAGTTTGATAATCGAAGTATTAGATACACTTCCAATAAGTCTTATGATAAATCAGATGTTCAACCAGTCAGTCCATAAAAACCATATTAGAACCACATCTTAGACTAAGAAGATTGCACATACACCGTCTAAAGAGTAAAGTCGGGTTTATCCCACTTGTACACAAAAAGGGTTCATGGTCATGGAGCTTTCGTTCGAAACTCATACCATCACTGAATCTGATCAGCGGTGTCATTTCATTGGCCATCTCAACTGTGTCTGTGAATATTCAGTTCCTTTTTGGAAAGAACTCACATTCTAAGGAAACAGTAGGAGTGTGAGAATCCTGAAGGAGTTCAGGGATTAGCCAAGTGAAAAAACCTTTAGTCATCACTAAAACTTGACCAGGAATCGGTTTCCTATTAAACCTGACATATCATTCTCTTAGCAAACCAATAATGTTAGTTACCATCATAAGGAATTATGATCTGGGTGACTCACAAGTTAGTGGTAAAACACTAAGGTTGGTATGGATAAGCAATCCTGCTACCTGGAAGCATTGGTGAGCCCGGTTGCCACCATATAAGAGAAATTAAAGAGCGAGACTAGGACTCTGTGACGGTTTGACTGACTTTGCACCTGGCCTAAAACCAGAGGGAGTAGCTGAACAGTCAAAGGAAATGTCACAGATAAATTGTACCAGCATTCTAAGCAAGAATGGTTGCATGATGCAATGCTCAAAAGAAATCCTGTGATTAATTTTGAGGGTAACGCATCTGAAGAAGACATTGCTTGTTATTACTACAGCTTGCAGATCATAGCAAGATTGGATGATCTAAACCACTTTCCAGAAATGGAAAACCACCGAGGTTGTGTGTAAGACACAACCAATAGGGTTTAGAACATGCCGATACAAAAGGTACATGAGCCTAAAGACCGTCGATCGGGCACCTCACATAAAAGGATATTCAGATTCTCAAATATGCCAAAGGTTTGGATTTGATGAATAGTCCGAAAGAGTCCTATGATCATGACAGAAGTTCTTGACTTAGTATTACCAATGTATACCAAAGGTTTGGGTCTTGGAAATTATCAGAAAGAGCTCCAGAACTGTGTCAAGCTAGTGGGAGTATCATTAAGATCTGTCCTTCCAAGTATATCGGTATAATCTATCCTTGGAAACATCTCTTATCATTACAGAGTATAATATCTCAACATGATAGATTATTTTCTACGAAGAATCTGAAGGGGATTTAATGATGTACTCAAGTGGTAATCAGTATCTATCAGATAGATATAATCAGTATTGACCCTGCCAGTGAGAAAGAATAATCTTTATAAGATATAAGATTTTCTGGAAAAAGGTGACACAAGAGTTATGAATTCTGAACAGATTCAGAATAAAACTTACATCAGACTCAATTGGCTACCACGAATTGAATTAATCATGTGTGTCATAAAATGCTCCTAATAACTTGACGCTTGGGGCATATCAAGTTGGATTCAGGACACCACCTGGCTTAGGATACTGAAATTGGATAGTTAAACAAACATGAGAGATCATGCTATAGGAAAAATGTAATACTAAATTTGAAATAAGTTTCAAATATGAAATTATTAATATATATGACACTATGAGACTCCATGGCTGGAAGGTTTCAATTACGATAATGATGGAGCTGTGTGGTTTACCGGCACATCAATTATCACCTTGAAATCTTCCTGACACCATAAGGGTGCAGTCCACTGGACTAAAGATCCTGATAACCATCAGCAGTCACAGTACACAAACACCATTTCAGAAATGGTTTCCGGGGAGGAGAAACCAAGATGAATGTTGAGAAAACCATCGGAATGATGTCGGATCGATTTATCTGCAATGATATGTATCAATGTAAGACATTCTGGATACATAGAAAGAGCGAAAAACATCTTGGGTATAAAAGACATATAAATATCTTAATTGAAAGTTTAATAGAAACCTAGAAACATAAAATTAGTATTATAATAAATCTGATATGGTGGTATAGCCACATGTCAGAATAAATGTTTCAATTCGCATGTTTTACTTCCCGAATGATCAGATTATTCAAAACATCCACAGTCGTTCATACTCTCGGAAGTAAGTAGTGAACTAACACTGTCATGAATTGGATTGTAGATTGTCTAAGGAATTAGAAATAGCAATAGTATTGCTGCAACATTCGTGAGTACTCAGAAATAGGGATTTGAGTATTGGAACGACCCACGTTCAGTAAATTACTTCATGGATTATATCACGAGTAATTTTGAGATGATAACATCCTATGATCTTGAAACCAAGACATATGAGTTGAAATTTGCAAGTCGGTTGCCCATTGATAATACGTAAACACATTGGTAACTCGATGTTATAAAACGTATTGTTGTGCGCGGTTTGATAAGTAAAAGACACAAGCATATGAGTCGAAGTTTATTCGTTCCTTTTGCCCTAACAGGAAAAGTGATATCTGTGGGCACCTCGGGGATTTGGTGTTGACTCAGTGCTGGCCAGCCAGGACTAATTGATGTGTTCGATTAGAAGTCTTATGTCATTACAAATCATGGAACCGGGAAACATAGAATCAGACTGAGATTGATTCTACTCCATGTCTCAAGTCTAAATGATATCTTGATAGAACGAAGGATCATATGATCACTTATCTTAGGACATATGACTGACTGAATCAGAGTTCAACAACAGCTCTTGGAAGCTACAATTTGCTGATCAATTCAGAAACCATATGTGTTATAGTTATAGACTTATCCAAGTGGGAGACTGTTGGATTAATGTATCTAAGCCTTAACTATAATTGAGACATATGCTTTAATTGATGGCAGCACGGTCCTTTTGGGTTGCCATCATGATCTGGCAGAGGACAAGAATTCATACAAGAGAGAGATTGATATATTATGGAGATAATATATTAATGAGAAAAAGGGAGAATATTTAATTTGTCAATATATTATGAGATTAATATATTAATTAGAAATTACAATATTTAATTAAGATTAATCAGAAATTAATTTGGAATTAATTTTGGGATTAATTGGATTAATTAAATATAAAAAGGAGTTGAATTATAATTATTCAAAGAGTTGGATAATATATATATATATATATATATATATATATATATATATATATATATATATATATATATATATATATATATATATATATATATATATATATATATTCATAATATATATATATATATATAATAATTAAGGAGCCTTTTATTATTTATGGTAATGATAAGTTAACCAACTTGTATGATAAGTGCATTGACATATCAGAAGTTTAAACATGGCAGTTATCTGTCATAAGACTTATTAGTTTTGGACTATAAATAGAGGGTTTCCCCTCCCCATTCTTCACGTCAACCATAGTGTTCCAAAACCCTTTCTCTCTTGCTTTCTTGCTTGCCAAGGTCTTGGGTGTGAGCCATTAGAGGCATTACACTTGTGGTGCTTGCTTCCAAGTGATCTAAGGATCAAAAGGTCAGTTTTCTCATGAAATTTATTTTGATTCTTATCCTGTTCATAGTTATAGGTTCAATAGATGAAAACATAGATCCTTTAGGGTGCATGTGAACTTAAGATTATTTTGTTCATAGTTTGCTTAAAACCCAACACGTACTTGGATATGGTACTAAAGAGGTTTAGTATGGACAATTCCAAGAAAGTAGAGCTTCCTATCCAGAGCAATGCCAAATAAAGCAAGACTCAAAGTCCTAATATAGATGAAGAGATAGTGATATGAGTCGGGTACCGTATGCTTCGGCTGTAGGGTCAATCATGTACACTATGACATGTACTTGCCCTGATATGTCCTTTGCTTTAAGCATGGTCAGTCGCTATCAGGAAAATCCAGTCAAAGCTCATTGGACAGCGGTTAAAAACATTCTCAAGTAGTTACGAAGGATGAAGGACATGCTTCTAGTCCTTGGTGGCAGTGATACGTTGAGAGTGAGTGGGTACAGTGACGCCAACTTTCAGACAGATAGAGACAACTTTCGTTCTCAGCTGGGCTGGGTGTTTCTTCTAAACGGTGGAGCGGTAACTTGGAAGAGTTTCAAACAGGAAACGGTGGGTGATTCGACTTGTGAATCAGAGTACATAGCTGCAAGTGAAGCATCAAAGGAACCAGCTTGGCTGAAGAACTTCATCGGCGACCTCAGAGTAGTCCCGACCGTATGGGAGCCAATGGAACTTTTCTATGATAATGAAGGAGCAGTTTCCTTGACTAAGGAACCAAGAGATCATGGAAAGTCCAGACATATCGATAGAAAGTACCACTACATCAGACATAGAGTAGAAGAATGTCACCTCATCGTGAAGTGGGTGTCATCTGAAGAGAACCCTGTAGATCCTTTGACAAAGGCTCTAAGTAGGGTCTAGCACAATAAGAATGCTAGGAGCATTGTCCTGAGACATGATATTAGTTTTAGTGGTTAGATAGTTAGTATGAAATTTGTAACAAAATAAATGTAATTGACTTTTGGTGATTAAATAATAGAGAAATATTTATAAGTTTGTTTACTGTCTTTTGTCAATTGTTTATTCTTGTGTTTCATTTTGCATGTTTTACTTCCTGAATAATATGTTTATTCAAATTCCACAGCCGTTCATACTTTTGGAAGTAAGTAGTGAATTAAGACTGCCATGAATTGAATTGTAGATTGTCTAAGGATGTTAGACATTGCAATACTATTGCTACAATGTTCATGAGTACTTAGAAATAGGGATTTAAGTATTGGATAAACCCACGCTCAGAGAATTACTTCATGGATGCTATCACGAGTAATTCTAAGATGATAATATCTTATGATCTTAAAACAGAGATATATGAGTTGTAATTTACAAGTCGGTTGTACATTGGTAATGCGCAAACGCATCAGTAACTTGATGTCATAAAACGTGTTGTCATGCATTATTTGATAAGTAAAGGATACAAGCATATGAGTCAAAGTTTATTCGTTCCTTTTGCCCTAACGAGCTAAGCGTTATCCTTTGGGCCCCTCGGTGATTTGGTGTTGACATATAGTGATGGGCCCAGCCAGGACTAAATTGATGTGTTCAATTAGAAGTCCTATATTATCACAAATCAGAAATCAGGAAACAAAGTCTTGGACAATGAGATTGATTCCAATCCATGTCTCATGTCTGAATGATATCTTGCAAAAGAGATGATTATGTGATCACTTATCTTAGGACGCGTAACTGACTGGGTCAGAGTTCGACAACGGCTTTTGGAAGCCACAATTTGCTGATCTATTCAGAAGTTATACTGGCAATTATAGTTATAAGACTTATCCAAGTGGCAGACTGTTGGATTAGGTGTCTAAGCCCATAACTATAATTGGTATATATTTGAATTGATAGTACCAAAGTCCTTTTGGGTTTCCGTAGTCCAAATGGTATTAAGGTTAATCAATAGAGAGAAATAAATAGTTTATTAATTTATTATATGATGATAAATTAATTATAAGCTAGTTTGGAATTAATTAGAATTAATTAGACTTAATTGAAATTAATTTGGGATTAATTAAAAGTGCAGCGGCTGAATTGTAATTGTTCAATTGTTGAGCAATAGATAATTATGGAGATAATTATTTGGACGAAATTAAGGATATAAATCCTTAATTTCGAAAATAATAAAATATATATAAAAGTTATATATGGCAGCTAAAAGGGTCTTGAATTTAAAGAAAAAATATTTATCCGGTTTAAATTCAAAGGCTATAAATACCCCTCCTGGAGCCTCATAACTTGCACCAAATCCAGAGTAGACATTCCTCTGGGTTTTTCGCTTCTCTCTCAAGCAGAATCTATAATCATTCTCTAAGGTTTTATAGCAAGCTTTTCTTAATAAGATAATTAAGAAAATACTTAAGAAATAAGTAACCTTATCACTTTTTAGGTGTGAACCATTAAAGGCACGACAATTGTGGTTCATGCTTCCTCTGGGTTTTTCGCTTCTCTCTCAAGCAGAATCTATAATCATTCTCTAAGGTTTTATAGCAAGCTTTTCTTAATAAGATAATTAAGAAAATACTTAAGAAATAAGTAACCTTATCACTTTTTAGGTGTGAACCATTAAAGGCACGACAATTGTGGTTCATGCTTCCAAAGAGATCTACAAGAAGAGGAATCATTGTTACTTGCGATAATAACAATAAGGTATGTAATCCTAAAACCCTTTGGTAATTTTCGATTTTAGCTATAGGGTTTCTTTTGATGTTCTTAGTTATATGTTCAATTGAGAAAACATAGATCATTTAGGTTGCATGTGAACTTAAGAGTTATGAGTTTATTTGTTTGTCTAAAACCTATCAAACATTTCTTCAACATTCACTTAATGACGTGGATCCATGAAATGAGATCTTAAGGGTCTATTCGATATTTATTACCTATAAATACACGTGAATATGGTACTTCCACCAAACATCCATTTTATGAATGTTACCAGCATTCACATTAGTATTACCTTACAACCACTCTTGTAACTATAAGTTACTATGGAATTTTAAAATATCTCTAAGTCATTCCATGGAATAAACATGATAATATGGAGCACAACGACATTCGAAAGAAACAATAATACCATATAAATTAATTCATATTGAAAAATATCACAACATAGCACACTAATAACCATGAATTTTATAAGTGAAGAAGTGTTGGTATTGCTTAAACTCCTATTTCATCTGCAAGTATTCCAAGTACATATGCACCATCTAAATATATCTCCAAAATACATCAAATGTTTTGACATCACTTTGTTTTCTTAGAACATTAAAATATCCCTTTAGAGTGGTTTCTAAAATCGAATATGAAAGTTATTAAGTACAAATTCGATCATCTCCTGTCAGATTGGTCATATTTCTTTCTGGTGTTTCTAAGTTATACGAGGAGACAATTAACTAAGATCATTAAGAATTATCTTGACAATTTTGAAGGTTGGCTTGAGTATCACAACATTTACCAATCTCACCATTCAAGTCTCTACAAACTAATTATTATTTTTATTGAAATTTAAGAACACCTTCCATTGTTAGGGATCATGCTATAAATCATAAAGGTTGCGACTTTATGTTGGTTACCATGCATTCTAAGCCAAACTTTGTTCTCATTCCTAAGGACGATCATTAAGGTATAATACCAATCAACAAGGTTAACATCATTCAGTTTCTCCTTCTCCGATAAAAAACATATATAGTGAAATTTTATTTACGATTTTGTTTGACATTTACAAAAGAAAATAAAAGTTCATTTTAGTATTTTTGATATTTATCCTTTATATATCAACAACCCTTATGTTTCATAAAAAAACTTAAAATTATAAAGGAAAAGATCCGCGTTCAAGTTTATTGTCATGTTATGTTGATCAGTTTGATATATATACATGGTCACAACAAATTTTTGATATTACTATAAATAGCAGGGACCTTTGGGGTTACACGCAAAATATGATTTGAGCATAAAACAATAAATTGGGAAAGATGGGGGACTTGTTTATTAACTTATCATCATAGTGCATATATTTTGTAAAGAGTGTATTTCCATAGATTTAGGTTAGATGGTTACTTTGTATTTGTATAAATATATAACGCAATACTGAAAGCCATTCACGATGCAATACTTCTAGCTAATATTTTATCGCAAGTGTTAGCGAATTTCTGAATTCCGATTAAGTCCTTGGGTATGGATCGGATTCAACAACAAGGAGTGTAGTCCAAGTTGTACTTATCTTAATTCAATTTGATGTGTATTTATCTCTTCCTGTTGTTAGAGATAAGTTTAGTTTGAATTGAATATATTAATCCTAGATATATACTAAAGAGATAGAGTAGTATATATATAAAGCCGTGAGGGTAGGATTCTTTGTAGATTGAAGTTTTGAGTTATATTTTCTTCAATAAAATTGTCTGCGTGTTTGGCATTTGATTCTGTGTTTTCATGTTCTGAACTTTAATTGGTATCAGAGCTTTGTTAATCATTGGTGATTGGCGATGACTGGAAGAGATGCTCCACCACCGCCGGCCAAAGAACCGACCTCGTTGACGTTCCAATATCCGGTTTTGACGTCGACAAACTACACCATATGGAGAATGCGTATGGAGGTGTTGCTTGGTATACACGGTGTCTGGGAAGTAGTCGATCTAGGCCTCGATGATGCCAAGAAAAACAATATCGTGAAAGGTTTGCTATTCCAGTCTGTACCAGAGGATGTAATACTTCAAATCGGTAACCTCAAGACCGCGAAGGAGATGTGGGAAGCGATAAAAACACGTAACCTAGGAGCTGATCGCGTGAAGGAGGCACGGCTCCAAACCTTGGTTGTTGAATTCGAGTCAATGAAGATGAACGAGACCGGTACGATCGATGATTTTGCTGCAAAATTGTCCGGTATTGCATCAAAATCAGCTACACTAGGTGAAACCATGGCAGAAGCAAAGCTCGTGAAGAAGTTTCTTACGAGTCTCCCTAGGCGTTTTGTTCACATAGTTGCTGCACTCGAGCAAGTTCTTGACTTGAAAACCGTTGGCTTTGAAGACGTGGTGGGACGATTAAAAGCGTATGAAGAAAGGGTAAAGGGAGAAGATAAAGCGGTTGACACACAAGGTAAATTGCTCTTTACTAAGACTGATTCCTCTAATAGATCCCAAGACTCATCGAGGGGAAGGGGACGGGGCAACCGGGGTCGTGGTCGTGGTGGTGGCCGTGGACGGGGTAACACCCAAAACCATGGCAACACTGAAACCTCTAAAAACCGTGAAGACCAAAAACAGAAGGGTAAGCAACAAAGAGACCTTTCTAATATTCAATGCTATCATTATGACAAGTACGGTCACTTTGCTTCTATATGCCCGGACCGACCCAAAAACCAAGAAGCAAACTTTAATGAAACGCAAGAAAATGACAGCAATCAGGAAGAAGGGTCGTTTTTTATGATGAATGAAATTCAAGAAACGGTGTTCTTGAATGAAGACAAATATATCCCACCGAAGACTGTGCCCAATACCGAGGAAGACGGGGTGTGGTACCTAGACAATGGCGCGAGTAATCACATGACAGGTAATTACTCATTCTTTTCTGAGCTAAACGAACGTATAACGGGAAGGGTGAGGTTTGGAGACGGTTCTTGTGTCGGCATAAAAGGAAAGGGCTCAATTATTTTCGAAGGGAAAAATGGCGAGCAAAAGGTAATGAAAGACATTTATTACATTCCGTCTTTGCAAACTAATGTCATTAGCCTCGGGCAAGCCACAATAACCGGTTGCGACATCCGTATGCGTGGGGATTTCTTGACCATGAGAGATGGAGACGGTCGGTTGCTCATGAAAGTCCCTAGATCTGAAAATCGCCTCTACAAGATTAAATTAAGAACCGGTAAACCACATTGTTTGCATGCCAATATCAACGAATCTGCATGGCTATGGCATGCACATCTGGGTCACATTAATTTTGGTGCAATAAACATAATGCACAAGCTAGTTAAAGGAGTACCAACTATTCAGCACCAAGACCAAGTATGTGAATCTTGCATGGTGGGAAAACAAACGAGGCAGCCCTTCTCAAAGAAAGCAAGTTATAGAGCCACAGTCATTCTCGAGATGATACATGGAGACATATGTGGTCCAATTGACCCCCCCACTCCAGCAGGTAATGCTTACATCCTTGTAATCATTGATGATTATTCACGATACATGTGGATTTTTCTATTAAAGCACAAAAGTGACGCATCCGGAACCATCAAGAGATTCAAGACTTCAATAGAAAAAAGAACCGGTAAAGAGATCAAGACCTTCCATACGGATAGAGGTGGAGAGTTCACATCTCTCGAATTGAATCGTTTTTGTGATGAAGAAGGGATCTCGCGTATGTTGACGACTCCGTACGCGCCCCAACAAAACGGAATAGTTGAACGGAGGAATCGAACGCTACTCGAGATGACACGGTGCCTAATGAAAGCTAAAGATGTGCCAAATTTCCTGTGGGGTGAAGCTGTCCGACACGCCACATTTATCATAAACAGAACACCTACTCGAGCACTGGTAGGCGTTACGCCATATGAAAAGTTCTACGGTGAAAAACCGAGCCTCGAAGACTTGAAGGTGTTTGGTTGCATTGCACACGAAAGGATTGTATCAAGGCACTTGAAGAAACTCGATGATAGGTCGAGACCGCTCGTGTACCTTGGAAAAGAACCCAACTCAGGTGGATATCGCTTACTAAATCCACATGAGAATAAAATCGTCATCAGTGCCCACGTTAATTTTGATGAAGGAAAAGCTTGGCAGTGGAATAATTTATTTAATAATCAAAGTGAAGCTGAAGCTGGGACTTTCACGGTTCAGTGGGGAAGCATCGGAGCTCACGATAACCCATCAGGCCAACTCGAAAACCCTGCATCAGGCCCATCTGTTACCGAGCAAGATCAGGCCGAGGATGAGGCCCAACCAGCAAACAGCAGCCCAGCAAGCAGTAACTCAGCGATCAGTAGCCCGTCGAGTTCTAGTCCAGCTCATTCAGAAAATACCCCGAATTCTGAAGTTGAAATTGCTCCTGTTCGTCGGTCAACCCGTGTCCCAACTTTGCCAAGAAGATTAAATGACTACGAGTTAGATGTTGATCACTTAATGCTTACACTAGATGACGAGCCAAGAAATTTCAGTGAAGCTAAAGCAAATATCGAATGGGTCAAAGCAATGAAGGCCGAGATTGACTCGATAGTGAAAAACAACACATGGAAATTGGTCCTCCCGCCAATAAATGTCAAGCCTATCGGGTTGAGATGGTTGTACAAGATCAAAAGAAACCCGAATGGATCAATCATCAGGTATAAAGCGCGCCTAGTAGCTAAAGGCTATGTACAAGAACAAGGTGTTGATTTTGACGAGGTGTTCGCGCCCGTTGCCCGCCTCGAGACGATAAGACTCTTGATCGCTCTTGCGGCTGGTAAGGGTTGGAAGATACACCATTTAGACGTAAAAACAGCATTTTTATATGGTGATTTAAAAGAAGACGTGTACGTGTGTCAACCTGAAGGTTTTGTAAAACAAAGTGAAGAAAAGAAGGTTTACAAATTGGCAAAAGCTTTGTATGGCCTAAGGCAATCACCGAGGGCGTGGAATCAAAAGCTCAACGACACACTAAAAGGCATGGGTTTTCAAAGATGTTTGCAAGAGAACGCGGTTTATAAAAAGATGTCCAATGGTGAATTTATTATCATCGCGGTTTATGTGGATGACCTCTTTGTAACGGGCACCAGCTTGGATTTTATAAACCAATTCAAACGGAGGATGTCGTCTTAGTTCGAAATGTCGGACCTTGGTGAGCTTACTTGCTATCTCGTGTAACACCCGGCTTTTAAAACAAAAACACCCCTGAAAAATTTTCATTTTTTTAACAAAGGTTTCAGTACTTAAAACCATAAACAAAGGGGTATATTTTAATAAAAACGGGTACAAGCGTATCAAGGAGAGTATAAAATACCAAATCTCCTTTAAAGCCGGGCTGCTACTGACAGCATCTACAAGTCCACTTCTTGAGTCACGGACTTTATTCTTACCCTTACCAGGGTTATGCTAACCTGCAGGGACATTTAACAAACGGTATGAGCTACAAAGCTCAGTGAGTAATCGTATCTGCAAATAACATGTATCAAAATACGCTCATATATAATTTCCTATATATGATAAATCTATTAACCGTATATCTCTGTCCAGATATCGGTCCCAAACGCCTAGCCGTTCTGGCTAACCATATATATCTTAGGATTGCCCATCCTATCGTATAGTCTTACGGGTTGTTATTTGCATACATTTCTGTCCCATATTTCTCGGTCATAATTGACCGCATCGTATTTCATGGCTATTTAAGCCGCACCCTGTATCATAGCTATATAAGCTGCACCAAAACAATATCAATATATAAATCATAGCCAGCAGGCCGCACCAGCTGGGTTCAATAACCCGATATCATAGCCAAAAGGCTGCACCATGTTCCTGTAACAATATCATAGCCGTATAGGCCGCACCGGTTGGATATAGCATCCAATATCATAGCCGTATAGGCCGCATCAGAATATCATACAATACAAAATCAAATATGGCTCACGGGTTAGCCTGCTGTTGCCTAGACTCACGGCTTAACCGGTCTTGTCTATATAAGTTTGACTCACAGCTCCGTTCTTGTCTATTATAGACTCACGGCTTATCTGGTCTTGTCACATTATTGACTCACAGCTCCGTTCTTGTCTATAACAGACTCACGGCTTATCTGGTCTTGTCATATCATAGTGTATATATAGATGTATTGACTCACAGCTCCGTTCTTGTCATCGCAATGACTCACGGCTTATCTGGTCTTGTCTTTTACATATATTTTTACACTTGTCATTTTCGTCCCTCGAAGCCGTTTCAACCTGTAACATTTCAATCATCATATATCATATATGATATCAGTGAGATTACTCACCTGGATGCTAGCTGCCTTTAATTCCCGGTTGTTTCTTGCCTTTGCGTGCACCACAACCATTTTGTCCCATACCTATTTATCCATTTATATACCAGATGATAATAGGTTAATAATCATCTAAATTGACTCTAATACGTAAGAGTTCAATATTATATCATTATAAACAATGCCTAGATAATAAACTTTACATTTACTATCTTTATGTGAATTTTACTATTCACCGAGGCATTCGTATCGATCTACAGTGCCCCCGAGGGGTCGAAAACTCAATATAAAAATTTTCCCAAACTTTTCAGACTATAACGAGCCTACGGTTCAAGTTTGAGGTAAAACGGACAAGCCAAACAAAAGTTAGCGTTTTAAAGTCCCTGTCTGGTGGGCGCACCGCGCCAGGGGCTGGGCGCACTGCGCCTGGGCGCACCCCGCCCTGGTCCTGGGCGCACTGCGCCTGGCGCCTGGGCAGTCTCCTGATCAGTCGCGATTTGTGCACTGTAGCACGCAGTTTTGGCCCATTAAGTCCTTAATCCGGTTCTTAATCGTATGGGGTTTGTTCCTAGGCTAAAACCTTCTATTAAGACAAGGTTTTCAACCATTAAAACCCACTCAATCAATCAAGGAAGAATTAGGGTTCTTAGTTCCAAAAACCCCAAAACTTCAAATTCATCAATAATAGCAATCTACTTCCATTTTCTTGAATTAAGCCCTTATTAGCATGACTTATTGGAAGCATTAAGCTATTACAACACATAATTCTTGACTGAAATTTCAGTCATCAAGTTCATTTCATCAAGAACACTCAAGAACTTAGGTTAGAATTCATTACTAACCTTATTTAACTTAGGAATCACCAATTCCAAGCTATGATTCCAATTCCATGCTTCAATCTCCATGATCTCTGCAGAAATTGCACCTTCAAGCCTCTCCCGATGCTGCTAAATTTTTCAGCCAACATTAATGGAGGTATTTCCCTTTTTATATTTTCCAATTTTACAAATTTGGTCCCTAATTTTCATTTCTTGAACTTTTGGCACCAATATCAAGTTTTATTACAATAAAACTTTCATTTCTTATACTTTTGCCACAAGGAGCAATATTTTTATACAATTGGTCCTTCACATGGTCAAATGACCAAAATACCCTTTTGTGGTAAAACGACCAAATTTCAGTTTTTATAACATTTTAAGTCCAAAACTCAAAATATTATTTCAAACCAAATTCTTTTCTGTCCAAAAGACCAAATTACCCTTCTAAGGTAAAATGACCTTTTTACCCTTTTTATTTTAATTACATAAAAAGAGTGTCTTGGCGTTACAAATTCTCCCCTCCTTCAAAAGATTTCGTCCCCGAAATCATACAAGGAGTTGAGGTTATGTCTTTCTCGTTTTAATTTCGGTTTCCCATATCATATGGAAACCTTTATGGTATTGCCTAAGCACTTAACCATACTAGTCTTCTTATCTCGTAATTAGATCACAATTTGCATATCATTCCTCCGGTTGTTCCGGGCACCATAACTACTTATCTACCTTCATTTCAGCATGAGGTATTCGTTGAAATTTATCATTCCATGTTCTCAGAACTATGAGACCCATAGAAAACTTTATAAATATCTTGAAGTTCATCAAGAAACTTCAATCGGTACACCCCAATTCTTACTCTTAGGGACATATGGAAAAGTCCAATAGATGAGGACTTAACTTTCCTTTCGTCCCAAACAAATTTTTAGTCTTTCCGAAGAATCTCTTGATTACCCCGACATTTCTTATCTGGAATTGCAACGGTTTTACTCTATGGTTCATGTACTACCGTTATTGCTTCTTAGCCATTTTTCCAATTTTTTTCAACTTTTCCTCGTATTCATCAAGTCTTCTTTTTAACTTGTATCTAAATCTAGGATCTAGCCAGCGGCTTTTTCACAATTTCAATCTAACTAAGTCAAGTAGGACACGGTATTCTGTACCCCACACCATATAAGTCATTAAAATACTAGTGTATAAACTATTATTTCTTACAAATTCTACCAACGATAAACGATCTTCTCATCTTCCACTAGGGTTTGTTGTGCAAATTTCACGCACATCTTCTAAAATCTGCGTCATTATTTCACCTTGTTCATCAATTTGCAAATCTTATGCAGTACTTACTAGTACTTTTGAGCTAATTATTCTTGAAATTTATGTCAAATTCAACGAATAATTCTATTATCTCGGTCTGATACAATCCGTGCCGATAGTTCACGTCGACAATTTACTTTATTTATTTAGCTTTTCGCTAATTTCGATTTTAATTTCTTTCTTAGTCAGTATAAATCTACACTGATTTCATCAATCAACCTGCAATTACCCATATAGTGTCATACCCATGCGGTACTTGCAAAGACTTTATTAGAAAGTCTATAATATTTTCGTCCCATATTTCTTCATTGGGACCAACAACGGCTAAATTTTCTGTTTTTCTAATGATTTGACTGTAGTTACACACTAGTCAAACACTTTTCACATATCTTTCAATGTCTTTCTTTAGCCCCGGCCACCAATACATAGGTTATATCATCCTACACAGTTTGGTACTGCCCCGGGCATTTAGCATATCTACCCCAATATACGTCTTTTAAGGGTAAATTGTCATATCTCGTTTTGCTTTGGAACTCACATACACAACCACCAAGGGTTTTAAATCACTGTGAGTTTCTAACTAGCTTCTTTCAATAGCTAATCATTCCTTCACTTTTCACATTTTCAGACTTGCACACTTCTTCTTGTGCTACCCGAATCAACTCAGGTATTCAATTCGCCACACTCACGCATGTGGTCGTATCTTTCAAAAGATACTCTTTTCAATTTAAGGCATCTATAATCATATCCGCCTTTCCGAGATGGTACAAGATTTCATAACCAAAATCTTTAAGTAACCCATCTATCTTTGCTATCTCATATGTAGCTTCTTTTGATCAGTTAAGTACTTCAAACTTTTATGATCCATACAAATAGTAAGCTTTACACCATATAGATAGTGTTTCCAAAGCTTCAATGCCAAAATCATAGTTGCTACTGCAACGTCATGCACCTACGGTCAAATTTGGATGCATTTCTTTAATCCAATTTATCTGCTTAGCATCAATGCTAACATTAGGGTTTCACACAAGATTTGTTCCAAACCTTTACAAGATATTTGTGGTCTTTCTACCACTCAAACTTTTCACTTTTCTTAGTCAACTTTAGTCAATTGAACAACAATTAAGGAGCAGTTTTCTACAACTCTCCTAATTTAACCCGCCAATCTCAGGAAACTACTAATTTCAGTCAGATTCCAAGGCGATTCCCATTTTATCATAGTATCATTTCCACTGGAACTACTTTATCATCTCTGGCATTACTAACATGCCCAAAGAATATAAAGCTTCTTTTAGCCAAATTTTCATACTTGGAGAATTTTACAAATCACTTAACATAGTGAATTAACTCCAATGTCTGGTACAAATGTACCTCATTTTCAATCTGGTTTTGAGAATATCAGATTCTCCGTAGTCATTGTACATACATATTAACTTATCTTTTTTTCTTTTCAAACAAGATAGGGCTCCACACGATGACCCATTCGGCCATATGAGACCCCAATTCAAAAACAATTCCTTCCAATTGTTTTACCACTCTGCCATCTCTGTAGAGGCTAATCAATATAGAGCCTAAATAACAGGAACGACTCCCAAGACCAGCTTAATCATAAGCTCTTCTATCCAATCTGGCAGAAATCCTGGAAGTTCTTTTCAAAAGAAACATCCGAGAATTTATTTAAAGTAGGACACTACTATCACTGCTTTATTTAGCTTGGCCCATACCACGTATGCCAACTACAACATCATTCCTTTATTAACTCTTTTCCGAGTTTAAGCAAAGGAAAATAACCGGTATTCTCAACAACGGTCATTTATCATGAATTTCATCCGTTTCACTTCTGATTTTTGAACCACCATGTTCCTTTCCTACAATTCATGTTAGCATCATTCATTGCTAACCAATTTATGTACACAATTTCTTCAGATTCACTGGTAGTCATCGGCTCTAGATTTATAGGGAAAAATGGTCCCGTAAATCCTAGGCAATCTACCTTCCAGGTGTTCAATATCTAGAACATATTTGCTATTTACTATAGCTACTTCCAAAATTTCATCCATAATCGTTGATGAAATATCCAATCAAGACATCAGTGTCACCGATCCAAAGCATAGCTTCTTGGATCAAATATAACATACACGAGTTATATTCAGAACAATTATATTGGAGATCATATGAGTCTCCTCACGAGCTTCTTCCACAATCTGCTGGAATGCTCATAATACCATTGGTCCTTTTTGACCGTTCATTTCTTCTTTCTTTCCTGAGTTCATCACCCGTTACTCCACATTTAGCATATGAGTATGTCATAAGGAAGTGATCTATAGTTCCACGCTGGAACCACTTCCGTCCCATACAACAAACTCGAGCGATACGCTCCCATTTTCTGTAATTTCATCTTGTCAACGGTAGAGTCTCAACTCTAAAATGTTCTAAGTGCTTTTCCTGCACTTCTTACATCACATCATCTTTTCGTTTTGGTCTCTTCCCTTCAAGGCTAGACCTGAATCGTGTTAACTTCTTCTGAGAAGTCCACCAATATTTTCTGCTTTTCTTGTAGTCTCAACTACTGTTCTTTCACCTTGAATATCAACCAAGGTGAGCAACCGATTTCTTTATCTGACCACATTAGCTAATATTGCTCATCATGTGGATTTCTGCTATTCGTCCCCTTTTTGCTCCTCATACAACGGAGTCTTGCGAAAGGGCTGGTCCATTTCCTAGAGCTTCACGCCCTAAATGTCTTCCAAGAAGATTCATAGTTTATACTTCTTATACGTCAGAAGTTAGCAACAGTCAGGTTATATATGTATAATAACAACTATATACACCTAACTATGCATCATGTCTACTATCTCAGGGTTTAAGTCCAGGAATCTACTCTATAGACACCTAGTTCACTTAAACCACGGCTCTGATACCAACTTGTAACACCCGGCTTTTAAAACAAAAACACCCCTGAAAATTTTTCATTTTTTAACAAAGGTTTCAGTACTTAAAACCATAAACAAAGGGGTATATTTTAATAAAAACGGGTACAAGCGTATCAAGGAGAGTATAAAATACCAAATCTCCTTTAAAGCCGGGCTGCTACTGACAGCATCTACAAGTCCACTTCTTGAGTCACGGACTTTATTCTTACCCTTACCAGGGTTATGCTAACCTGCAGGGACATTTAACAAACGGTATGAGCTACAAAGCTCAGTGAGTAATCGTATCTGCAAATAACATGTATCAAAATACACTCATATATAATTTCCTATATATGATAAATCTATTAACCGTATATCTCTGTCCGGATATCGGTCCCAAACGCCTAGCCGTTCTGGCTAACCATATATATCTTAGGATTGCCCATCCTATCGTATAGTCTTACGGGTTGTTATTTGCATACATTTCTGTCCCATATTTCTCAGTCATAATTGACCGCATCGTATTTCATGGCTATTTAAGCCGCACCCTGTATCATAGCTATATAAGCTGCACCAAAACAATATCAATATATAAATCATAGCCAGCAGGCCGCACCAGCTGGGTTCAATAACCCGATATCATAGCCAAAAGGCTGCACCATGTTCCTGTAACAATATCATAGCCGTATAGGCCGCACCGGTTGGATATAGCATCCAATATCATAGCCGTATAGGCCGCATCAGAATATCATACAATACAAAATCAAATATGGCTCACGGGTTAGCCCGTTGTTGCCTAGACTCACGGCTTAACCGGTCTTGTCTATATAAGTTTGACTCACAGCTCCGTTCTTGTCTATTATAGACTCACGGCTTATCTGGTCTTGTCACATTATTGACTCACAGCTCCGTTCTTGTCTATAACAGACTCACGACTTATCTGGTCTTGTCATATCATAGTGTATATATAGATGTATTGACTCACAGCTCCGTTCTTGTCATTGCAATGACTCACGGCTTATCTGGTCTTGTCTTTTACATATATTTTTACACTTGTCATTTTCGTCCCTCGAAGCCGTTTCAACCTGTAACAGTTCAATCATCATATATCATATATGATATCAGTGAGATTACTTACCTGGATGCTAGCTGCCTTTAATTCCCGGTTGTTTCTTGCGTTTGCGTGCACCACAACCATTTTGTCCCATACCTATTTATCCATTTATATACCAGATGATAATAGGTTAATAATCATCTAAATTGACTCTAATACGTAAGAGTTCAATATTATATCATTATAAACAATGCCTAGATAATAAACTTTACATTTACTATCTTTATGTGAATTTTACTATTCATCGAGGCATTCGTATCGATCTACAGTGCCCCCGAGGGGTCGAAAACTCAATATAAAACTTTTCCCAAACTTTTCAGACTATAACGAGCCTACGGTTCAAGTTTGAGGTAAAATGGACAAGCCAAACAAAAGTTAGCGTTTTAAAGTCCCTGTCTGGTGGGCGCACTGCGCCTGGCGCACCCCGCCCTGGTCCTGGGCGCACTGCGCCTGGCGCCTGGGCAGTCTCCTGATCAGTCGCGATTTGTGCACTGTAGCACGCAGTTTTGGCCCATTAAGTCCTTAATCCAGTTCTTAATTGTATGGGGTTTGTTCCTAGGCTAAAACCTTCTATTAAGACAAGGTTTTCAACCATTAAAACCCACTCAATCAATCAAGGAAGAATTAGGGTTCTTAGTTCCAAAAACCCCAAAACTTCAAATTCATCAATAATAGCAATCTACTTCAATTTTCTTGAATTAAGCCCTTATTAGCATGATTTATTGGAAGCATTAAGCTATTACAACACATAATTCTTGACTGAAATTTCAGTCATCAAGTTCATTTCATCAAGAACACTCAAGAACTTAGGTTAGAATTCATTACTAACCTTATTTAACTTAGGAATCACCAATTCCAAGCTATGATTCCAATTCCATGCTTCAATCTCCATGATCTCTGCAGAAATTACACCTTCAAGCCTCTCCCGATGCTGCTAAAATTTTCAGCCAACATTAATGGAGGTATTTCCCTTTTTATATTTTCCAATTTTACAAATTTGGTCCCTAATTTTCATTTCTTGAACTTTTGGCACCAATATCAAGTTTTATTACAATAAAACTTTCATTTCTTATACTTTTGCCACAAGGAGCAATATTTTTATACAATTGGTCCTTCACATGGTCAAATGACCAAAATACCCTTTTGTGGTAAAACGACCAAATTTCAGTTTTTATAACATTTTAAGTCCAAAACTCAAAATATTATTTCAAACCAAATTCTTTTCTGTCCAAAAGACCAAATTACCCTTCTAAGGTAAAATGACCTTTTTACCCTTTTTATTTTAATTACATAAAAAGAGTGTCTTGGCGTTACATCTCGGCATAGAAGTCTCACAAGGTACTGATTGTGTGTTAGTCAAACAAGAAAGTTATGCAAACAAAATTCTAAATGAAGCGGGAATGCAAGATTGTAATGCAACCCAATGTCCCATGGAGCCGGGACTGAAATTGTCTAAAGCTGAAAGTGAGCCAGAAGTCGATGCTACTCATTATCGGAAGATTGTTGGTTGCTTGCGATATCTCATACATACTCGACCAGACTTAGCATACTCGGTTGGGGTTGTTAGCCGTTATATGCAAAGCCCACGAGAGTCACATGCACGCGCCATCAAACAAATACTCCGGTATCTTCGTGGGACAACATCATTCGGGATCAAATACGAGCGGTGTGGTGATTTGAAACTGCTTGGTTACAGTGACAGCAGTCACAATGTCGATGTAGACGACGGGAGAAGCATAACGGGACATGTCTTCTACCTTGGCAACTCGCCCATTACTTGGTGTTCACAGAAGCAAGACACGGTAGCTTTATCATCGTGTGAAGCTGAATTTATGGCAGCCAATGCAGCCGCATGGCAAGCTATATGGCTAAGAGAATTGTTGGCGGAGCTAACCGGAATGAAGGAGCAAGAGGTACTCATTCGGATAGACAACAAATCTGCAATTGCCTTGTCAAAGAACCCGGTATTTCATGGAAGAAGTAAGCATATACATACCCGATACCACTTCATTCGCGAACGAGTTGAAAAGAAGCAAGTGGTCGTTGAACACGTTCCCGGAGACAAGCAAAAGTCGGATATTTTAACAAAGGCGTTGGCAAGAGTAAGATTTGCTGAAATGAGGTCGTTACTCGGTGTGCAAGAGTTACCCTCCAATCAGAAATTCAGGGGGTGATTGTTAGCGAATTTCTGAATTCCGATTAAGTCCTTGGGTATGGATCGGATTCAACAACAAGGAGTGTAGTCCAAGTTGTACTTATCTTAATTCAATTTGATGTGTATTTATCTCTTCTTGTTGTTAGAGATAAGTTTAGTTTGAATTGAATATATTAATCCTAGATATATACTAAAGAGATAGAGTAGTATATATATAAAGCCGTGAGGGTAGGATTCTTTGTATATTGAAGTTTTGAGTTATATTTTCTTCAATAAAATTGTCTGCGTGTTTGGCATTTGATTCTGTGTTTTCATGTTCTGAACTTTAGCAAGTCTTTCGGATTTCTGTGGTGGAGTCCGATTGGCTAGTGGAGTATACTACTAATGAAAAATAGATAGGATCATCGCATGTAACGACCCTATAGCATGCAAGCTATGTGAGTAGATTCACTAATGCAGTAATTTAAGCTATTAATGTTTGAACTTTCATTGCGATTTAGTACTCCAGATATTTTCCTAACAATTTTAGTATAATTACTTTTCAATTTAGTTACAAACTAACCATGTTACACGATAGTTTGACTACTCCCACGTATGAATGCTTGTTTATTTGATTTTGATATAAAACATATATTGTAACCAAAACGATTATCGGATTTTAAATTTCTAATTTGATTTTAGCTTTGAGTTAGTTTGGTTGAAAACTGAATGCAACTTCCGGTTGGCGTGAATAGAAACCAAAATCAAATAAGATACGTTAGTATTCTCTATCCTAATAAATAAATATATTGATCCACTATAATTTTGAATCCAGGAAATATTTTGCAAAAGCAGCCAAAAAAGAAGGGTTAGACGCTGGAGACTAGAGACGGCTCAAGAATATCAACTTGGAAATTAAGAATTGAAAGCTGTCATTTTCAGGGCTCTGACTACTTAGTGGGTAGGGGTGATGGGACCCAAATGTGCACGCGCACATGACTCGTGACCCCACTAGTTGACTCGTGTTTTTGTTATTGAATATGCTGGGAACTTGGGTTTATAGATTTGATTTGACATCCATCCTATATTATTTCTTTTATTTATTTTTTGTTATTTTTTTATCTTAATGCAAAACATATATATATATATATATATATATATATATATATATATATATATATATATATATATATATATATGGGGGAAATTGTATTTATTCCTACATTTTGTTTCTATCCATCTTCCTATGCATATAAAATTGTAACAAGTGTCATATTTAATAAAAATAATAATATTTTAAGTCACACGTCATAATTTAACATGGATATGAATATGAGTAGGAATAAAAGATAGAAAGAAATATAATTTCTCATATATACACACACACTATGTTCACCAAATAAGTAACAACACTTTCTTTTTAATTTTTATAATTGTCTTATGGATAATGTTATTATATTATTTATATTAAAACGGGAGTGATTAATATTATTTAATAGGATTTAATATTTTTTCAAGTAAACTTTTCAAATCTCCACGTGGAGGCCTAAAAACTTATTGGTACCATTTTGTGTTAGAAAATGCATAACATATTTTGTCTTCTTAAGGTGTTGTAATAATTAATTTTGGAGATTAATGGAATCATTAGAATGATTTTTTATAACATAAGTGTTTAAATAATAGATTTTTTAATCTTGTAGACTACATAAAAAACTGACTTTTTTTTTAAAATTTACAAACTACATAAAAACTTGAACTTTTAGAATTTAAAAAACGGTTGAACTTTTTTATAATGTTGAAAAAAATAAATATAAAACCTCATTTTTGCAAATTTTGTATAATCGAAGTTCTGAAAACACTTTAAATATCAAAGTGATTTTTTTTTTGAAATAGAAATATAATTAGTTTTTGGGAAAGGAACAAATTCAACAATAGTTTATAGGGATGGGTTCAATGCAGAACCAAAATATATTGCTTAACTGCAGAACCATATTTTTCACCGTTGATCTAGTTTTGATGATAAAGGGTATGATGGTCCAATTAAAGGTACGTATCCTATAAAATTGTGCAATTCATATGTTCATCAATGAACATATGTTCATATATGAACACATGTAAATTATATAAGCAAGGTTCTGTGTTCTCTCTTCCTTTGATCAAAATACAAAGAAAACTTCAATCCCAATAATATCAACCATTACATTGATCAAAGTCTTAAACAATTACATGAGCAAAGTTAAAAGGATAGGAACATAACAAGGTATCAAATCAAAATATGTTTATTGATGAACATATGTTCATTGATGAACATATGTTCATTGATGAACATAAATATTCCCCTGCAACCAATGTTTCTAGTTTGTATTGATTCCTCTAATTCTCATCGCAATATCAAAGCATTTGCATCTCCTACAACCTGCAAAATAGCTAATGAAAATGAGATAGCTAATCACTGCGTCATAATCTGCTGATTGATGGTCATAGTTCATTGATAAACATATGTTCATTGATGAACATATGTTCATTGATGAACATACCAAGAATGCATGATGTTGTCTTACCTTACCACCATGATGTTTGAGTTCAGCCATATCAACAAAATATTCCCGGTTCATTTCATCTTTACTGCCCTAAATAACAGAAATCACAAAAAAAATTCAACCACAACTTACATTGTAATCCAATGAAGAATCAACTATGATTATGCAACGACAAAGATTGCTCAAAATCAATATGTAACACCCCTTTCTCAAACCATATTTTAACATAGTTTATATTACAATATATCTTACAACTTGTGACTATCAAAAAGTCACTTAATTTTTTTTTTTTACAAATTTATTCTCAAGGGGGTATTACAGACTGAATACAGAAACCATAATTTAAACTTATCTGTATCTTACAATGTAACCATAATTTAAACTTATCTGTATCTTACAATGTAAACTTATCTGTATCTTACAATGTAACCCCCGAACATATAGTTTCTTCACTTCTAACTCATAATTCCATGGTAACCCCCGAACATATCGGTTAATTCAGGACCGCTCAGAGGGATAAGATTCCCCCACAAAAGGCAGCATGTCACAAAACTTCTTCGTATATTCGTCAATCGACGAGTCTCCTTTCTTTATCATTAGAAAATCTTCATTCATCTTTTCCAAATCTCTTGTGGGACAGAATTTATCCTTCAAACACGAGACAAACTCTGCCCACGACCAGCCATAAATAACGTCTTTCCCCAAACTCTCGTATTTGGTATTCCACCACACTAAAGCATCATCTTTCAACTGCCGGGAGGCATAGTTAACTTGGTCTTTTTCTCCACACTTGCTAGCTTGCATCACCTGTTCGATTTCCCGAATCCATCTCATTGTTACCTTCGGTTCAAAACTGCCGTGGTACTCTGGCGGTTTACAAGCCATGAAGGACTTAAAAGAACAGCCCTTCTCTTTCTTCCTGTTTTCTCCACTAACTTCTTCCTCGGTCGTCTTTTTAGAGACTTCTTGTGAAGAATGGCACTAGGTTCACCCATTCGGCTATCGATTATGTTATTCACATCTTGCTTCAGCTCATTTCGTAAATTATTGATCAGATACTGAATAGCTTCCATAGTGACAGGTTGTGGTGGTGGGTTTGGCTCAGCCCCATCATTCCGGATAACATTTCCGGGTCCACTTCCACGTGAAGAAGTGTGACTACCCTCACCCCTGTCAGTCAGCTGGTGGTATCTGTCTTCCTCCTTCCATTACTATATAGATAAAACAAAATTTCTGTTTAATAAACATTTCTATATAGTATTTCGTAAGCGGTAGCATGTTATCTCCCTATCTTGACTGCACTTTTATAGCAGTCCTACTCACTCTATAACTTCTATAAGTCTAAGTGCACTTCTATTTTACTAAAGCACCTTACTATTACTCTTGCTAGTTTAAGCCTAGGATGGTATTCCAACCTAATTCACTTAAACTATGGCTCTGATACCAAAACTGTAACACCCCTTTCTCAAACCATATTTTAACATAGTTTATATTACAAAAAGTCACTTAATTTTTTTTTTTTACAAATTTATTCTCAAGGGGGTATTACAGACTGAATACAGAAACCATAATTTAAACTTATCTGTATCTTACACTGGTCCCAACTTCAACTCCTGCTCCTTTCACCTAAGTACATATCATTTTAAAAAAATAATACGTGAGACATAAAGTCTCGTGAGTAATATGGGTTTTAGACCCAAAACTTTTCTGCTCAAAACTTGAATTATAAATAAGTAAACTGCTTAAAACTTATTTTCATAACCAATCTCAAAATACTTTCTTTCTTAAAAACTGCTTCTTTTCTCAAACTGTTTTCTTCTTTAAAACTGATATTTTTCTTTAAAACTGCTTTCTTTCTCATTCTCTTGCGACCAACTGAAACTCATGAATTAGTTTATTTTAATTCATTCTACTAACTCCCCTCGCGGGACAGAACGGATCCACCCGCAAGGTTATGCTATCTCTGTCTCCCCTTCGTGACTTGGAACAGATCCAATCACAAGGTTATGCTAAGCTAGACAACTACTTCGCGACGGGAGGTACCACCCTAGTAGTGTCTTCAGATCTCCCGATTATGTGGGTGATCCTAGTCCAGACAACTGACTCTTATTACTTTCTTTGCTTTAGTTCTTATCTCATTACTTTCTTCATTTCATCTCAAATTAGTCAAATGGGACACAATTTAAAATAAACTCAAGCTCACAAACTTTTAAACTCATAATCAAAAATACTTTCAAGACTAGCTTCAATATCTCTAGCTCTTATATAGAGCTTCTTTCAAAACTTTTCAAACTATACTTCTTTAAAAATTGAATTTCTTTAAAATCTCTTTTAAACATTTAGCTCTTAGAGCTACTTTCAAAACTGCTTCCAAACTTTCGTATCTAAAGATATTTGGAAATCTCATTTTCTGAAAATATCATTTTGCTATGTACTAGAAAATCCTCATAAAACTCACCTTGGTGTAACTACGGGTCACTAAGCTTCTCGTACAGCCTTCCCTTTTCCGTACTCAACAATGTTCGAAGCACCACCTATACAAGTATCATATATATTTACTCAATTAATACATACTACATCTGACTCTATAACTTAAGAGCCTCATATGACACAACTGCAGGTCATAACAATTGTATAACCTTTAATACTCATTTTATAATTTTCTCCGAAATACGCGTATTTTGCTACAGTGCCCCCGAGGGGTCGTATTTCGGTTCCGACACTTTTCTATGAAGTCTTAGGCCATAATAGACCTATGTTTCAAATTTGGAGTTAATTGGACAAGTCTAGCTCAAATCCCAAAAATCAAGTTTTGACATTAACTTGATATTTAGCCACTGCCGCTACAGTAGTTTTTCCGCGAGGTCGTATTATGAATTTAACAATTTCCCATATGATTTCATACCATTTTAAGGCTATGGTATGAATTACAGACCAAACGGACATGCCTAGCATCGAGTTCAAAACTTAAAAATTGGACAGAACCGAGCAGGCTTTCTGCTGCGAGGTCGCGTCGCGACCATAGGGGTCGTCGCGTCGCGATCTAAAGTAGGTTGCTATTCTTGGCGATTTTTCAAACTGCAGTTTCACTATTTACCCCATTAAGCTCTTAATACTTAACTTAATTGGTTTAGGGTCATTTCCAGGCCCTAAATACCAACTTATACCTAATTTTGATCCACAAAAACATCAAATCTTCTTTAAAATCTTGAAAGTTCTTTCGAAAACACTATTTTTCACCAAAAATCGTTTTATTGGATTTTCAAGTTTATGAACTGATTTCTTACTTCTTTTATGACATTTTTGGCTTAACAAAACCATTAGAATCATATGAAATCAATTCTAACTCATAAACCCATTTCTAGGGTTCAAGGCTAAAAACCCATTTCATCATCTTTGCATCAAAGCTTCAATTCCTTAGAATTACTAACTATTACATGCTTCTTTAACCTTTTCTAACACTTTAGGTTCATCAAAACCACTTGTTCATCCAAACCCGTGACTAATGTTCTTGAACCAAAATCATAATTTTCTTGATTTTTACATATTCCATGGCTAGAACATGCTTATATGATGATTTTAAGCAAGATGAGTTGGATGATTTCATTAGAATCATGTTTTCTGGAAAATCATAAATCAAGGACATGATTCCCGTTCAAGACTCGGAGCTCAAAACAAGAAAATCTTACCTCTTGAAGCTTGGAATCACCAATTCCAAGTACTATCTTGAGTTCCTTGCAAAATGATCAGAACTTCTTCTCCTCCCGTGCTCTCTCTCGCTCTCTCTGGACTCTTCTATGAACTTCTGGAGAATGAGTGTTGATTAACTCTCTTATTTATATTTTAATTTTATAAAATATTTACATTCTAGTCCCTACTCTTTCCACTTTTCTACAAAAATGGTCCTAAGACCCAAAATCTTGCAAACAAAGTTTTCATTAACTTCTAACTTGACATTTTCTTGACATTTTGGTCATTTCCATGTCAAATGACCATTTTGTCCTTTTTGGTCAAATTTCACTATTCACGCGGTACAACTTCAAATTTTACATAGACTTTTTATTTCTTACATTCTCATTTTACAAATAGCATAATATTTTACATAATGGTATTATAATGTGTCAAAAGACCATTTTACCCTTTTACAACTTTTTCGCAGGTTCTTACAGTCACCCCTCCTTAAGCGGATTCCGTCCTCGGAATCTTTTCGTGACCATAACAGCAGCAGAAATTGTGGATCTAGGATCATACAACAAGTTGCAATTGAGATTTTCTAAAAGGAAACTGTTTATCAAACTACGTACAAATGCCATGGACCCCCACTATTTATCAAACTCTTTACCTTCGATCATGTTGTAAAGATTTAAAACTGATGATAAGAACATTTAACCCCATTATTTCCGACTGTCGATGAAGTTCGAGTCCCCGACACCATCGGCCATCTCCGACTATCCTTTTGGCTTTTCCGTGGACCTCACCATCCCCCTCCTCCTCTCCGTTTCTCAAATCACTAGAGACCATCTTCCCGTTTAAATCAAAACTGGAACCCCGTAAGAAGTTGCAGGTGGCAAAAGATCTAGGATTGCAACCACGACAGGTGGCGATTTGGTTTCAAAACAAGAGAGCTCGTCGGAAATCAAAGCAATTAGAAAGAGATTACAACATACTAAGGGCCAATTATGATTCTCTTTCTTCTAGATTTGAACTCCTGAACAGAGAAAATAATCATTATCACTCCAGGTAACAATAACATTAACCAATCATATTTGCTTCATAAATCTCGATTGGGAATAAAACGGTAGTACCCTAGATATTGATGGTTGACCGGAGAAGAAAGCTGGACAGCCGTCGGAAGACTAGAAGCATCAATGAAGAGACCGCGTCTGCAAGCAACTCGTCTCCGGTGAGGGAGGCGCAGTTGGAGAAGGCGGCGACGATGGGGTTCTCTTAGCGGAGGCCAACAGGTGTTGATTCGGGATTGTTCCCGGCAAGAACTAGTGGGACGAGATGGGTGATTCGCTAGTCTCCTTCACCGGAGATCGGAAGAGGGGCACATCGTCGCCAGTACAATGATGGTGGTGCCGGCGTTGTAGACCGATATGCAGGAGATCGGGAAGGTATTTGTCTCGTTCCAGTAATAGCCAGATTCGTCCATGGATTTTCCCTCGTTCGACGGTGAGAGGAGTTAGGTGATTTGAGTCGCTAGGTTACCCAATATACCCTTACCTATGAATAATCTCCAGCACAAATATGTATAATTTTCTGGTGCATCCCTTTTAATCTAAGACGTTGATATAATGATCCAATGGTTTTAAGAAAGGTTCTGCAGTTAGGTAATATATTTTTGGTTCTGCATTGAACCTTCCTCTCTCTCTCTCTATATATATATATATATACTAGTTGTAAGACCCGTGTATTACACGGGATGATACAAAAAATATTAATTAAAAATTTCTAAACATTAATAATTTTAAATAAGAAATTTGTTTGTGTATCGTGACATCTTGCTTTTGATTTTTACTATTACAACTTTGTATTTTGATAAATATAATTGATTATGAGAATGTCACCGGTACTAAAATCAAATTCACTATTATGATTGGAATCGTTATTCAAAATATTATGACGTCAATTGTCTCTCTATTGTCTCCCAAATCATTATACACATTAAAAAAATAATATGATATTAAAAAACAATTAATTTTGAAATTGAATGATGACAATTAATTTTGTAATTGAATGATAATTAAACCGATCATTAAGGAGTTAAAAACGTTTCAAACCAATTAATTTTTTTAAGAAATTTAAAATTATGAGAAAATGACATGTGGCAAATTCAATGAGAAGATGACATGTGGCTTTGAGTTACTTATTTATTAGGATAAGATATATATATATATATATATATATATATATATATATATATATATATATATATATATATATATATATATATATATATATATATATATATATATATATATATATATCCATTACGGTCTCAACAAATAATTAATACTTTTAATAATAATTTTCTTATTGTGGCCAATAATCAATTTTTGGAATGATATAAATAGATTGAAATATTAAAACTCACGTGTACTAATTTTCTTATTTATGGTTAATAATCAATTATTGTATTTTTTATTTAAACGTAACTAAATTGTTAACATAACAATCATACTCTATGTTGAAGTTTATGATTTATGTTTATTAATAAGCTAAATAGCAGTTCATTTAGATTTTACAATAAATTAGATAAGAGTAAATTACAATTTTGGTCCCTGTGGTTTGCATGAACATCGTCTAGAAAAAGTGCTCAAAAACGGCTGATTCGATCAATGAATAAGATATCGATCTTTGAAACGATGTATTGGAAACAAAATAGATAGAATCAAGAGCGAGATAGTTCCCCAGCAATAAAAAACTCAACGCGAGAGAGAGATATGAAATTTTGAGGTTTCTAAGTGATGTTCTGTGAGCTTAACCGGGAAAGAGAGAGCAATAAAGAGATCGGAAAAGATAGAGCAATAGAGAGATCGGAGAAGAGAGAGGAATTTTTTAGTACATTACATTTTTGGTCCCTAAGGGTATTTTAGTCCATTTACATCCATTTAACGGAAGGAAATACACGGTAATGGCTCTAGGGACCATCTCTGCAAGTTTTTTGTCACCATAGAGACCTGGATGTGGAATTTGAAAAGGTGGACTCCCACTGTAATTTCTGGTCAACCATAGGGACCAAAACTGTAATTTACTCTTAAAATCACAAATGCTTGTACGCTTCTCTGCCTCCGGTCGCTACCCGCCGCCGTCCTCTTCCACTCAAAATTGTTCACATACTTTTGAAATATTATTGTTTGAGAGGACGATTGACTGATTGTAAATGCCACTAGTATTTTTTATTTTTTATTTTTTATTTTTATTTATTTATTTTTTTGAACGGCAAAATAGTTTATTAAATAAAAAAGAACTCCAGCGGGGGACTGGAGCAATAACGAGGAACCAACGTTACAAGAGAAAAACAGCAACAAACAACCAATCTAAAGTACAAGTGACATTAATCTAGAGCTCCAATATAAGAAAAAGGACAGCAGCACCAATTTTGCTTTTCCAATTCAACGAAAACCCTTTGAAACAGGATCCGGAGCAGCCAAGGTGAGACAAGGGTAATTTCGTCCAATTAAAGTGAAAACTCCAAAAGCAACCTCCAAAGCACCAAAAATTTGAGAGAAACTTGGGGAATATATGTCTGAATTAAGATGATCACCAAACAGCAACATAATCGCCATCAACTTAGTAAAAATGGACAACCAAGGGAAAATTCGTCCACATGAAGAACAACACCAGAGCAACTTAACAATGTGAATGTCAGACCCAAACAGCCATGCTAGGCGAAGAAAATCCAATTATCTTGCATTTCAACACCATAGATCAAATAAGAACCCACCATATGAAAGTAGAACCCGCCAAAACCGACACCAAGGGCAAGAAATGATAAAACATCCGCCAAAACCGTCACCAAGGGCAGAATCTGATTTGAACTTGAGAAAAAGTACTGTACCATCACCAGATAGAGACCAGGCTTAAAAGTAGCAACCAAAACCACAAAAAAGCACCTCAAAACACCGACTAGAATACATGTCACAAGCTAAAAGTCCGCAGAAACGCCACATGAAGCACCAAATATAGTAGAGATCAAACCATATATAGCCAATTCATGAATATGTACCGAAGACCGCAGAATGGCACCTAGAAACCTGTACAATTCAAGTAGAAAGCCAAACGAGGGAAGAAAAGGATGAAACAAACTCACACACACCGATGAAACAAAGTGACCCCCCACCCCAATTACGGCAAAGCAAACACAAACACCACGAAAGAACCCGAAAGAAGTGCAAAGCAACAGTGATAACCTACATGAGTTCTACCGAAAGAATTGAGAATACACACGCTAAAAACACACGCCATACCGTTGCATAAGCACAGCACCAAGACACCAAATTAGAATAAAAAACCCCGCCCCCAACAGCCCCTTCCAGAGAAGAACAATAAAGTTAAATTCTAGGGAATAAAACAAAAACTCACCACAACAGCAAAGCAAATAAACTCACACCTCACCCCTCACAAGGAAAAAAAGACTCACAACTCACCTAAAAGCCACTCCAGAGCTTAAGATAGAAGACCAGAGCTAAGTGGATGGGCGCACCAAGAAAACCTGTCCAGATTATGAAATTTGCCATTGTGTTTGACCCAATTGTACAGGAGGAGCTGAACAGAGTCAACTATCACCATCGGGTTTTTCCTTTTCTTCCTAAAGTTCGCTTCGTTCCTTCCCTTCCAAATGCCCCAACAAGTAGCATGAATCAATGCTGAAAAGAATTTCCGTTCTTTTTTTGATTTCGCTCTAGACATAAAGAATTCGATGAGGTCTTTCAAACACGACTAGTATTTTTCTATTATTATGTTTTTGTATTTCGTCTTAAAAGAAAATCACCGAAAAGAAGATGACTAATTAAGTGACGAATAAAAAATAAAAAGTTATGAGTTCGATGTTTTACTTCTATTTCTCATAAAATTTGTAACACTTTCCTAACTTTTTCATTTTGGCCTCTTTCATAGGTTGAATGCTAATCTTTATATATATATATATATATATATATATATATATATATATATATATATATATATATATATATATATATATATATATATATATATATATATATATATATATATATATATATATATATATATATATATATATATATATATATATATATATATATATATATATATATATATATATTTTTTTTTTTTGAAAGGCAACATTTTATAAAAGGGGCGGCCTAGCCGGGAGTTGGGAAAACCGCAAAACAACAATTACATCATTTGATGGCTAGCCTAGGGGAAAATAACCACAAACTCCTATCTATATGGAGTTTAGACACTCGACTATCAAGCCACAAAAACGTCTCTCTTTGCACGTGGCTGAATAAGTCCTCCATTTTTCTACATTTACTGTATATATATATATATATATATATATATATATATATATATATATATATATATATATATATATATATATATATATATATATATATATATATATATATATATATATATATATATATATTTCAAATTTTTTTAACAAAAGGACTTAAATATAAGCGATTAAGTCTATTATGTCATTTTTTTGAACAAAAAATTCAGTCAAAAGGTTCCTAGGAAAAAAATGGTTCTCATTTGAACTTTAGTCTATATATATATATATATATATATATATAGACACACACACACACACACACACACACACACACACACACATGCTTATATCTAATGATTCTTCTTGTTTGGAACTATTTTTTTCTTTTTTTATTCATAATTCTTATGTTTTTGTTGTTGATGCATTTAATTACTACTAGAAAAAAAGAGAAAATTCAAAAGACATTTTCGACAGAAATATTCTGTTGGATAATTCCAACTGAAATACAACAAATCAGCTACAAAACACAACCCCTAAATTTTGCATTAAAACAGCGATAGAAAATACTACGAACCAACTACAAAACAAAAACCCTAAATGTGCGACAATTTTGTCTAAAAAACGACGAAAACTATTTTGTTGGTTATTTGTCATAATAAAAATTGACTGCATTCCGACGAAAATATGTTTTTTAGTTCAGTTCAATATTTTGTCGTTTATTCGTCGATAAAATCCGACGGAAAGTCCAAACTAATTTTTATTTCCAATCTTGATAGTTAATATTACTATTATGATCCGAAGAAGAAGAAGAAGAAGAATATTCTCATCCTGAGGATACCATTGTCCCTCCTTCACCAACTGAGGCGACTACATCCATGGTACCGCCTTCTGATCCCATTGTTTCCTTCACTGAAAACCCGGTGGTGTCCGCACATATGACTACTGTCGAAACATCTTATGTGGAGACAAGTCATATTGAGACCCCTGTGAACACATCTAATGTGGACACAAGTCTCACATCCGGTGATCAAACTGCCAAAGATCCACCTTCTCCACCGCCGAAGCATACCACACCCTTTGTCACTTCTACAATCGAAGTTCCTCCACTTGTACATTCCTTTTTCATGGATGATCTGGCTGATTCTCCATCTTCCCACGAAACTGAGAAAGGTGAAGAGGATTATTTTGAAACTACTCCCATTCAAATACAAGACGAAGATGATGATGAAATAGACACAATCCTGGTGTCAATGAAACAATTCCGTCAACTCAATACAAAGTTGAATCTTCTGATACAAGCCCAAACAACTTACACTTCGGATAAAGGGTCTGGGGTCACTACTAAACATTTGGTTGAGTCCCTTACATCGTTCGAAGGGTCAATCACTGAAAAAGTAAACAAGCACATTGATGATGCAGTGAAGCTGACAGAGAGTGATATCAAACAGATGACCCGTAATGTCTTGGAGAAAATAGACTTGCGGTGTAAGACAGTTGAGAAGATGATAGAAGAGAAAACCCAGCACATTCAGGAACAACACACTGAAAAACTCACCGAAGTGGTCACCAAACTCAATACTGCCCATACAGAAGTTCAAGACAAGCTTACTTCCTTGTCTACTTCGGTTGAGAACCTTTCCAAAAGAAGTGCTGAGGAGTTTGATGTTCAACTTACAAGCTTACGGAAGGATGTTGATATTTCGAAGAAGACAATTGCAGAATATGAACCGAAGGTGCACGAGTTGAACGCGTACAAAGAGGCACAGAAGATCAGCGACTAATAGATGAAGATCTTAGTATCTCAGACAACTGAGTCAATCCGAAAGGATATTGCGCCTCTGCTTGCGTTAGTTAGTCGACTTCCTGGTGCTCCGAAGCCTGCCCTGCTTTTGTCACAAGGGGAGAAGGTTCTCGACCAACTGGAAGGTTAACACAACAAAGGCAAACCACCTTCGTACCAACCGCAACGATACAACCTTCGCACCGATAACTCAAACCACAACAGGTACTCAAACAACCAAACCTTTCTTTGGATTTACTTCAGCACCTTCTTCCACAACAATTTCTACTACATCACCATCAACCACGATTCCTCTTGTTTGGGGATGTTCAACATCACCCCTATCTCAACCGAATCCACCTCGAGTATCATCAAAAGATTCTCGAGTGGAATTAAAATCCAAACAAGTTCTGCACCATCAACCACTTCAACAAAAACAACCACATCTCAAGTTCCACCTGAGTTAGGTCCTTTTGTAGACAAGGGAAAGAAAATCGCACAAGAACTATCCAAGTCGGAACAGAAGTTAGAAGAGTATGAGAAGCTAAGGCACTTGTATGTGATTTCAAGAGATAGAATGCGAAAGAAAGAAGTCTTGGATCCAGTGAACAAAATATGGACATATGAAACGATCATGTCATTGGCTTTCACCACAGTGGAGATGTTTGATCAAGTGCCACTCGTTTCGTATAGTATAGAAACACAACTGAGATTCAATTGGATATTCCATTCAATCCGAAGCTCTATGCGGCAAACGTTTATGACATTGAGTTTGAAACTGCTGAGAAAAGAAAGTTTCAAGAACAAAAAGCTAGGTTTCATGTGAACCTTGGTGTCGATCAAACTCATGTCTAGTCATGCTTAAAGATTGTTGGGATAGACAGAATCGAGACGAGTGAATTGTTTGAAGTGTACTTGTTCCTGTCCAAAGGTAGATGTTGATCCGAAGCTAGTGGTTTGATACGAAGTCGTGATGCTTATCAGAAGTCATTTTATTTTGTACTTATCTTTTGAATAGAGATAATGTTTTAGGGTTGTGCTTATCTGTAACAAATAGGATTACGTGTTTATCCTATTAGACATTAGTATTTAAACACCTTTAGCCCTAGATGTTTAGACGTACTTTTGATAGCCGTGTTCACTGTAACGTTCTTCATAGTTGCTCATTGCGTTTTGTGATTTGGAGCACTATCTTTATTACTGTGAATAAAATCATTCAGCACATTGAATATTCATAGTTAGTGTTCTCGTTGTTTGCTTTCATTCGTATTTTGATCTTACACATCTTAATATGAATTATATAAGGGATCAAGGTTATGACAGTAGTTCCAAATATTGAAGGAAAACACCAAGGTATTAGAAAATGACTGCTTGTAATTGTTTTAGCTATATGTATCTTTAAAATTATCATTATGAAAAATGTTAGAAAATATTTTTTTATAAAAAGTTTTGCTAAATTTTTTTAAGGCCTCTCCTCTCGTCCCGGGCCCCAAAAAAGTTTGGACCGGCCCTGCCTAAACTTTTAGTTTTCATGAATTACATTTTTGGTCTCTATAGTTTTTATTTTCCAAAATTATATTTTTGGTTTGTGTAGTTTTTAATTTGCAATAAATGAGAGACTTACACTTTTGATGCCTATAGTTTGCAATTTTTTTCACTTTAGGTCTGGGTTTTGACACTTCTTACAAGAAGACTAAACTACAATTTGTGTCCATATGGTTTCTATGATTACTTATTAGTTGTTTAATAAATATGGCATCTCTCTTAAATTACACAACTAATCTTACATACCAACCTTATATATTATTTATTCAGTAAAAAATATAGGATTAATGAACCCGCACACGGACCATCACAACTATTTTTAATCAAATATAAGGACAATATTTGTGATTTTGTTGAACAAAACCACAATTTCAGTAAACATGGAAGCATCGATTAATTTCATTTTGATGAATAAATATGAAACGTGGATTACTATTTTTATAGGCAAGACAAATATTTTTTTTGGTGAATAAGTATGTGTAGCAATTAACTTTTTTTATCGTCGGGTGGCAAATACATTTTATTTATCAAACAGTTCCCTTCCGAAAATATTTAATACTGCAAAACAATACCGAACATGGGGCAAGTAAATTAGAATTAGGTGACGCTCATGTATACATGTTTCCTTGATTTATTTTTTATGGATTTTTCATGAACACGCAGACTTGTGTGTATGTATGTGTAGAATATAAATATTTAAAGAAAATTGCAAATATGATCATCGTGTTTTTTATTTTTATGTGGTTTTCCTCTAAAAATGTTTGGTGATGCATTATTGGTCCAATTTGAGATCTTTTATATGATTTTGGTCCATGTGATTAATATTTTTTTTGTTGTTTTAGTCCACACCCCACCTGAACTGACAAATATACCTCTTAAATAATTATTTTTTATAATAGAAGTTTTGGCAAGAGCATTGTTCTAAAAATAACTTTGTTTAACTTCTTCCCATGTTTTAGCTTCTTACGGTTTTTACATGTCTTTTTTATAAATTTTTAATATTTCGGCATCATAAAATCCAAAAAGTAATATTTTCATAATACTTTTTTTATTGTTCGAAAAAGAAAATGATGATTTATATTGAACGCATGCTATCTTCTTTTTATTGTATTTTTATACAACTTTTTAAATATTTCAGGTTTTTGTTACATATAAAAATTACCATATCAAGTGATAACTACAGAAATATTATGCATGATACAGAAACTTATTTAAACTAATTTTATTAAGGTCTCCATATAGTGATTCAAATCTGGACCGGATTGTTTAAGAAGTAGGATTCTAAAAAACCAATTTACATGTCCAACATTTGAAAGTATGATGTTAAAATTGATATTTTCTTAAAACAACATACATCTACTCTTGTTTTCTACAAAGAGGCGTAATGGAGGAGATGATACTGACCTGAATATTATCTACAAAATCTTCAAAATAACCGGACTCAAATGAACAAATACATGATTACAAAAACTTACAAAAGCATAGTCACTTTGAAATTTCTATGTAAAGGCAAGGTTTTGTAGTAATGAAATTTCATAGCCTAACCCCCAACCCCCTCAAGTTCTAGAAGAAGCTATCACAACAAAACCTTAAAATTTTAAAGTACATGCTAACCACTACCACTCTCAAGATCAAAAGAAAGTTGTGTTAGCCATAACAAGTATAAACTTGCAAATAAAGAAAATTAAATGCTTTGAGGATCTAATTAATTGGCACTTAGCAATCATGAAACAAAAATACAAACAACTTATCATTTCTCTTATGTCAGAAACCAGATTAGTGTATGTAGTGTTTAAATTGACACTCTTTTTACCATTTAAGAATGGTAGATTACAGATATAACAATGTAGTTTACTCCTTTTACCAATATAGAAAACATATTTTATGTTTTTTTACATATAATAGAAACATACTATGTTGTTACTATAGGTCAAAATATAGCAAGTACAACGTTATTGCAGGTCAAATATAAAGTACATTGCTCATATCGGTAGCGAGGGTAAAGTATGTTGCTATTACCCATAGTTTTTCCTTTCTCGGTTACCTGAATTTGGAGTAATGGTTAATATACCATTTTATTGATTTAGTTTGGAAACATATTGAACACTTATAAAATATACATATGAGAAGTCTAGCTAGATACATTGAACCCAATTTACATCCAAGCTCCACCATAAGTTAAAATTTTCAAATCCTTTAATGTAAAGCCGTAGAATTTTGATAGTAAATGAAGTGTGAGATGTTAAAAATTAAAGTTCACATTGAGGGGGGGGGGGGGATGTATGGT
>CM042011.1:103959107-104119107 GCA_023525715.1 Cichorium intybus
TTTCCCACTAATCGGTATGTCACCCAGATCATAACACCTTATGACGGTGACTAACACCACTAATCTGCGAAGAGAAGAGTATGTCAGGTTTAACATGAATCCGATCCCTGGTCAAGTCCTAGTGATGACTAGAGGTTCTTTCACTTGGCTAATCCTTGAACTCCTTCAGGATCACTCTTACTTCCACTGTCTCTTTAGAATGTGAGTTCTTTCTAAAAGGCCTCTTCTTTCAAAGGTACTTGCGGGATAGCCAATGAAATTAACACTACTGATTAGGTTTAGGCCAGTCATGAGGTTCGGACGAACGCTACATGACCTTGGAACCTCTATGTACAAGTAGGGGCGAACCGTGCTTTACACTTTAGACAGTGTCTGTGCAACCTATTTAGTTTAAGATGTGGTCGGAATATGGTTTTACGGTCTGACTGGTTGAATATCTAATTTACTGAAAACTAATTGGAAGTGTATCTAATACATCGGGGATCGAACTATTTCGACCAGTGCTCGATGTTCTTCCCTAAGATACATTACAAATATTTAATGTTCTTGGAAGATGAAGAACCATGAAACCTTTTCTCAGCTTATGTTTTACTCAGATTTTGTTCATCTTATACTTCCTTTGAAGTCCTTCAACAGTTCAAGGTTTCAATCAATCGCTTATTCTGATAAGCGAAGCTATATTTGTCATACTGATTGGGAAATATCATGAAGTATAACTAATTGTGTTTTATTTATAGATTCTATCAATTCACTAATGTGACCGTTGCTCATAATATTAATTTCTTTTATATCTCCGTGTAAATCTATTACTTTGTTAATTTGTTCAAGATATGCATTCATCACTTGACTCTAAGCCAACTTATTCCAAAGTCCTATAAATTGGATCTGTGGGAGATTCATTTCTTGCAACTAGGGCTGTAAACGAACCAAACGAACACGAACGGAGGCATGATCATGTTTGTTCGTTTAAGTTTAACCGAACAAATGAACGAACACGAATGCATAAACGAACAAATTTCCTTGTTCATCTTCGTTTGTTAAAATATTCTTTTGTTCATGTTCGTTTATATTCGTTCATTAAGGTTCTAAACGAACATAAATAAACGAACATAACAAACGGAAATGAATGGACATAAATAAACATAAATGAACATAAAAAAACGAACATAAAAAGCAACCTAAATGAAGATAAATATTGATAGACGACCATTAGCATCAGAACACTAAACCATCCGTAAATACATGTATTATAGCAAATCCTACGATATAAAAACATCAAAAAGTCCTTAAAAAGTCCTTAAAACATGCATGACTTTGACCTTTAGCTTCATCACATCAAGTATCTTCTACACACACGCGAATGTAAACGAACGCATATAAACAAACGTGACAATCACATCATGTATCAAGTAATTAAGGATCAGGAGTTTCGAGTTTTTAGATATACCTGAGTTGCCAAACGGTTTGGCTTTGGAGCATCTTCCAATCTTTCTGTGACTGTATCCGACCCTGTGGATTCCTAGTTTGAGACACCTTATAACCGGTCCAGACGATCTGGATCGTTTCTTGATGCGTCTCATCTCTGGATTGAATCCTGAAGTAGCTGAATCAGTGGAACCATGCATCTCCATGAACGACTCATACAAAGTCAACATTGAACGCGTTTCCATGATAGTCTTGTCCTGGTTTCCCTTCCTGTACATCTGGATGAACAAATCGTACTGGTTAGTCAACAAGGCGAGTAAGATGTTGATACTCATCTCCTGATTAAGAGGGTGACCAAGTTTACACAGCTCACCTATGTATCCCTCAATCTTGAGAACATGCGAACCAACACTACTTCCTTCGTTTAGCTTGCACACTCCAAGCTCTTTGAAGATCCTAGCTCGTTCCTCATCAACCGCCTCTCGGAAATTTTCCTGAACCAATAGTGTTAACTCATATGGCCCCAGGAATTCAAAATCCCTGTGGATGGCGGGGTCAATGGTTAACAGCATGAGGCTATGAACTTCTTCGTACTCATCAATGAAGAAGTCATGATCATCACGAAGCTGCTGTGTGATGCCATGTTTCGGTAGACGAGGAAGCGGACACTGAATCAAATAGGGCTTGCTTTCATATCTCATAACCAGTTTCCACTAGCGAAGCCATTCCACATAGTTCAGTCCAGTCAGCTTATCCATATTCAATAGGTACTTTCTGAAGCTCTTAGAAATGGCTGATGGAGGAGGAGGAGGAGAGTCGACGCTGGCTTCAGACATCTATAAAATTAGAATTTATTAGTTTAATTTAACCCTTTTAAAAAATTACCCAATTATTATTTAATAAGGCTAGGACCCAAAATCTCCCAGCTATGGTGTAAAGAGGGATACGTAATCGCAACATAATGGTCATTAAGGTAGATATATTTTTATCAATTTCAATCTCAATGAAATTTCTATATTTGTGAGATTCATTGACCGAAGTCAATGGCATGCTTAACCCCGGATAATGCTCTTCTGTTTGTGATTGGGATGCCAAGGATCACAAACAAGATGTGAATAACCCTGCAAATTTCTTGGAAACCTCATTGTCGTTTATCATCTCGATTGATTTGTCGATAAACCAAGCGCACTCCATCAACAATGATAAGTTATGAGATACCCATTACTACCCTTTATGAGTCCCTATTAGTGTGCCGGTAAACCACACACGCTCCACTAACAACTCACAAAGTGCAATGTGCAATTTCATGGATTAGCATACTGTTCACATTTTTCCTAAAATAACTAGATTGGGATTTTATTAAGGTTCTTGTACTTTTGTCTAATAGCATTATACTTTTAATGAGATTAGCTTTGTCTTATCAAATTCGTTCTGCAAACGACCCTCCACTGATCAAGGAAGCGGTGGGTGAGAGTGGACACCCGTTCAACTGCCATTTTATAGGCAGTTTTCTTATACCCCCCTTATAGACCAGTTTCGTGAATGAGGTATACTAGCGATTTGACTAACTTAATCTTATACGTATAAATATTAACTTTTAATAATAATACATATATATATATATATATATATATATATATATATATATATATATATATATATATATATATATATATATATATATATATATATATATATACATACATACATACATACATACATACATACATACATACATACATATATATATATATATATATATATATATATATATATAATATGTATTTTAAACATTTTAAAATATTCGGTGTTTTCTATTTAAGTTTTTCAAAAATTAAACTATTTAATTTAAAATTAAATTAAAACCATATTGATTTAATGTTTATCTTTTAGTTAACAATTAATTAAATCACATAAGGATTAACAAATTAAATCAATTAATTTAATAATATTCCTTGCCCACTAAGCTTTCCAAAAAATAAGGCCAAGGGTTTCCATTTATTAAATAATCATATTTATCAAAAATAGAAAAATCCTATGGAGGCTTATGATTTTCGAAAACAAGGGTGGAGGCTAGGGTTTCTAAAACCCTAGCCAAAATTCAAACCATATGAGGAAAAGGTTTAATTTCTATAAACCCTAATAACAGTTCTACTATTATAGCTACTCAACAGAAAACATGTCATAGCTCTGATACCATTGATGGGTTCAATGCAAACAATAAACTTAAACTCCTAAGTTCACATGCAACCTGATAAGGATCTATGTTTTCTCTATTGAACCTATAACTAAGAACCTAAGGCATATAACCAAAATAAATTCCAAAGAGAGTTTAGAACTTCATACCTTTAAACCTTTTGAAGCTAGCACCACAATTGTCGTGCCTCTAATGGCTCACACCCAGAACCAAAGCAAGCAAGAAACAAGAGAGAGCAAGGAGAGATCCTTGAAGAATGGCGTGAATAATGGGGGTCCTGGGACTCCCTATTTATAGCCCCAGAATCATAAGTAATATGGCATATAACTGCCATATTTGAACTCTTGATATGATAAGCCTTTTATCATACATTTTAACTTGCTTATCATTACCATAATTAACGAATATATATATATATATATATATTTATATATATATATATATATATATATATATATATATATATATATATATATATATATATATATATATATATATATATATATATATATATATTTAGGTTCATATGTGGAGACCAAATATTGTGTGAATGTGTGAGACAATATCAGCCAATCATTTCATAAAGGGTATTTTCGGAATTGTAAATTACATTAATTAATATTTAATTTTTCATTCCTAAAATTATGGTAAATAATTAAACAACCTAAAATAAAAAAACCCTATAATATTGGAAACCCTCTCTCTACTTTCTCTCTCCATCCCTTTTTATCTCTCGGCTCTCTACCGATTTTTGAAACTATCCCACCGGCGTTTCCTTCTTCCTGTCGCCGCCGTGTCATTCTCCGGTAGTGGGACCTCCCCATCGATCCGCCATGGACGCCCGTCCACCTTACCTGTCCCCTGAAGAAGTCCGCCTGCTATGGTCGATGTCTCCCCGTTGATTCACATATGACGCCTACCCCCGATCGAGGGTTTTGTAGTTGCCTTGGTAAGTTGTCATTCCCTCCAACTCTCTATAATTCTCATTGCCACCATCGGCACAACTTTTCTGTTTTAGATCTTTGCCAATCGATTGCCAGGAACCTGGCTTTTCCAATCGATTTTTTTAAAAAGCAATGCTTATTATTCCGAGATTCGTTATGCTACATTTTTTATTATGATTTAATGTTTCAGAAATATTCATAAACAGAGACGACCAAATGGGTAAATCGATTTGATGTTGCTCAATGGTTCCGGTCCTGATCATCCGCCTCCGGTTGTAGGGCACTAAACTGGTGCGATTAAAGGTAAATCGATTTCTTCCTAATTTTTTTAAACCAAAAGAATCATGCTCTTAAACACAGTTCATTGTAGCCCATGCCTTTTCTTCTTAGATTCGTTTGGCTTTTGTTAATTGAAATGAATTTCGCCCCAATACGATGACATGCTCAATCGCAAAATACATATCTTTTCTTCACTTGTAAATATTATAATGTTTCTTTTGATCCCAACACATCCCATTTGCTTTACAATATTTATCTGACTTCAATTGAAAATATTATGGAATATCCAATTGGAATCGGCTAAGAAGTCACTTTTTCAATTGAAGTCAAATTAGAAAATATACAATTTATTTTTCTGTTGATTCAAGGAACAATTGGGTGCTGATCAGTTTATGTTTGTATGTCTGTAATTGGATGATTTAGATAGTTAAGTAATCCATTGGTCTTATTAACTATCTAATAACTTGATTCAATTTCAAATATGCTTTTCTTATGCTTGATGTGTTGATATCCATAGTGGATTCAAGATTACAAGATTGTGTGCAACTCGTAATTCAACGTCATTTTCCAATTGGTCAGACATTCATCTATTTCATTCTGGTATATTACTTTATACTTTGAACTTTCCAATTTTGATTTTTCGATCCTTCCATTTTTTATTAATCGATATTAACTGTGTTTTTTGAACGAAAATTTATCAGATCGCCGGACAAAATGGTTGATGGCGGGACAGACGATCATGAACTTGTGTCAGGAATGTCTTCCACGTTGACGAAATTCTTGTTTGGCATTTGTGAAATTAAATCATTGATACGTACATATTCTGCGAATACATTCTTTGAGAATACATTCTCTTAGAATACATTCTCAGTTTGATTATTTCAGAATACAATATTTGATGATTCTTTCAGAATATATACGTTGATATGATCATAGTGTATTATATTATGATTTTTCCAATTCTATTATATTGTTCTATTATTCTGATAGAATATTTAATCTTTTGATGTATTTGTCTATTTTTTTAAGAATTGATTATTCTTATGTCTTAATGTATTTGTCCATTTTTAAGAATACTAATTCAAGAATATCTTCATGTATTTGTCCATTATTATTAGTCGTATTCTTTAAGAATAAAGCCTAGCATTCAGAATGTACTTGTCATTATATTTATTCTTTTTTATATATATACCGGTAAGAACGTTAATTTAAAAAAAAAAACTAAACAACAGGGTTAATACGTATTAAATAAAAATCCTATCAAATTAGAATATAAGTATGTATTGATAGACTAAAATACCCTTTATAAGGGTCTAATTGTAAAAACTGATTAATTAATTATTATATATTTACGTTTAGGACCCTGAATCTAGAACCGTAGATCGTTTCGATCTGACGCTCCACATTTCATCACACACTCACACAATACTTGCAATCCACATTTGATCCTAACTATATATCTCTATATATATATATATATATATATATATATATATATATATATATATATATATATATATATATATATATATATATATATATATATATATATATATATATATATATATATATATATATATATTCTATTGCTCAACTATTGAACAATTATAATTCAACCCCTGCACTTTTAATTAATCCAATTAATCCCAAAATTAATTCTAATTAATTTCTGATCAATCATTAATTAAATATTATGATTTATAATTAATATATTATCCTCATAATATATTAATATATCATTATCTCTCTCTCTTTATAAGTTATCTTGTCATCTGCTAGGTTTGAGGGCGACCCAAAAGGAATGTGCTGGTATCAATTCAAGTATATGTATCAATTATAGTTATGGCTTTGACACCTAATCCAACACCTATATCGTCCATGATTTCTTGCAAAAATACCCATAAATTATTATGAGAAAAAATAAACTTTTTTTCTACAATGTTGAAATTTAATGTAATTAAACAAAAGGAGACAAAATTAACAGAGAATCTGATGAATGGTGACATCATGTCAGAACTAAAAAGCCACTCAGCAAAACGTTCTTCTTGTCGAGCATATAGGGGTTTGGGGTATATCGAGCACGGGGGGTTCAAGAAAAGGGTGATGAAAGTGACTCGCGTAGGGTTTGTTGACAGGGAGAGGAATGTGCTTGCTGAGTATAATTTCCAGTTGTAATGACCAAAAAAATCCTAAATCGCCAGTTGATTAGGGTAAATAAAAAATAAAGAATTGCACAAACCAAAAAACCAAATAAGAACAAATCAGGAGGAAATTATACAAAACTACCTGGTTAAAATTTTCTAAAATTTTTAAGGGAAAGCCGTGAAGGGAATATATTTTCATTACCAAAGATAGTGGTAGGGGTTGCTACTACTCATCATTGCTTGAGACAGTGGTGGGTCTGTTTCAATCCCTCAAATTTTGAAAGAATCAGACTTTGGTGTATAAGCGATTAGGGATTTTTAGAGAGAGAGAGAGAGAGAGAGAGCGAGCGTAAGGGAATCATATGAAAGGATTGACTACCGGAGATGATAGTGGCAGCAACGATGGTTGCAAACGGTGAAGAAGACAACCACATAATTTCTCGATCGAGGACGTTTAGTTCTTTATGAAGCAATGATGGGAGAGAGGGTCTCCCTCGATTTATACACGCCAACTTCCGAGAGAATAAGGGGTTAAGAGGAGGTGGTAGGTTGAAGATGAGAGTGGGAGGTGGGAAGTAGGGAAGTGGATCATGGTGTTTAAATATCTGTACGGTTAATCTATATAATGTATTAAAATTGATACAAATAGCTTTACGTCTTGTATATTATGTTATAAGTATATTCTAAGTTTTCCTTATAAGATGTAATATATATATATATATATATATATATATATATATATATATATATATATATATATATATATATATATATATATATATATATATATATATATATATATATATATATATATATATATATATATATATATATATATATATATATATATATATATATATATATATATATATATATATATATATATATATATATATATATATATATATATATATATATATATAAGGAGAGGTTCAATTGAGGACACAAAAAATGTTGAGAACACGAGGACAAATCTAAGCCAATCATTTTATAAAGACATAAATGGAATTTTAAAATGCATCTAAATATGGATAATCAAAATATAATTAACAAATTCCAAAAATAGTGGGATGTAATCTAATTGAATGATTTTCCGAATTTTCGGAATATATAAATTCCATTTTGTTAATCATAAAAAATTAACAAAAGTATAATTTCATATGATTTTTTTTCTTTTTTATCCATTAATCGTAATAGTTGTAATCATAGATTAATAAAACATAATTTTAATCATAAATGAATATGGATGTAATCATAAATGAATATAAAACAATTTAAAGAAAAACAATCCAATACTTCATTAATGTATATACATCTATTCACAAATGAATAACACTGTTGGAAATCCATGTTCATGTTATGAGTTTCAAAAACTTGAAGTTGCAACGGAAGCATAAAAGATGAACACGAATTCCATTCGAGAGGATCAAAACTATATGCATGAAAAGATAAGTTCAAAAACAACCATAAAATGAACAAGAGATTACAACCTTGTTTTCTTGACCACGAAATTTAGGATGAACTAGATGATGTTGATGATGGCTAGGAACCAAAATAGATTCCCTCTATAGCTAATCCACCACCAAGTGTTCCAACACCAAAAGATGCTAGTTTTCAACTTGCAAATTCAAACCCTTATGGCTCTTCTTGTGAAATCATATTTTAGCAAGTGAGAGGGGAGTGTTTGAGAGTGTTTTGCATTCAAAAATGCAGCAAGAATAGAAAGAGAATAGACTTCAAATCGTCCATCATCTAGGCCAAGCATCAAATGCCTTTCTAGTGTCCTTTAAGCATGCATACTTCACTTTTCCATGGTCAAAAGTTGGGAAAAAGGAAGGAATCTACTCATGAAATGTTGGGCATGCCCACACACCATCATTGGTGTGTGGTGGACGTGGTTTGTGCCTAGAAAAAGAAAGATTCTCTTATTTTTATTATTTATAAAGTTTGTCAAAAGTTTTATAAATAATAAACTTCCAGTTCCACAATTTAACTCCTTTATTTATTCACACATATATAAACATATATACACTTATAATTAACATATATACTCATGTATATGTTTGTATAAATATATGTTCATATTATGTATTTATATATATATATATATATATATATATATATATATTTCATAAATTATATATATACACATATACATTTATACATACATGTGAATTTTATTTTAACATGTAAAATAATAAAAGAGGTAAATATTTATCATTTAAATCATCTAACAATTAAATGATATAAATAATCATATACACTCTCAAATTAATTCATCTCATATGAATTATTACTTAGAACAATTATTATTTTCCATAAAATAATAATTCTCAAAACAAATTGCAAGTATTATATCATTTGATAATAAATCAAATTCATTGTATCAAATGATCAATTGGTGTCTAACTTGTTATTGGTGTGACCCTATAGGATCATATGTTATTAGCAATATCAATTTATGATCATGCTTGGGCATATAGAACTAACAATCTCCCACTTGCACAAGGTTGCACCATAAAGTGATACCGACAGTGGTGAACGTCTAGCAACATTTCACTGCCCCCAATAACACATGACATAATGCCATTCAACAACATCTAATTCTTCAAAAAGCTCGAGGCTCTAATTGACGTAGTAGGTGATGTATCAATTATCCCTTTGTCTCAGACATCATGTTGAACATGAGACATGGATCTTAATCATTCTCATTTTATGTTCAACTTTCAATCAGGCGCCTTAGATGTCTAACTCTCAACACATAAGAGGAACAAATCCCGTCTTGACTACATACGCCCCTCATATAGTTAGCACTATACATGAGTATGGTCTTTATGGTTGTCTATATTTCAAGAACAACGGTGAACCATATCAAAGCATAGCACTCCCTACACTTGAGTCCCAAATATGTATCTCAGGTCTAAGGATACAAGATAATACCTTTATTCAAGAATCACTTATAATGATGATCCGTGGAGTGATCTTGAAGCGGGTCAAGTCCAATACTTGTTCACTGACAAGTACCTATGAATTTGGTTGCAACCTTTTGCTACTTTTACCCATAAAAGTCAACCAATCCAATTCATATTAGTCTTACTTCATAATTGCTCCCACAACTATGATCGACTATGGACATTTAGAATAATTAGATTATTCAAGGATTAAACATGCTAATATTACACAAGATTATGAATAAAACACCACATCACATATATCATATAATTATTGTTGTTTACATAGTTTCATATTCATAAAACACTAAACACAAATCAAATCCATTCATTAGAAAAACGAAGTCCTATACCCTTAGCGTGACTTTCATGCTTAGATTGGGGTAAAGGCTTCGTGAATGGGTCTGCCAAATTCTGATCTGTATGAACCTTGTGAATACTTATTTCACCATTCTTAACTTCATGTCTTATGTAGTTATACCTTCGGTGAATGTGTTTGGTCTTTTGATGCGATCTAGGTTCCTTTGCTTGAGCTATAGCACCTAGATTGTCACAGAAGATTTCTATAGGGTCCCGAATGGAAGGAACAACCCCTAGATCTTCAATGAACTTTCTCATCCAGACAGCTTCTTGAGCAGCTTCCGAAGCAACAACATATTCTGATTCTGTAGTGGATTGTGCAATCACTTCTTGTTTGGAACTCTTCCAAGACACGGCTCCTCCATTTATAATAAAGACATACCCAGATTGAGATCTTGAATCGTCCCTATCTGTTTGGAAGCTTGCGTCAGTGTAACCCTTTACCTTTAAGCTTTCTTTCAAACCACCGTAAACTAAGAACATGTCTTTAGTTCTTCTCAAGTACTTAAGAATGTTCTTTACAGCAGTCCAGTGGGCTTCACCTGGGTTCTGTTGATACCTACTAGTCATGCTTAAGGCACATGAGACGTCGGGCCTAGTGCATAACATGACATACATGATGGACCCAATTGCCAAAGCATATGGGACATGTTTTATCCTTTCAAGTTCAGTCCTAGTGCTTGGGCACTGAGACTTATTAGGATGGTGCCATGCGGTATTGGCAAGAATCCTCTTTTGGAGTCTTGCATCTTGAACCTTTTCAAGATTTTATCAATATATACACTTTGGCTTAGACCAATAAGTCTCTTAGATCTATCTCTATAGATCTTTATGCCTAATACATAAGCAGCTTCTCCTAAGTCCTTCATTGATAAACAGTTCTCAAGGAACGTTTTGACACCTTTCAAGGTTGGGATGTCATTTCCAAATAGAAGTATGTCATCTACATACAATACTAGGAATATGACTATACTCCCACTAGCTTTCTTGTAAACACAGGAGTCATCCTCATTTTTAATGAATCCAAAATTTGTAATCTTTTCATCAAAGCGGATGTTCCATGTTCGAGACGCTTGCTTCAATCCATAGATAGATCTTTTAAGCTTGCACACTTTTCTTGGATGCTTCGGATCGATAAAACCTTCAGGTTGATCCATATAGACATCTTCTAATAAGTGTCCATTAAGGAAAGCGGTCTTGACATCCATTTGCCATATCTCATAATCATAGTATGCGGCTATGGCAAAAAGTATCCTAATCGACTTGATCATTGCCACTGGTGAAAAGGTCTCATCATAGTCAATACCATAAGTTTGTGTAACACCCAAAATTTTTTGCAAAATATTTTAACTTTCAAAGATAACTTTTATAAAAATAGTTATAAGTTTCCAAAATAAATAAGTAGCTCAAACCCAAAACATGGCAAAATACTAAAGTAAAGTGCAGAAGCATAACATGTCATAGTCCCAAATAAATAAAACTCCTAGTAGTGGCAATCCCGGTGCTCCAATCAAGCCTAAGCCTCTTTGATCTTAACACCTGAAAAATGTTTAGGGAAACCGTAAGCAAAAGCTTAGTGAATTCAAACACAAACATCATATTAATATTCACATTTACCAGCCCTAATCCATTTCCAATTATAATTATAAAAACTAAGCAAAGAACAAATCAGTGCTTATATAAAATAGGGCGGACTTGTAGGTTTGAGCCGCACCGGGTAAATCCCGTATCCTTTGGCCCTGATCCCCGCACCTCATAAAGAGTATAACGTTGGTGATATTACCTAACTACCCCTCATAGTAATAATCGATTACATACAGTGCACATGTACGATTTATAATAATAATATAGCATATTTTAAATAATAAATCTAAACAATCACACACGAGCTAACTAGTAAACACAAACATCAATACAACGGTGTGAGAGAACTCACCTTGAGTGAGTGATATAATAGATAGAAGTCAATATATGGCTACCAAGCTTGTGCAAACTTCAACACTTCACCTAATTAAGACTAAATGTTAGAATGATGAAGTTGTGAAGCTAATGAATGAGAAAGGAGTAATCACAGCAAAGTCTCTAAAACAGACCTGTTATTTAAGACTGAATTACTCCAAAATATAAAACAGAAGGATAGGTTTAAATAATTTTTACAATAAACTTCAATGACTTAGGTTTCCAGAACCATAAATAACTCCTCCTAATTCCAAAGGATGAAAGAGATATAAAATTTACAAAACGACATGTCACTGCTGTCTTCAGACGGACAGTCAGGTGGTGTTGGGCAATTCTACCCTACTTGTGGGTGGAATTAGTCCCAACCAAAAATCAGAGGAACCATAGATACATAAATAAAAGTCTCAGAGTTGGAATCGATTAAAAAGGACTTCCTAAGGTCTGGATATAAAAATCACAATGTGGACAATCACAGAATCAGCATAAGCTGGTGACTGTCCACTGATCTGGAGTGTGGATCCTTTCTAACCAAGTTATAATGAGAATTAGCAACCAAACTTCTCCAGATCTTTAATTCAATATGTAATGTACATGTGGGAACTTGGAATCACTCTGGATCATTTTCCAAACCCTGGTAATGATAAAAACAAAATGACATATCACAGCAGACCCGGATTAGACCTAACAGCAAAGAAGCTGTTGTTGCCCATGATAAAGCCCTTTTCAGCGAGAGTGGTATTCTTAAGAAAGTTACTCAACTCAATGTTTGAACTTTGGGCACTGGGTGTGGGTCTATTTGAGTCCTAGAACTCGATATATGATTTTTACAAGAAAGGAGACTCAGCAGTGAAATCTGAGAGAAACCCTAGGGTATGTTACGAACTTCATAACTCAAAATCTATACCTTGAAAACACAATTCCTTTGGTCAGAACCTTCATATATGTCTTGGGAACCTTCAGTTAAAGTTTCGTAGCGATCCAACCTTTCAATCTCCGGGAATCGTCCAAACACTGCAGATGTGTTCTCAGATTCGGGATTAAAGAGAGATGTAGAGGGAGAGAGAGAGAGAGAGAGCTTTGAGTGAGGAGGGAGAGAGTCCTTTGAGTGAGTGTTTACTAGAAAATGAGTGAAATGAATTAATTTGAGCTTTAAGTACTCTTGGAAAGATGGGCTAAAACATAAAGCCCATGGGCTTGATTAATCCTTAAGCTTATTGGGTTTAGTCTCTTAACCCATGAACTTAAATTAAAAGATGACACTATAAGCCCACCACATAAATAATCAGATCTTAATTAATTAAATTAATATAATGTTACAAAATAAATTAAATAAAATAAATAAACGTACCGGGAAAATCCGGGGCGTTACAACTCTCCCCCACTAGGAACGGACTTCGTCCTCGAAGTCATCACCAACAAATAAATTCGGATAATGAGCCCTCATCTCGTCTTCCGGTTCCCACGTCCATTCCGAACCCCGTCTATGTCGCCACTGAACCTTAACCAAATTTATAGTTTTGTTCCGAAGGGTCTTTGTTTCCTGATCTAAAATTGCAACTGGTTGCTCAACATAGTTGAGACGCTCATCAATCTGGATATCCTCCAAAGGTACCACCGTGGTATCATCAACAACACATTTCCGTAGCTGAGAGACGTGGAAAGTGTCATGGATCAGGCTAAGCTCATCAGGTAACTCCAAGCGATAGGCGACCTCCCCAACGCGAGCAATGACCTTGTAAGGTCCAATGAATCGTGGTCCTAGCTTTCCCCGCTTCCGGAAACGAATCACGCCTTTCCAGGGAGAGACCTTTAAGAACACAGAATCTCCCACCTGAAATTCAAAGTCGGAGCGTCTTTTGTCGGCATAGCTTTTCTGACGACTCCTCGCCGTGGCCAAATGGTCTCGTATCACCTGTATCTTCTCCGTAGTTTGCCGCACGATTTCGGTACTCCCAAGTACCCTCTGCCCTACCTCGCCCCAACAAACAGGCGTTCTACACTTCCTTCCATACAAAGCTTCATACGGGGGCATTTTAATGCTTGAGTGATAAATGTTGTTATAGGAGAACTCGGCTAGATGCAGGTGATCATCCCAGCTACCCCCAAAATCGATCGCACATGCCCGAAGCATGTCTTCCAGTGTCTGAATCGTCCTCTCACTATGTCCGTCTGTCTGTGGGTGGAAGGCTGTGCTAAAGTGTAATCGTGTACCCATCTCTTCCTGAAATTTCCGCCAAAACCAAGAAGTAAATCGAGTGTCACGGTCGGAGATAATAGAAACGGGCACACCATGCAATGAGACAATCTCTCGATCAAAGATTTCGGCCAACTTCTTCGCAGATGAGCTCTCCTTTATGGCCAAAAAGTGAGCGCTCTTAGTCAGACGGTCGACAATCACCCAAATAGTATCAGCTCCACGGGCAGTCCTAGGAAGCTTAGTGATGAAATCCATGGTCAGATGCTCCCATTTCCATTCCGGAATCTCCAAAGGTTGCAATTTCCCATGCGGTTTCTGGTGCTCTGCCTTGACCTTCCGGCAGGTCATACATTCTTCCACATACTGGGCTACATCATTCTTCATTCCATGCCACCAGTAACCCTCTCGTAGATCTAGATACATTTTGGTTGCACCCGGATGTATGGAGAATTTAGACTTGTGAGCTTCCTCCATTAGGGTTTTCCGGTTGCCTCCTGTATATGGAACCCAAACTCTACCATGGCGAGTCAGCAAACCCCGCCCATCTACTTCCATCTTAGGCAGTTCATTCTCGATTTTCTCCCGCTTGATGTTTATTGCCGTCTTTTGAGCGTCACGAATCAGGTCTAGCAAGGGCGACATCATCGTCATACGGAGACACTTGGCTCGAATAGGCTCAGTAGTCGGTTTGCGACTGAGAGCATCAGCCACCACATTAGCTTTACCGGGGTGGTAGTGAATTTCGCAGTCATAGTCTTTCACCACATCCAGCCATCTAATCTGCCTCATGTTCAGATCCCGCTGATCGAACAGATACTTCAAGCTCTTATGGTCGGTATATACAATAAACTTTACCCCATAGAGATAATGTCTCCAAATCTTGAGGGCAAATACAACAGCCCCCAGCTCCAAGTCATGAGTGGGGTAGTTTTGCTCGTGGGGTTTTAGTTGTCGGGAGGCGTAGGCTATAACCCTGTCTCGCTGCATCAACACTGCACCAAAGCCCCGAAGTGATGCGTCACAGTAAACTACTATATCTTCCATTCCATCCATTAGGGCCAAGATCGGTGCATCACTCAATCGTGATCTCAACTCATCAAACGCCGCTTGTTGCTCCGGACCCCACACAAACTTCTCTGACTTCTTGGTTAGTCGGGTAAGTGGTAACGCAATCTTTGAGAAATTTTCTATGAATCTACGGTAGTAACCGGCCAAACCCAAAAAGCTACGAATTTCGGAAGGCGTTTTTGGAACCTCCCACTGCTTAACTGTTTCCACTTTGGCTTGATCGACCTTGATGCCTTCTTTGTTCACCACATGCCCCAAAAACTGAACCTCATCTAACCAGAATTCACACTTCGAGAATTTAGCATAAAGTTTTTCTCTCGCAAGAGTCTCTAAAATTTCCCGAAGATGTCGCTCATGCTCCTACTTGGTCTTAGAGTACACTAATATGTCATCAATGAACACAATAACAGAGCGGTCAAGCATCGGACTACACACCCGATTCATGAGGTCCATAAAAGCAGCGGGTGCATTGGTGAGCCCAAAAGCCATTACCACGAACTCATAATGCCCATAGCGAGTACGGAATGCGGTCTTCTCAATTTCTTCTTCCCGAACTCGCATCTGGTGGTAACCGGACCGTAAATCAATCTTGGAGAACCAAGATGCTCCCTGTAGCTGATCAAAAAGATCGTCAATACGTGGTAGCGGATATCTATTCTTTATCGTGCGCTTGTTCAGTTCCCTGTAATCGATACACATACGCTGGGTGCCATCTTTCTTCTTGACAAATAGAATAGGAGCTCCCCATGGTGAAGAGCTAGGCCGTATAAAACCCTTATTACTTAATTCATGAAGTTGTTCATGGATTTCTTTCATTTCGGGTGGCGCCAACCGGTATGGGGCCTTAGCTATCGGAGTCGCACCTGGCAATAATTCAATGCGGAACTCCACTTGCCGAAAAGGGGGCAAACCAGGAAGTTCCTTTGGAAAAACATCGCTGAAGTCTGAAACGACCGAAACATCATTAAGTACTTTGGCAGAAGAACAAGAAGCGATAGCCATGCAAGGAGTATCTCCCTGAATGATAAGTTCTCCACCCTTAGGGTTTTGAACACGGATTTGTTTCTTACGACAATGGATCTCCGCATCAAACGCGTCCAGCCAATCCATACCCACGATAACACAAAGATCCCGCATCGCAATGGGGATAAGATCAATAGGGAATTCAACCCCGGAAAATTCGAGAGTACATCCCCGATACACGTCGGTGACATAAATCATACGGTTATCGGCAACCTCGATAACAATTGGGCGAGCCAATTTTCCGATACTACGCCCCAAACGATTAATGAATGTACGAGATACGAAAGAATGAGTAGCACCGCTGTCGAACATAACAGCAGCGGGCTCGGAGTCTAACAGATAAGTGCCTGATTCACAACATATAAATACATAGACAAACTTTAAAACTATCATCAAATTAAACAATACAATAGTGAAGGAGAATGAAGAAAAGTGAAATTTACCCGCCACAGTTGCTGTAATAGGCGGCTCCTCCGCTGTCAGCTGGTGAGCACGTCCTCGTGTCACCATGACAGGTCCTTTAGAGGACGATGCACACGGGGGTTTCATACCCCCGCCTCCACCACCATTCTTCAACTGCGGGCAATCAGGCTTCTTGTGTCCCTTCTCGTTGCAGTTAAAGTAGGTAGGAATCGTAGAAGGAACCTGTGGTGATGCCACCACTACTGAGGACTTACAATGCTTCCAATGATGACCCGGCTTCTTGCAATTGTAACATACTAACCGAATCTTGTCGTCCTGTCCCGCAAACGGCCTGTACTCGTATCTCGTCTTCCCACCGTTCTTCTGCTTCTTATGTGCATCCTCGGACGTCTTGGTCAGGGCGTTTTCTGCCTTTCTCTTGTGCTGCTGGGTCTGTAGCTCAATCTCCCTCCTCCTAGCGGCATCCATGATAGCTGACAATGTCGTAAACTCCTGCATGCTCACGAACTCCCGTATCTCTATACGTAGGGAATCTTTATACCTACTAACCAACCACGCCTCATCTCCGGCAAATGAGGGACAGAAGGACATGATCTCCAGGAACTTAGCATTCAGATCCGACACGCACTCCGTAGTCTGCTCAAAGGTCATAAACTGTTGCTGCATCCGCTGCTGCTCCACCTGGGGCACATACTGCCTCTCAAACCTCTCCACAAACTGGGCCCAAGTCATGGCTCTCAGCTCCTCCTCAGTCATCAATGTCGTAACAGTTTTCCACCAGGTATTTGCTTTCTTCCTAAGTTGGCTCATAGTAACAACAACCTTGAATTGATCTGGGCACCCGCAAGTCATGAGAGCGCTTTCGATATCGGCAATCCAGTGTTTAGCCTCCACTGGATTCAAGTCACCATTCCACTGTGGAGGGTGGCACTTAGAGAACTTCTCGAAATAATAGGCTGAGTCGCGAACAGGCGGAGCGGGTAAAGCTCCTCCGTGAACAGCTGCGAGGCGCTCATCCAAGAGAGCACGGAATTGGGTAATTATGTCAGAAGTGACATTCGGAATGAGCTCGTTAAAGGCATTGTTGAATTCTTCAGCGATGAGTTCCCTAACTTGCCTCATTTGGGTCTGATTAAGACGAGTTGTCAGAGCCATCTAGATTCGCAGAATAAAGAGATTATTAGGAGTTATTCACCCTAGATTTTCCTAGGAAGACTGAAACACTCAGCTCACCAGACATTTTCAACCTTGCCCCGACCCGAGATCGGCACCAGTGCTTCAAATAGTAGGGGCCCTTCTACTACCTTCCACACAAGTTCCAATCTCGCATTCGTGTCTAGTTTCAAATGTTCTAGTTTGCTCTAGCCGTTTATTTAAACAACTCTCTCACATGATATTACTAACATGGGTGAAATCTAACAATTTAAGGATAATTAAAGGTATGTTTGCAGATAAAACTTATAATAAACAACTCAAGATATAACAATCTATCGAAATAAGAATTTAAGAAACAAGGCTTACTTGGCTAACCGGCGCACCATAGGATCTTCCACTACTAGTCCTCAAAAGTCTTAAGAAATTCTTTTAAGGAAAATATTTTTAAAGAAAATAAAATTTTTACGAGCCTTAAATTTGAGTCTAGAACATTCCTAAGAATGCCTAGTTCCCTCAAACGTGTGCTCTGATACCAACTTGTAACACCCAAAATTTTTCGCAAAATATTTTAACTTTCAAAGATAACTTTTATAAAAATAGTTATAAGTTTCCAAAATAAATAAGTAGCTCAAACCTAAAACATGGCAAAATACTAAAGTAAAGTGCGGAAGCATAACATGTCATAGTCCCAAATAAATAAAACTCCTAGTAGTGGCAATCCCGGTGCTCCAATCAAGCCTGAGCCTCTTTGATCTTAACACCTGAAAAATGTTTAGGGAAACCGTAAGCAAAAGCTTAGTGAATTCAAACACAAACATCATATTAATATTCACATTTACCAGCCCTAATCCATTTCCAATTATAATTATAAAAACTAAGCAAAGAACAAATCAGTGCTTATATAAAATAGGGCGGACTTGTAGGTTTGAGCCGCACCGGGTAAATCCCGTATCCTTTGGCCCTGATCCCCACACCTCATAAAGAGTATAACGTTGGTGATCTTACCTAACTACCCCTCATAGTAATAATCGATTACATACAGTGCACATGTACGATTTATAATAATAATATAGCATATTTTAAATAATAAATCTAAACAATCACACACGAGCTAACTAGTAAACACAAACATCAATACAACGGTGTGAGAGAACTCACCTTGAGTGAGTGATATAATAGATAGAAGTCAATATATGGCTACCAAGCTTGTGCAAACTTCAACACTTCACCTAATTAAGACTAAAGGTTAGAATGATGAAGTTGTGAAGCTAATGAATGAGAAAGGAGTAATCACATCAAAGTCTCTAAAACAGACCTGCTATTTAAGACTGAATTACTCCAAAATATAAAACAGAAGGATAGGTTTAAATAATTTTTACAATAAACTTCAATGACTTAGGTTTCCAGAACCATAAAGAACTCCTCCTAATTCCAAAGGATGAAAGAGATATAAAATTTACAAAAAGACATGTCACTGCTGTCTTCAGACGGACAGTCAGGTGGTGTTGGCCAATTCTACCCTACTTGTGGGTGGAATTAGTCCCAACCAAAAATCAGAGGAACCATAGATACATAAATAAAAGTCTCAGAGTTGGAATCGATTAAAAAGGGCTTCCTAAGGTCTGGATATAAAAATCACAATGTGGACAATCACAGAATCAGCATAAGCTGGTGACTGTCCACGGATCTGGAGTGTGGATCCTTTCTAACCAAGTTATAATGAGAATTAGCAACCAAACTTCTCCAGATCTTTAATTCAATATGTAATGTACATGTGGGAACTTGGAATCACTCTGGATCATTTTACAAACCCTGGTAATGATAAAAACAAAATGACATATCACAGCAGACCCGGATTAGACCTAATAGCAAAGAAGCTGTTGTTGCCCATGATAAAGCCCTTTTCAGCGAGAGTGGTATTCTTAAGAAAGTTACTCAACTCAATCTTTGAACTTTGGGCACTGGGTGTGGGTCTATTTGAGTCCTAGAACTCGATATATGATTTTTACAAGAAAGGAGACTCAGCAGTGAAATCTGACAGAAACCCTAGGTTATGTTGCGAACTTCATAACTCAACATCTATACCTTGAAAACACAATTCCTTTGGTCAGAACCTTCATATATGTCTTGGGAACCTTCAGTTAAAGTTTCGTAGCGATCCAACCTTTCAATCTCCGGGAATCGTCCAAACACTGCAGATGTGTTCTCAGATTCGGGATTAAAGAGAGATGTAGAGGGAGAGAGAGAGAGAGAGAGAGCTTTGAGTGAGGAGGGAGAGAGTCCTTTGAGTGAGTGTTTACTAGAAAATGAGTGAAATGAATTAATTTGAGCTTTAAGTACTCTTGGAAAGATGGGCTAAAACATAAAGCCCATGGGCTTGATTAATCCTTAAGCTTATTGGGTTTAGTCTCTTAACCCATGAACTTAAATTAAAAGATGACACTATAAGCCCACCACATAAATAATCAGATCTTAATTAATTAAATTAATATAATGTTACAAAATAAATTAAATAAAATAAATAAATATACCGGGAAAATCCAGGGCGTTACAGTTTGTGAGTATCCTTTAGCGACAAGTCTTGCCTTAAAAGTGTGAACATTTCCATCCACGTCGGTTTTCTTCTTGAAAACCCACTTGTTTCCAACAGTCTTACAATTGGTGGGAAGATTAACCAAGTCCCATACTTGGTTATCGTGCATGGATTGCATCTCAGTGTTCATGGCTTCTAGCCATTTGTCAGACTCAGGATCTGACATCGCACTCTGGTAGTTGACAGGTTCATCAGAATCTATCGTATAACATTCCTCTTCCATCATTAGGTAACCATACCTTTCAGGTTCAAATCGAACCCTACCAGATCTGCGAACATCTTGTGTTACAATTTGTTCCTGATCAACTGTTTGTTCAGGTTCAACAATTTCTTGTTGAATGCTAGATCCAATTTCTTGTGTATCAGGCTGTGGTTCCTGAAGTTCCTCAAGTTCCACAAACCTCCCACTAGCCTATTCTGTCAGAAACTTGTTTTCTAGGAATTCAGCTTTTCGAAAAATAAATATCTTATTCTCTATGGGATTGTAGAAGTAGTATCCAAGACAATCTTTCGGATACCCTACAAAGATACACTTAGTTGAACGGGGTTCTAGTTTGTTTGAAGCTTCTTGTCTAACATAAGCTTCACAACCCCATACCTTGAGATAGGATAAAGATGGAACCTTTCCATGCCATATCTCATAAGGTGTTTTATCTACCTTCTTAGTAGGTGCCATGTTTAGGAGACGAGCGGCTGTTTGTAAAGCATAACCCCAAAATGATAAAGGTAGAGTACTTCTACTCATCATGGATCGAACCATATCCAATAGTGTTCGGTTCCGCCTTTCAGATACACCATTATGTTGTGGTGTTCCAGGTGGAGTAAGTTGTGAAATAATTCCACAAGCTTTAAGATGATCCATAAAGTTTGTACTTAAGTACTCACCCCCTCTATCAGAACGAAGAACTTTAATTGTTTTGTTGAGTTGATTTTCCACTTCACTTTGAAACGTTTTGAACATTACAAACACCTCATGTTTATGTTTAATTAGATAAACATATCCATAACGACTAAAGTCGTCAGTGAAGGTGATGAAATATCTTTCACCGTATCTAGACATTGGCTTGAAAGGACCACATACATCCGTATGTATGATTCCTAACAAGTCCTTTGCCCTCTCATTGGTTCCGGAGAAAGGAGCTTTAGTCATCTTGCCATGTAAACAAGATTCACATATATCAAATGAGTCATTCTCATTTGCCTTCAAAAGTCCACTCATTTGAAGTTGGGATATGCGTTTCTTGTTTATATGCCCAAGGCGACAATGCCATAGATAAGCTTGACTCAAATCACATTTGGGTTTCTTGGTGAAAGTGTGGTATATAGAGCTATGGTTAGTATTACAATCAAGGTTTACTTCATAAATTCCATTCAAAGGCCTAGCCTCGAAATAGAATACATTGTTTTTAGAAACACAAATGTCATCATTCACAAAACAAAGATTAAAACCACATTGTTTTAACTTAGCAACCGATATAATATTCCTAGTCAAGCTAGGAACATAATAAACATTCGTTAATGTCAAATACAAGCCATTTGGTAGTAACAAATCAAAATTTCCTATTGAATCCACCGCAACTCTTGCACTGTTTCCAACACGGAGTACTACCTCGTTCGCCTTCAGTCGCCTACTCCTTTTGAACCCCTGCAACATATTACAAATGTGAGTTCCACAACCAGTATCAAATACCCAGGTGTTAGGAGATAAATTATAAAGCTCTAGGTCTATCACATAGATACCTGAAGTGCCCTCACCGGCCTTCTTCTTCTTCAACTCCGCAAGGTAGGTAGGGCAGTTTCTCTTCCAATGCCCAACTTTGCCACATTTGAAGCACGCGTCTTCTTTGGCTACATTTGCTTTCTTCTTGGGTGGTCGGGATGGTTGGACAACTTTCTTGCCCTTTCCTTTGACAACCTTTGCCTTCCCTTTACCCTTGGAGTTCATGGGGTGATCAGGTCTAGTCCTCTTTGTACCACCTTCCTTGATCATGAGAACTTGAGTGGTTTTCTTGGCTAGATTCTTCTCCGTGGTAATTAGCATCCCATGAAATTCCGGGATAGTCTTGTTTAAACCATTCATGTTATAGTTCATGACAAAGGGATCAAAAGACTTTGTCAAGGAGTTAAGGATCATATCCGTTGCTAGCTCTTCAGGCATCACAACTCCAAGACATGCCAAATGATCAATGTGACTCTTCATTTTGAGCACATAAGAGCTGACCGTTTGTCCATCCTCCATCTTGCAAGCATGGAAAGCCCGAACAGTTTCGAACCTTTCTGTTCTTCCAAGTTGTTGGAACATTTCCTTCAATTGATTGATCATGTCATAGGCTGAATGATTCTCTAAGTCCTTCTGAAGGTCAGGAATCATGGTTGCCAACATGAGACATGATGCATCAATGGAATCATCCATCCTTTTAAGCCATGCATTGTGTGGAGGCTTAGGAGTGACAGGGGGCTCTTCAGGAAGTGGTTCGTTGAGAACATATTCTTTCTTTTCCTGTTTGAGAACTATTCTCACACTACGGTACCAATCCAAGAAGTTGGTGTGGTTGAGTTTTTCTCCCTCAAGGAGAGACCGTAGTGAAGTTTTGTTTGGAGCCGGGTTTGTTGCGTTTGGTGCCATCTACAAAATTTTAACAAGGTTCAATTTAGCAATTTATGATATCAAATCCTTAATAATTAATACCCTTTCTTGTTTCATAAACTTTAATTAATTAAGGTCTAGAATCCAAGTTGCAATACAAACAAACGGTTAGGTATCCTTTATCCCGCTTATTCGAATCAACAAGGTAGGTAACGGTTTACCAATTATATCCAAATATAATTTCTAGAGGTATGGGATCCCATTATAACATTTATAATTTTTGGCATGTTTGATCCCATCTATGTCTTGGATTTCTAATGCTTTGGTGACCTTTATCACAAAAGATTTCCAAACAAATCATCCCACTTAAATGGACGTGTAGTTTTGACAACCATTAATGGTTAGGTGTCCTTTATCCCATTAATATTGCAAAGCTACCTCTTGTATCACAAGAAAACTCCAAGTGGTTAGGTAACCGTTATCCCACAAGGATATACAAGTGATACATGAGTGTCTTTAAGAGGGACGACATTGATTTGTATTTCGAAAGGGATTTGTATGTTTTACAATTCTAATTTTGAAAAACATATGGTATCATGTAGATTGCATGCATTCAATGAACATGGTACCATTAAAATCTTATTTTGTTAATTGGTTCCTTTAATTATAAAATCTCCATTTTATTAATTCTTTGTTTGTGGTCAAGTTTAATTAATATCCAATATTAAGTTTGAGTTTGATCACATACATTAGAACCAATTTTAATCCTAAATAATTACCATTATTACTTAGGGTTGGAGTTTGTAAGAATTCATAAAATCTCCATTTTAATTCATTAATTTTCAAATCTTGACTTTTATAGTTTTTGTAACAAAACCCATTTTAATAAAATCAATTTTAGCTCATCTTATGTTTTAAATGTCAATTTGAAAAATACAAACTCCTTGATGATTATGTTTAATTATCTAGGTTGTCTAGCATGCTTAAATCTTATTTTCATCCACAACATAAAATAATAAAACATTCAATCATCACATGCATGCATGGGTGCATAAAAACAAGCCAACTAATTTGATATTTCATGTGAGCCATACATGAAATATCAAGTCCAAACCTAGGGACAAAAAGGTGACAAAAACTCAACCAAATGATCTTCAATTTGGCTACAATTTTGCCAAGCTTCTTATATCATCAAATGACACTTGAACCACCATTTCTTGACACCATGGAATGACTTGTGGTTTTTCTTTGGCCTCCTTAAAAGTTGCGACAGGAACAAGGGCAGCAGGAGGCATTTTGTGTGTTTTTGTTGCTTTCTTGACTTCATCCTTGGTCAAATTGATGCTTATACTTGTCAAAACTTAATGTATATACTAGATATAAAAGTTACCAACAAGTATAGCACTAAAGGACCAAGATATGAATTTTTAAGCCTCTCCTTAACAGGTTCGAAATTGGACAGCAGCTAAGGAGAAAATGTTGCTGTTGGGTGCAATCTTCTCTTGGCCTTTTACTTCCTTCTCTTGTTACATTTTGTAAAAAAAATATAAAATACAACTATTCTAATACTTACAAAATGAATAAAAGGGAGGAAATAACTAATTATTATTACAAACCATTTGAATAAAAGAATAGATTACAACCATATCGAATTTAAACACAAAACATGCATCATATGGTCCTTGGCTTGTTTATGCACCATTTTAAAACATAAAATCATAAGAAAATCAACACTTTGTTTTTCTAAGGCAACAATTATGTAACCAAATGCATACAAACATAAAATTTAGTTGGTTACATAAAATCATAAAATTAATACTTGCATGTTGCCAAAGAAGCCATGCATGAACATTACATTCAAGAAGATGAACATTCATGGCTTCCAAAAACCAAGTTTATCCAAATAAACTTATTATCTAAACATGCAATATAGCTATGGCTCTGATACCAATTGTTGGAAATCCATGTTCATGTTATGAGTTTCAAAAACTTGAAGTTGCAACGGAAGCATAAAAGATGAACACGAATTCCATTCGAAAGGATCAAAACTATATGCATGAAAAGATAAGTTCAAAAACAACCATAAAATGAACAAGAGATTACAACCTTGTTTTCTTGACCACGAAATTTAGGATGAACTAGATGATGTTGATGATGGCTAGGAACCAAAATAGATTCCCTCTATAGCTAATCAACCACTAAGTGTTCCAACACCAAAAGATGCTAGTTTTCAACTTGCAAATTCAAACCCTTATGGCTCTTCTTGTGAAATCAGATTTTAGCAAGTGAGAGGGGAGTGTTTGAGAGTGTTTTGCATTCAAAAATGCAGCAAGAATAGAGAGAGAATAGACTTCAAATCATCCATCATCTAGGCCAAGCATCAAATGCCTTTCTAGTGTCCTTTAAGCATGCATACTTCACTTTTCCATGGTCAAAAGTTGGGAAAAAGGAAGGAATCTACTCATGAAATGTTGGGCATGCCCACACACCATCATTGGTGTGTGGTGGACGTGGTTTGTGCCTAGAAAAAGAAAGATTCTCTTATTTTTATTATTTATAAAGTTTGTCAAAAGTTTTATAAATAATAAACTTCCACTTCCACAATTTAACTCCTTTATTTATTCACACATATATAAACATATATACACTTATAATTAACATATATACTCATGTATATGTTTGTATAAATATATGTTCATATTATGTATCAGTGTTTTCTTGAGCGTTTCATCAACGAATAACACGTATAATCAAACATATTTCTATATTCATCAGCGTTTCTCTTGAGCGTTTCATCAACGAATAACACGTATCATCAATGAATTTAACATAAACATATTATATACAAACATAGTTTTATATTAATTAATGAGTATTTATCAATGAATTTAACATAAAACATATTATACACAAACATATTTTTATATTCATCAATGTTTTTTTGAGCATTTCATCAACGAATAACACATATAATCAAACATATTTCTTGTAAGATCAAAATATGATTAAAGCAAACAATGAGAACAAATCAGGTTTGAATATTCAATCAGTCAAATGATTTTATTCACTGCAAATAAGATAGTGCTCCAAATCTCAAAAGGATGAGCAACTATATGGATCGTTACAATGAATATCACGACTATGCTAATGAACGTATCAATTATCTAGGGTTGCCTGTGTTTAAATACTAACAACTAATGGATCAAACACACAAAGCCCATTGATTACAGATAAGTACAAAAACCCTAGACATTATCTCTAATTAAAAGATAAACACAAAATATGACAGCTAGCATTTGCTTTGGATCAGACTAGAGCTTCGTATACTTCACTAGATTCAGACAGGAACACTTGTACTTCGGATATCAAATATTAACACAATCAGCACCCTAACATTCTCCCCCTTTGTGGTGAGGATTTCAGGTATCCGAAGTCTATAACATATTGAAAGCTTTGATAAGTTCATTCCGAATAGCAATCCACCATTTCAGATGATCACACAACTCCTTCTTCGCATCCTCTGAATTTTCATTGTTCACTGTCACCTTGTCACCATTCCTTCCAAGAAAGTTGTTGGAAATTTCTCCTTCTCATTCATATCAAAAAATAATTTCTTCATAGCACCTTTTCTTGTGAGTTTTCCTCTGTACACCACTCCCCAAGGCTTTTGTAAAATCTTTCCATCACTGAATTTGTTTATTCCTGTAAGCTCCTTATCCGCAGCTGGAACATATTCTTTGAACAGTTTTGCCACTTCGTAAGGAGATACGAACCCATAAACCTTCCAATAATTCTTTGACCACGTGTGAGACCCACTTGCTTGGATATCCTCGTTTGAGTCAAGCTGTAAAATCTTTCAACAAGGACAATAAAATCATTATGGTTCATCAGTGGGAAGTCTGCAACAGTGAATGAACTTTCAATCTTCTGTTCTCCTCTTCGGACATGATAAGTGTAATTTTGATACTCTTCTTCAAACAATTCCCCCATCTTGATTCTGTCTATCCCCACAATCTTTAAACAAGACCAGACATAAGTTTGATCAGTACCAAGGTTCGCATGAAACCTGGCTTTTTGTTCTTGAAACTTTCTTTTCTCTGCAGGATCAAACTCAATGTCATAGACATTAGCTGCATAGAGCTTCAGATTGAATGGAATATCCAGCTGCAGTTCTATAGTATTTCCAACATCAGAACACACAAGAGTTACTCGATCAATCATCTCCACATTGGTAAAAGCCAGTGACATGATTGTTTCATAAGTCCATATTTTGTTCACTGGTCCTAACTCTTCCTTCTTTCCCATATGATCTTGGGAAATAACGTACAATGTATTAACTTCTCATACTCTTCCTCCTTTTGTTTCTTTTGTTCTGACTTGGACAATTCTTGAGCAATCTTCTTACCCTTATCAATAGAAGAACCCGTTTCAGGTGGAACTTTTGAAGTTGTTGTCTTTGTTGAGGTGATTGTTTATGCAGAACTTGCTCCAATTTTGATTCCACTCAAGAATCTTTTTATGATACTTGAGGTGGATTCAGTTGAAATTGGGGTGGAAGATGAACGTCCCTAAACGAGAGGAGTTGTACTAACCGGTGTTGTTGTAGAAACTGTTGTTGAGGATGGAGCTGAAGTAAATCCAAATAATGGTTTTGTTGTTGTAGGACCAGTGGTGGTTGTTGTTTGAGTGACTGGTGCGAAGGTTGTTACTAGTGTTATTGTTGTTGTTGGTACGAAGGTGGTTATTCTTCCAGTTGGTCGATGTAAGTCTCCCCCTTGTGACACAGTCTGGAAGGACTTCAGAGCACCTGGTAATCGACTAATCAAGGTAAGTAGAGGCGCGATATGCTTTTGGATAGACTCAGTTGTTTGTGATACAAGAATCTTCATCTGTTGATCTGATATCTTGTGTGCCTCTTTGTATGCATAAACTCGTGTACCTTCGATTCATATTCTACAATGGTCTTCTTTGCAGTTTCATATGTTCAGAAACCACTGGATTGTCTATTAAGAAGTAGGTGGTACCGTGGTAGTTGTAGCTTCGGTTGATGAAGGTGGTATCATGGTATCATCAGCATGAGCATGTTCATCTTCTTCTGATCGAGGTGTCGTTGGTCGTGAAGACTGAGCATATATCTTCTTCGATGGTTTGCTTTTCTTTGTCTTGGGTTTCTTGTCTTGGGGTTCGGATGGTTCAGCTATTCCTTTTCTTTTTCCACCCTTGGCTTTTGGTAACTTAGATTCAATCACCCTTGTGAAAACTCAGAGAGGGTGTGGAATGGTGAGCATTTGATGTAAGACCCATTTTCATTTTAAGATGCTTACTAAGGTAAGTAGAGTTATTACCTTTGAGTTATTAGTTGTTTGATTATTGAGAAGAGGTTAAAATCTTTCTTATGCACTAATCTTGGTGTGATTAAGATTAATTAAGTTGATGTATGAGTTTGGGTGATTAGAAACCCATTTGGAAGAAGTTTGAGCCTTAAAAAAATTGCTAAAATAGAGTACACGGGTCGTGTCCAAGTCACACGGGTCGTGTAAAGGATTGTTAGGGCTGTTTTGGGCATTTAGTAGCTGACACGGGCCGTGTTTCCTGTAGATTAAATTCAGAAAGCATACAGTAGGATTAACACGAGCCGTGTTCTATAAACCCGGGCCGTGTTACGCGTGCAGACCCTTTAAATGTGTAGAAAACCTCATTTCGGGAAAAATAGATCCCAATTCGATTTCAGAGCATAAAGAGGCGATTTTCTGTGAAATTGAAGCTAGAGATTCATGGGGAAACATAAAGAGACTCGAATCTAACCCCACAAACGCGCTCTTGATTCCGAATTCATCAAGGTGAGTGATTTCTTCGTTTTGGGGGTTTTGAAACCCTAACTTTAGATTTCGTGATTTTGCTATATATTGTTATATATGATGTTAGTAGGTTGTTAGTGAATACCTTTAGAGTTATTGGTGAGATTATCATCGAGTTTCTACGGTTGAATGAGTAGAATCACAGAATTGAGGGTTTCGGTAAATATGGAGTGATATTTCCCATTTGTACTCCTTTTTCCTGCTTATGATTTATACATCTTTTGAGTTAGATGTCGTTGAGATGATCGTGGAAGTTTGAGAATGGATTCATACTGTGGCGATATAATTGAGTCTAAAGAACAGGAGCCCGGTACGTGTAAATTGGGGGTTCCACATACTAAACTGATATCAGGTGAGTACCTTTGAATACTTGAGTAAGAATTATACCTTGTTGTATATATGTTGTACATATATGTGTGTTATATATATATGTATGTTATGTTGATATTGCAGTAGCTTAGAGTTATAGTAGTTCTGTTATTTGTGGATAACAAGAGACGAGTTACAACTAAAATTTGAGTATAAGAGTAGAGTATATGCTAGAGGGAGTGAGTTAAAGAGTCTTTGAGTTTGACTACTACAATCATGAGGATTTTTATAATTGAGTATAACTGATTATGAAATGAGTATATACGAATGTGTTTGATTGAGTTTATGAGTAGTGTCAGTCGTGATACTTATAATTGAATTGATGATACTAACAGTTAGCTAGTGATTGTTAAGCTAATATGTTTACAGGTTTCCGAATTAAGAGAAGATGGATCTTGCTAATGAGAATAGCAAGAGAGGAAGATGAGGATAGTTATTCAGAAAGATTGTGAAAGTTAATTGAGATTACTCATTAAGCTTACACTTGAGTTGTTTGTTGTTTTGCAGGTATCTGTAGCAGTGATAGGGGAAGGCATGTGATAAAGAAAGATGGACAACTTAGAGCATGTCCTTTAGTTGTGTTAGGTTCATTTGTAATGCCTGGTATGTAACGTGAGGATCTTTTGTTGTAATTAATGCATGATAACATCTTGTTTTTCCTGGGTTGAGTGCAAGTATACCCATTTTTGATGTATAAGTGTTTGAAAAATTTTAGGTGTACTTTGTATGAGAAACCGGGTGTTACATTTGACGATAGGGCGATCAAGGTGAGATTACCAGTAGGTACTTTGCATAGCATAGCTTTAGGAATTTGGGAAATAAAATCCACATGGTCATCCGAAGCTGAGTTGGTGGGAACTTGAACAAGACCAAAATCATGAACGGGAAGGTCCGAAGGCACTAGAACCTTCTCATGGGTGTATGCGGCTTGGACAATAAGAGCCCAGAAACATGCAGACGCGATGTCAGTAGCCCTCTTCGCATGGTTTAGGTATGCCAAGAAATCTATGCATAGTATGTTAGCATAATCAACAGGACAGTTATAGTAAATACCATAATGAAGCTGAAGAAATGTGTAAGCAGCAGAATCCAATCCAGAGGTCCTGCCAGAGAGCATGGTTTAAGTGAACTAGGTCTTTGAGTATAGAGTCCTAGACTTGAACTAAAGGAGGAGAGAGCCCCTATCATATGCTTGGGAAAAGATACTACTACAGATTTTAGTTTATGAGTTAAGTATAACTTTTATGTTATATTTGTTATTGTTATATTCTATGTGTGAATATAGATGTGGAGACAGATGTGGACGAGTTGATAAATTGGTCACATTCGGTTGGACCTACAGAGGATGATGAGACGGGATTTTGGTTGATATGAGATATCAACTAATGAGAAGACGAGAACTTCAGTTGATAATGAGATGTCAACTGAATACGAGATGAGATACTAATTGAGATGAGATTCCGGCTAATGACGAGATTCCAACTGATGATGAGATAAGATCCCGGTTGAAGCGAAATTCCAACTAATGAATAGAAAGAGTATGAGCATAAGCTGAGCATGAGCTAAAAGTTGAGACATCTGAGTGTAGCCGAGTACACTCGAGAGTTGAGATTCGTAGCATGCAAGTTTCAACTAATGAGAAAACAAGATTTTGTTGCTATGAGGTATGTAAGTAATTTATTTAAAACGGTAGTTGTAACGAGTTATATGTGTTTAATTGTGGATAATACATGTAGTAGAGTATGTGTGAAATGTTTGGACACATAAAAGATCAATTGAAATTACATGTGTTAGAGAAATGCGGTTATAAAGTGTAGTAACCGGCATTGAGATGAGAATCTCGTGTCCGCTTGAGTTAAGGTTTACATATCACATGACAACTGCTTGATATGAGTTAGGATGGATAGAAACCCATCTTGGAGAAGTTAGATATTAAAAAGAGTATTAGAACCAATTTTTTTGGTTTCTGCAGCATCAACACGGGTCCTGTTTGAGGGACACGGGTCGTGTTGGGATTACAGTAGCATATAGTGGGTAAAAATCGAGAACACACGGGTCGTGTTTAATGAACACGGGTCGTGCTGTACATACAGAAGCAAACATAAGAAATACTGTGGATTTACACGGGCCGTGTTGAATCTACACGGGCCGTGCTATGCACACATATATGTTTTTAATGTGTGGATTTCTTTCATTTTGATATTGTATATATATTGCTAGTTGTTTCACAGATATGACGAGATTTCTGTATACGAGTACTTTGTGGTTGAGACCACATATTTTGTGGGACCACATAACTAGTACTTATGATTGATCACAATGAATGGCTGAGATAGCCAAAAGAGTATGAGTTGAGAAAGACGATGAGTGTGTAGTTGATTGCACACCATAGCTGATTATGAGTTGACATGTTTAGTGTTGAATTCTCTGATTTGGAGTTGTCACATAATGTGATATTTGTGACAGAGATGTCAGAGGACATTTGAGTAACCACATAAAGAGTACTTTGTGGTATAATTGAGAGAACCTAGAGTGGTTCATATAGGCCTTATTGGCCTAGAGATTGAGTTAATTACCGAGTAAATGTGATTGAGACCACATATGCTGTGGGACCACATATCAAGTAATGTGGTTGAGACCACATATTTTGTGGGGCCACATAATGAGTAACTGTAATTGAGACCACATGTTATGTGGGGTTACATATTGAGCAATTAAGATTGAGACCACATATTTCTGTGGAACCACATAACGAGTACCTTGTGGTTTGAGTAGTGAGGACCTTGGTGACTCAAACCAAAGAAGGAGTGATGGTGAGTCTTTATGGCTCGATACCGAGAGGGAGATCCGCTAGAGTCAAAGAGGAGATGAATTGAAATCAGAAAATGGTACGAGGTACCATGATTTGATTGGAAGACGGTATGAGATACCGTAACACATCGTTGAGTGGTAAAACCAGGGGATGATACGAGGTACCGTGAAATAGCGTTGAATGGTGAATTTAGAGGACAGTACAGAGTACTGTAAAATAGTGTTGAGTGAAGAAATTAGAGGAAAGTACGGGGTACAATGAACTGAGGTGGAGTGGCATTATAATGTTGTACTTGTGTGTAAACAAGTATGCACTGTGTAATAATGTAGAGTGCTGAGAGTGTACTATCCTTGAGTATGGATAAGTATGGTACAGAGGTGAGCTTGTATGGCTCGAGATTTTATGGGTGAGAAGAGGACGAATCCGAGGCTGAGTAAGAGTACATGATTACTATGAGATAATACAGTGAGTAATACTGTTGAGAAATGTTGTTGTGAGTAAGTACGTTTGTCATGTACTCGTGTTGAAAATGTGTGAGATTTCTTGTATGTTGAACGAGATAGAGTTTTATAAATACGTAATGAGAAGATATGAGTTAAAAGAGGAGGAAAGTAATTGTGGTTGTGATTGATAGGATTAAATCCTTAGCAATCAAACCAATTACTGCCAATGAAATAAACGTATGAGTGTCGAGATGACAAAACTATTTATTCGTATGAGACGATGGATAGTAGATTTTGCTATAATAATCTTGAATTATTTTATTGAGATTAATGAGTTAGTCGAGTGATGAGATATGATTTCACCGTAGAGATTGCGGTGTTAAATGTTATTATTTTATTTATAAGTTATGTGTAGAGATTTCGATGAGTCGTATATATGACCTATTTTGTGTCATTCGGATGAATTGGAGATTGAGATGATAATGACGGAGAATTTATTTAATAATAAATTATCGAATTTAATAGAGCTAATGATTTAGTGAGAATGTGATGTGGATTATCCACATAAGAGATGATATAATAAGTGAGTACATCGATAGAAACAACATGAGGTATGTTGTTGAACTGAGATAAAGAGGAGCCATTTGGTTGAGGATTATGAGTTGTGTATTTGGTGAAAACCTAGTATGTGTGCTGAGGTGGGAACGAAGATAAATAAGCTTTTGGAAAAGTTGTAATCGGTTGTGGAGGTAAGACAGCTAAGACGGGATATGTGTGACCAAAGTGTTAAGAGTTAAATAACAAATTCAGAGGAGGCGTGAGTGAAAGTCGAGATAGTTTCTAATATTTTGTTATTTATAGATTTTTATCCTAGTATTTGTGAGCTGTGTTAGTAGGAGAAATTGTAACTAGTATGTTGGGATTGCGGGAACGAATTGAGAGAGTATGAGTTGTAAACGGTGAGACCGTTTTTCTTATTGAGTTAGAGTAAATCATTTCAATGAGATTTGAAATGGAAGTTGAATCCTAAATAGTTAATTGAGATTAATGTTACAAGTAATATGAGTGTATATAAATGAGGATAGTGATTGGAGTATCACTTGAGGAGTAAGGTGAGACACCTGGTTGTCGACAAAGCTAAAACGAAAGGTATGTTCTAAAAAGAGTAAGTAATTGCCTACGTGGAAATGATGATAATCAATATGACTATAGAGATCATCTTATGAGGATGATATATTATGAGTAAATGAGGAGTGATAGTGTGTATATGTCATGTGAGATGACGAGGTGATAATGTCATTGTTGTATGCGATGTGTGTTTGCAGTGGTGAGGTGGTTATAGAGGCCACACCTATTCTAAGAGATTCCGAGGACAGAATCTTTTGAAGGAGGAGAGAACTTGTAAGACCCATTTTCATTTGAAGATGCTTACTAAGGTAAGTAGAGTTATTACCTTTGAGTTATGAGTTGTTTGATTAGTGAGAAAAGGTTAAAACCTTTCTTATGCACTAATCTTGGTGTGATTAAGATTAATTAAGTTGATGTATGAGTTTGGGTGATTAGAAACCCATTCGGAAGAAGTTTGAGCCTTAAAAAATTGCTAAAATAGAGTACACGGGTCGTGTCCAAGTCACACGGGTCGTGTAAAGGATTGTTAGGGCTGTTTTGGGATTTAGTAGCTGACACGGGCCGTGTTCTACTAACACGGGTCGTGTTTCCTGCAGATTAAATTCAGAAAGCATACAGTCGGATTAACACGGGCCGTGTTCTATAAACCCGGGCCGTGTTATGCGTGCAGACCCTTTAAATGTGCAGAAAACCTCTTTTAGGGAAAAATAGATCCAATTCGATTTCAGAGCATAAAGAGGCGATTTTCTGTCAAATTGAAGCTAGAGATTCGTGGGGAAACATAAAGAGACTCGAATCTAACCCCACAAACGCGCTCTTGATTCCTAATTCATCAAGGTGAGTGATTTCTTCGTTTTGGGGGTTTTGAAACCCTAACTTTAGATTTCGTGATTTTGCTATATATTGTTATATATGATGTTAGTAGGTTGTTAGTGAATACCTTTAGAGTTATTGGTGAGATTATCATCGAGTTTCTACGGTTGAATGAGTAGAATCGCAGAATTGGGGGTTTCGGTAAATATGGAGTGATATTTCCCGTTTGTACTCCTTTTTCCTGCTTATGATTTATACATCTTTTGAGTTAGATGTCGTTGAGATGATCGTGGAAGTTTGAGAATGGATTCATACTGTGGCGATATAATTGTGTCTAAAGAACAGGAGCCCGGTACGTGTAAATTGGGGGTTCCACATACTAAACTGATATCAGGTGAGTACATTTGAATACTTGAGTAAGAATTATACCTTGTTGTATACATATGTTGTACATATATGTGTGTTATACATATATGTGTGTTATGTTGATATTGCAGTAGCTTAGAGTTATAGTAGTTCTGTTATTTGTGGATAACAAGAGACGAGTTACAACTTAAATTTGAGTATAAGAGTAGAGTATATGCTAGAGGGAGTGAGTTAAAGAGTCTTTGAGTTTGACTACTACAATCATGAGGATTGTTATAATTGAGTATAACTGATTATGAAATGAGTATATACGAATGTGTTTGATTGAGTTTATGAGTAGTGTCAGTCGTGATACTTATAATTGAGTTGAAGATACTAACAGTTAGCTAGTGATTGTTAAGCTAATATGTTTACAGGTTTCCGAATTAAGAGAAGATGGATCTTGCTAATGAGAATATCAAGAGAGGAAGATGAGGATAATTATTCAGAAAGATTGTGAAAGTTAATTGAGATTACTCATTAAGCTTTATAAGCTTACACTTGAGTTGTTTGTTGTTTTGCAGGTATCTGTAGCAGTGATAGGGGAAGGCATGTGATAAAGAAAGATGGACAACTTAGAGCATGTCCTTTAGTTGTGTTAGGTTCATTTGTAATGCCTGGTATGTAACGTGAGGACCTTTTGTTGTAACTAATGCATGATAACATCTTGTTTTTCCTGGGTTGAGTGCAAGTATACCCATTTTTTATGTATAAGTGTTTGAAAAATTTTAGGTGTACTTTGTATGAGAAACCGGGTGTTACATTTGACGATAGGGCGATCAAGGTGAGATTACCAGTAGGTACTTTGCATAGGATAGCTTCAGGAATTTGGGAAATAAAATCCACATGGTCATCCGAAGCTGAGCTGGTGGGAACTTGAACAAGACCAAAATCATGAACGGGAAGGTCCGAAGGCACTGGAACCTTCTCATGGGTGTATGCGGCTTGGACAATAAGAGCCCAGAAACGTGCAGACGCGATGTCAGTAGCCCTCTTCGCATGGTTTAGGTATGCCAAGAAATCTATGCATAGTATGTTAGCATAATCAACAGGACAGTTATAGTAAATACCATAATGAAGCTAAAGAAATATGTAAGCAGCAGAATCCAATCCAGAGGTCCTGCCAGAGAGGCTCCTCAGGATGATGCTAAAGAAATAAGCCCAGACCGAAGGCAAGTTCTTCTTCTTGAATAAGCTCATGGATCGTGTAACTGGAGTGTGACCCATCTCGTTGAGCATATTCAAAATTTCAGATTGAGAGGCCATCTGAAACGTTCCAGACGCCGGTAGACGAAGGATCTTGGAAAATTGAGCCTTCCCCACAGTGATCGTCTTCATGATCTTATCCGCAGTGATGATTTCAAATGCAATTGACTGACTATCTGCATTCAGTCGTGCGGTATGGTGTACTCGATTGACACAGAGTTTTGGTACTTTGGGCTTTGCAGTCATTGCAAAGTGTAGAGGAGAGTACCGTCAACAGACAACAAGCATCGCCATTGTGGAGGAGTAAGCCTCAGGGTCCAAATTTACGATGTGATTAGCCGACATTGGCTTGAGATCGGGAACGGATTCAACACCGGCAGCAGTGAAGGAAATAGCGTTGGCAGACATGGTGGTTATCGTGACTGTTGAGGGTTGAAGAAGAAAGAAGAATAGTTGCAGGTTCAGAGGTTTTGGAAACGGAAGGGATGACTGAAGGGTTTATCCCGCATTTATAGTGGGGTAATGAATGGAGAGATAATGTGGGCATTTAATGCTCTTGTGATACGGTCGAATAGAACTCATCCACGTCATCCGTAAGTTGAGGGGACATTCCCTTTTTGTCGCATGACAGATGCGTCATCCAGAAGTAACCGTTGTGCTGCAACGTGATTGGTTCCTACATTTCCCAAGGCAAACTAGGATCAAGGATAATCCCTAATTTCTTGTATAATCCCAACAAACACTATAACCAGATGATTATTTAAAATAAACAACTCGATAACAAAACAAATAATAAAGAACAAAGAAAAATATTTTTGGTATTTTTAAATTTGAAGTGTACAACCGAAGTTCGCTATAAAGACCGCATGGTTCATCATCCGAAGTTAGAAAAAGTCCCTGATTAGTCATTGTGAAAACCAAGTTGTTTGTTGGGTTCGGGGATGAGAGCTGATATTTCTAGGAAGTCCCAATTACATACGCATTCCCAAAGATGACTGAGGGCACTTAGCATTCATACGATACCTGTACCCAGTGTTGGTATTCCACCTTCGCACAAGTAAACAGTGTTAAGCATTTTGTGATCTCAAATACTGACTCAGTACAACCTTAGATGACATCTCCCAATCTGAAGAATATTAATCAATACACTTTAAGTATTTTAGCAGAGGACTTTTGAAATTTGAAAAGTAGAAAAATATATCTTGATTCACCAGATGGAGTATTTGGACACTTTTCTCGGATGACAATCCTTTGAGAATCATGCACTACTCCACCTATGTCACTGAAGACGGGTTACAAAGATGTTCATACCCCCAATCTGGTTCTCAACTATGTCATAGGAGATCCAGATTGTTGCATTTAAGTTAGGGATTAAGCCTTGAGATGTTCGTAGAACACAATATTTGATGTGTGAATTATGGCTCCGAAGATAATCCAAGTTTGAAAATTTTATTGAGCATCTTTAGTGATTATCACAGTTCCCTGGTCCTTTGGAATTTTATTTTGTTTGTTTTAAGCCTTGTGGACCTTCATAGATATTTTGTATGGGTTTGCTAGAGGGGAACTGGCTTGATAACATTGTTCTCTTGAAATAGTTTTTATCCACTGAGTTGATTATGATTGCAAGTGTAATGATTATTCTTCGTTTCAAGACCAGTCAAATGTATAGTACTAAGCAAGATAAGAGACTTAAGATCCTGAAAAGACTAAGTCTTTTTGATTAGTTATTTAACAAAGCAAAGGTAAGAACCACTAGGTGCAACTAAGATATGACAGTAGTGATGCACCCAAACATATCCGAAGAATGATCATGTAAGAAGGTCTTTAACCATGATCAGGTCATCCGAAGAGTTACCATTGTTGCAAGTCGAATCCCAAATATCCCTTAGTGCAATGGGATATGTTTGCACAGATTCTAAAATCAATGTTTGTCCTTTAAGTTGTAACTTTGGATTTTGCAAGTGATGATTCGGATAAAAGAAACATGATAGATTGAAGAAGCAGAACTTAGTAAAAAAACTTGATCAGAAGGGAATCGAAGGTTCGGATGTGAATAGTAATTTTGAAAAAATGTAATATCTGTATGTTGTGTTTCATTGTTTGAAAGATGTTATCCAAATAGAGCCGAAGGTTCTGTTGGGAACAGTATCCCTTCTGATGAAAGAAAAAAAAACTTTTCGTAACCTTAGAGAAACAAATTTTGTTCTGAAAAGAAAAAAATAAAAAACTTAAAAATAATGTAAGAAAAAAATCAAAAAATAGATAAAAATAAATTACAGAGGTACAGGATTGAAAGCACTTATCAGATTAAGTTGATGGAACTGCGGATGACTCAAGCATGCCTAACCCATTGACGATGCGTGTGAAGGCTTTCACGTCAAGGGCATTGGTGAAGATGTCTGCCAACTGATCGTTTGTATGGATGAAGTGAACCTCAATATTTAATTCTTCTACATGACTTTTAATGAAATGGTAGCAGAGAGAAATATGCTTGGTCTTCGAATGTTGGACTGGATTGTGACAAATTCGTATGGCACTTTGTGAGTCACAAAATAGTGGAATCCTTCGCATATGTATGGCGTAGTCACGAAGTTGGCATTAGATCCATGTCATCTGGGAAGTGCAAGCAGCAGCAGCAATGTACTCAGCTTTGGTTATGGAGATGGAAACACAGATTTGCTTTTTGGATTGCCAACTAATGAGCTTTCCATCAAGAAATTGGCATCCACCCGAAGTGCCTTTTTCGGTCAAGGACACAACCTCCAAGATCAGCATCATAGTAGGCTTGAAGAAAGAAGCGTGAGTTGGCAGGGTACCATAATCCAAGAGAGGGTGTGCGATGGAGATAGCGAAATATTGTCTTTACTACGGCTAAATGAGGTTCTCTTGGATTCGCCTAGTGTTGTCGCCAAATATTCTAAGTAAATGCGGAAAGGAAGATTGCGGAAAGTAGAGGTCCGAAACTAAAGGTTTCGGAGGGACAAGTCCTAAGACTTGAGATGGACAAGTCCGAAGACTTGATGTGGTTGCGGAATTATAATGAAGAAGTAATACTTAGAATAGATCTTAATAGCTCAACCATAAATAATATGGATTATCAGTTATATGACTTGAAAAGTAAAGACTGAAAGTAAAGAATTCTAGAAAAGTAAGGACAGTAAGAAATGCAGATAAGAACAAGGGAATTGATAGAATGAGAGATTATATTGAAAATATGAAAGTGTTACATAAAGTTTCTCAAACTCATGAGGACTGAAGATGGACTTGGTCTCCATTTTATAGACTAAGGGAGGGCCATCGGATAATAACCTATGGACTGAAGATGAGACAACACGTCTCTCTTCAGTCAGATAAGAAAGGGTAAGTCTAATATAATAATACAATGTTAGACTAGGGTGGCTTGTCTATACTATAATAGTATTCTAAGTACACAAGACATACTTCTAGGGGGCCACGCCTGATCTAGTCTAATCATGTCCTATACGTTGGAGTGCTTATACTTTGCCTTATCTTCCTGATCTTCAGTCTTCTTTGAAGAGTGGTTAAGTATGATATTTCCTTTGATATGGTTATATTGATAGTCCGAAATCCTGTGAGGATTTTGGAGTCCTGGCGGTTCAGAGTATCTTGGAAATGTGGTTGTGTATGTCTTGATCTTCTGAGTGAGGTCCTTTCTGATCTTGAGATTCTTTGGAGTTCCGAAATCCAAGACTGGATTTCGGATGATTACAATGTTACCAGCACATAGCTTTATCCGAAATATTAATTGTGAATATACAACATACATAAATATAAACATTCGTTCATTCATTAAAGCATTCATATATCAGTAATAACATTCCATCAAAATAAGAAGTCTGAGATTACAATCCTATCAAATCAAACTACGAGATGGTCAACTATTTGTCTTTTTAGCACTAACAATTCCCCCTTCGGTGACCAATCGAGGGGTTTGAGTCACTTTTTCAATGTTTATCCAGTACGCCTTGTCTTGCAGCATATTCCCAGAACTTTCTGACTTCCAGTAGCCATTGCATTCTAAGAAGTATTTATTTCTTAGCTTCTGGATCTGATGAGGTTGATTTCTGCACAGCCTTGATGTACTCTTTCACCATTCCATTAGAGACTCTTCTGATCTGATCAGCACGAAGAAAAAGGAAGGATCCTTTTTCTGCAGGATTCCTGTATACCAATCCGAGTACTGGATCGAAGGTGGCACCTCTCTTCCAGTTGTCTCGATTGCCAGGCATAGATAAGTTAGGTTTGGGTATGATCTGCGGATCAGGATGATCTTTGATGATTTTATACATTTCTGCATCATTAAAGCAGAATTTCTCTACTAGGCGGTGTAGAAATCTTCTTGCTGCAACATAAGCTTCTCTGGCATCTTGTTTTTCTTTGTGGGATAGCTTTACAACTATTGAGAAGATGTCAGCTGGATTCATGTTTCTGAAGTCAGCTTCTGTTATCAGAATCGTTTTGTCGTAGTTGTTATTTCTGACCAGCTCATATTCGAAGAATTCTGATTTCTGAAACTTTTTCCTTTTAACACTTCGAACGGCTGTTACGACTTCATTTGACCATGTATCAACTTGAGGTTTGGTCCATTTCTTGAAGAATTGCTGATTCTTGTAGTAAGCAGCTAGCTCTTTGTAAGCTCCTGATTCTACAGTGATGTCCAGAGTGCATCGATATTTTTCTCCGTTGGGGGTCAACGGTATGTCCAAGTTGTGTCGGGACGTGGGGGGAGGATTGTATGATTTGAAGGGTTTGTAATCCGAATCGGTTAGTGGTCGGAAATTGATGATATTTGAAAAGATAGGTCTGCTGGGACCAGTTGGATCAGCTTGGTTTCGGTCAGGTTCTGACTCAGTACTGAAATTTTCAGCATGTTCATTAGCTTGGGAGTCGAATAATTTTGATTTCTTTTCCTTGACCTCTAGGGGATCAGATTCCTTGATCGGAGAGTATATGAAAATCTCGTCGTCTTTTGATGGATCTTTATCTGTTGGAGTTTGAATTTTCGGAGGAGAAGTGTGAGGAGATTTGGAAGGAGATTTTGGAGGTGGGGATTTCGGAGGAGGTGAAGGAGATTTTGGAGGTGGGGATTTCGGAGGAGGTGATTTCGGAGGAGGATTGATAGGACGATCATTTTCTGATTCCTTATTATGAGTTTCATCCTCATTAATGTGTGTGTCTTCTTGAGTTTCTTCCTTATCAGCATTTGTGTCTTCTTGCTGATTGTCTCCTTCTTGCTGAGTGTCTCCTTGGTCTTTTGTTCTACTTGGACCAGCGGTGGTGTCTATTTCCATGTCATCGGGAGATTTTGTTGACTTATCCGCCTCTCCCCCTCCTGGGACACCTGCAAGAATTGAAGGGGGCACAGGCAGGCGGGCCAGAATGGAGTCGAGTTTGCCCGAGACATTGTCAACTTCCTTCTTGATACAATCCGGAAGTGGTGTGGCGACAATTGTTTGAAGTTCTTCCATAACCTCTATGTTCAATTTTGTGCAGAGTTTGATCTGCTCAATAGGACCTTCCATGGTGCCGATAATGTTTTGTAAAGTTTGTGTAACCATCTGAAGGAGGAGAGCATTGGTTCTTCTGAGGGAGAAGTTTTCAGCCAGGACCCCATTCAGGTAGTTGGCCATATGGTCTATAGAGGCTTTGAGCTTGGTTTGCACATTGGTCAGGGGCTCAGGAACTTGCTGTTGACATTTTTCAACTTCATCAAGCATCTTTTGGGCAGTTTTCATCATGTTTGCCGCGTCAGATTCACGTTGAGCATCAAAGGTTGCGATGCCATCGTGGATGATCTTTTCAGCCTGACTGTCGCAATGTAGAAGAATGTCTCTGTCCTTCTTCTCTAGTGCAGCGACTCGATCTTTAATTGCTGTGAGTTGTTTGGTCAGAGCCTCCTGATTTTGTGAGGATGTTAGATAAGTCAGGAGGGTGGTGAAGACGTCAACCTTCTGATGGAGAGAGTCATCCTTGAGTAAGGAGGTGACGGATTGAGGAGGATTTTGTTTGGCAGCTTTGTCGGAGGATGAATTGGTGTCACTGAGATCTACCAGGTGCATTTGGGATGAAGAGGGTTTATCTACCTCTTGATCAGCACCAAAGAGGGAGGTGCCAATTGGGATCGATTGAGTCTCCGAGATAATTACTCAGGAGTCGGACTCAGTGGGTTGTTCGACTGTGTGCTTCTGTAGTGTCTTTTTCTGAAGTTCTTGAGCACAAAATCTGTCCCAAGTGAGAGGGACGATTGCTGAAGCAATCTTTGGCCAGTCGGTTTCAGTAGTATCGAACAGGTAGAAGGAGGAGTTTACCATTTTGTCAAGAGAGGAACGCAGAAGGAAATCGATCTGGAGAGTGAGTGCATTGATTCGCCTTCTTTCGGACTTGACATGTTCTGAGTCATTGTCGGATGGTGGACCAAAGGTAAAGAGGGTTTGAAGTTCCTTTTGTTTATGCTCAAATTGATGTTGGAGACGATCAACCAATGACTTTTGTTCTTGAACTGCGGTCTTGAACTTCCACTTGTCAAGTTTGGATGCATCAGGTGGAGGTTGAGTGAGATCTGGGATAAGATCAATTTTGGGATCCTCCTTGGTGATTGGGGATTTCTTTTTAGATTATGGAGGTGAGTTCTGTTTTTCCTCCATAAAGATATATTCCTGAGTGTCTTCCGAGCCTGGAGAGTTCTGTCTTTCCTCCAAATGTTCTGACTCGGAATCTCTTGAAGATGGTTCAGATGTCGTTTTGACTTTTCGTTGCTTCTTTTTAGGTGGTTGCTTGGACGGATAGGACTCGGAAGCTTTCTTTTTGAGTTTCTTGGGGGCCTCACATTGTTTGAGAGAGTGAGATGGATAATCAGGTACTCCTTCAGTAGAGGTGATGTGAAAAGAGACAGCAGGTTCTGTTGGATCAGCCAATTTCAGAAGGGCCGCAGGCAGTCTGCGGATTTTCCCAAATATGGAGTCTGTTTTGGCAGTATAAGGTTTGGCTTTGGGCATGACCAATTTGTCTTCTTCTGATCTGGGTGTAGGAATAGGGATCTGAAGAGTCTGATAGATGTGCTCGATGCACATAGCCCAAAAACGTGCTGAGTGAATTTGACCTGTTGGTTTCAGGGAGGAGGGTATGTAGGAGAGGATATCTTCAAAAAGAATTGCTGCATTATCAACCTCGCGACTGGAGTAAAGGCTCCAAAGGAGTCCCATGAGGCGTCTGTTTAACTGGTCTGTACCGCCCATTTTGCCAGTTAAGCACTTAATGATATAGTGGATGAGACATTGCCATAAGGGGGAGATGTGTCCTTTAGACATGTGGAATAGTTTTGGCAAATCGTACATATACCCCATATTGTAGATCATGGATTTGAGATCGCCATCGGTTGGTTGGTCAAAGGTGGATTCGTAGTAAGGAAGATGTAGTGCTACTGCAAAGATTTTCTTGTCGATGATGACATGTTGATCGTCGTGTATGGTTACGACGTAACCGGTGGGACATTTGGTGGCGGAGGAGACAATATCTTGTAGTAAGGAGACTGGTATAGCAAGGGGTGGATAGAAGAAAGCTCTAACCGGTTTGTGTCTTGAAAGTATGTGAAGGAGAACGCGTAGGTGTTGTTTGTAAACTTTGGGATCTTCTGAAAGGTAGAGATTGGAGAGGGCAACAAGGACTGTGTCGTTGTCGCTTTTTGATTGGGAGGCCATTGAAGAGTTTTGATGCAAGAGATGAAGAGTAATGGAAGTTTTAGATATTTAGGGTTGAGAGATTGGAGACGGCGGCGAGAGAGGGTTATAATGAAAGAGAGAGAAATGTGGAAGAGATAAAAGAATGGGTGAGACTAGAAGTAGAGGGAATGGTTATAACAATTTTGAAATTGTGTAAGAAACCGTCAGGTAAGAGAATGAAGGGACGTGTGAACAGTTATGTCAGAAAAGTGTGTGCTTGGCATTTAATGCTAAGAAATGATGAAAAAAGATGGTCCATTAAAGGACGGACATGTGTGACAGAGAGAATATCCGTTGGAGAAATATTGATCGTGTGGTTTTCAATTATTGGATATTAAATGTTTTTCGTATTTAATATACATTCTCATATTAAATATGTCGAGGTGAGGTGTCTAAGGTATGGATTGAAGTAACAGTTGTGGTTCTGACTTGTTCAGGGGGTGAGTAATTCTGAATGGATTTTTCGAACTAGTAGGATTGGATTTCTGAGGTGGTGTGAACATCCGAAATTATGTTCTCAGAGGGGTTTCAGAGTGGAAAATTTCGGAGAGAGAGAGTTCTAAGTGGGGTTTCTGAGAGACGGAAAGAAATCGGAAGGGTTGATGCAGAAAGAAATAGTGGGGATTCTGAAGTAAAGTTGGAGGTTCGAAAAAGGGGGTTAGTGTTTCTGAGAGCTATGGTTCAGAAGTGACATAAGTTTGAGAGTTCTGATTGTAGATCGGAGAGGAAAGCTCGGAAGCTGCTTTCTGAGAATAGCAGTTTAATGGATAACTTAGAAGTTGTCATGTCATTTCTGTAGAGATAATCAATGGCACAGACTGTTTAGGTTAAGCAGTCAAATCAAGTAGCGCATCTCTATATTACTGATCTCGAAGCAATGAGGTGTCGTGAAGCGGTGAAGTAAAAGTGGTAATAAAAGGGGGGTTTTGCCGTGAATCGAAGAAATCACACAAGAGAAGTTTTGAGGACTAATTATGGCTTCAAGACGTCCATTTAATCGTGATGAGAAGGTAGAGGTTAGAATGCAAGATGGTGAGTTAATTGGTGCTATTTATGGTGGGGTGATCAAATCTGTGTGGAATCATCGTTATGAAGTAAAGATGACAACACTGACAGATGGATCCACTGGAGGTCCTTTGAGTGTGCATGTGGATTTTGCATATCTGCAACCTGTTCCTCCTAAGGTTTTGGTTGAGTTTAAGCAGTTTGATTTTATGGAGGTGTGGTACCGTCGAGGATGGTGGCCAGCTGCCATTTCGAGGAAAACTCCATTCAATCAGTTCCATGTGGTGTTGGTGGATGGGACTCGTCTGTTTGTGGATGAGTCGGAACTGAGAATTCATCAGAGGTATCATCTTGGAGAGACTCCGATGTGGCAATACTATAAGCTCTGATGTTTGAAGAAGGTTGTTGTTCTCCTGGTAGTTTATGTGTCTTGTTGTCGGATAGTATGTTTACTTGTGTGACTTGGATTGTGTGAAAATTGATTTTGTTGTATTTTGTAATGTTTTGGGTGTTATGAATGAAAGTAAGTTGTGGTGTTTGTTTGAATTTGTGAATGGGATTCAGAACTTTACATTCAGAGAGAGTTTAGGAAGAAATTGGAGATTAAAAGATTCAGAGAGAAGACAAGGTTTGTCGTATTTAGAGGGAAAAGGTGTAGAGAGAGGGGGAGTGGGAGAGTTATGTGAGGATGTGTCAGTTTTGGGAAAGGAGAACAATCAGTATGGGAGCAAGATCAGTTTATCCATTACGCCGTCAAAGTTGCCAAACCGTCTAATCAACCGTTTTAGGCCATGATGCTGATGTGACGGGTGTATTAACTGCCCACTAGGGTCATTATGACCTCTAATTAATTGAATTGGAGAAGGTGAATGGGCATGCTGATTGATTATAAAAAGGGGTTTTTGGCTAAATGCTTAAGCACTCATAACAAAAGAAAAAATTAACTGAAATAGAACTTGCTTTCAACAATGGCTCGATTTTTCTTCAACTGCTTTGACGAGGTCGAGGTGAAACTTTCTCAGGGAGATTTCGCAAGAGGGTATTATGAATGAGTGATCACGAAGACATGGAAGCGACGTTGTGAAGTTCAGCTTCGATGTCTACCGGAAAACACAACAGGGAAGATGATGATCGTGAGGGTTAAGTACGGTGTTCTTCATCCCATTCCTCCTACGGTGATCGTGGAATACAAGGTTGGAGACTACATCGATGCATGGGATTGAAAAGGATGGTGGAGTGGCGTCGTCGACAATGTGATCGGCGACGATGTGTATGATGTTGTGCTGCTGGACGGGAAGACTGTGCGAGTGTGTGATTTGTCTGTGCGAATCACACAAAACTTTACGTATGGAAATCCTCCAAAGTGGCAGTAGAACAAGCACTAAGGTGGAGGGGGTGAACTAGTGATCTTTTGGTTTTTGATGTTTTTAGCTGTTTTCTGTAATAGAATCTTAAGTCGTAGCTTTTGAGATGTCTTTGTTTATGACTTAATAGATTCAGATGATGTAATTTCTTTTCATCTTAATGAAAGTATGTTTGTTTTTTATGTGTGTATCGGTAGCCCTAAAATGAAGAGTGTGACAACTTGTGATTGAGAATGTTGAGAGAGATTTTCTGAGGCTATTATGAGAGAAGTCGGAAGGCTTAAAGTTCTGAGAGGATAGTCAGAGATTGTTCAGAACTGAGTGTTTGCGGAGTGGATGATAGTCAGAAACTGAATATCATTCTCTGAAGAAGTCAGAGTCAGGATTTAACATACCCAATTTGTCTAGAAAGTTATTGAATTTAGTAGAATCTAAGGCTTTTGTGAAGACATCAGCAACTTGTTCATCAGTAAGAATGAAGTAGAGTTCGATGTTACCTTCTAGGATCTGATCCTTGATGAAATGATACCTAAGATCGATGTGCTTCGTCATAGAGTGCTGAATAGGATTATGAGATATGGCTATGGCACTCTTAGAGTCACAGTAGATAGGAACTTGAAGGAATCGGTAACCATAATCCATGAGCTGAGTCTTCATCCAGAGAACTTGTGAACAGCAGGTAGAAGCAGCCACGTATTCTGCTTCTGCTGATGACAAGGCGACACAGTTTTGTTTCTTTGATGACCAGCTGACTAATCTTCCACCTAGAAATTGACAGCCTCCGGAAGTGCTCTTTCGATCAAATTTACATTTGGCATGGTCCGAATCGGTGAATGCTTGGAGTTTGAAGTTGTCTCCGATTGGATACCATAAACCCATTGCCTTAGTACCTTTGAGATATTTGAAAATTTGCTTCACTGCTGTCAGATGTGACATTTTTGGAGCAGCTTGATATCTGGCACATAGGCAGGTTGAAAACATGATGTCGGGTCTACTTGCGGTTAAGTACAAGAGTGAACCTATCATTCCTCGATACAACTTATGATCTACTGGCTCGCCGTCGGGGTCTGCAGAGATTTTATGGTTGGTGGATATCGGAACTTTGGCAATAGAACAATTTTCAAGGGAAAATTTCTTTAGAAGTTCATTTGTATATTTTTCTTGATGAATGAAAATTCCTCTTTTGGTTTGTCTTATTTGTAGGCCTAGGAAGAAATTTATTTCTCTGTTCATGCTCATGTGAAATTTGTCTGTCATCACTTTAGCAAATTCATCAACCATTGCTTGATTAGTTGATCCGAAGATGATATCATCTACATAGACTTGTATGATCATGATGTGATTTTGATGTGATCGAACGAAGAATGTAGGACCAATGATTCCTCTTCTGTATCCGGATGATACTAGGAAGTTGTATAATGTTTCATACCAGGCTCTAGGTGATTGCTTTAGACCGTATACGGCCTTATTCAGACGATATACATGATTGGGTCTAGACAAATCTTCAAAACCAGGAGGTTGTTGAAGATAAACTGTTTCTTGTATGTCACCTTGAAGAAATGCAATTTTTACATCCATTTGATGTACAATGATGTTTTTATGTGCATCATAGGCTAGAAAGATCCGAATGGCTTCTAGTCTAGCTACCGGTGCATAAGTTTCATCATAGTCAAGTCCTTCGATCTGACTGTATCCTTTTGCCACTAGTCTGGCTTTGTTTCTGACTACCGTTCCCATGTCATCAAGTTTGTTTCGGAAGACCCATCTAGCGCCAATGACTCTGTGATTTGATGGTCTCGGAATAAGATCCCAGACATTGTTTCTTTTGAATTCTGATAGTTCTTATTGCATGGCTTTGATCCAATCGTCGTTGTCTAGAGCATCTAGAACTGTTTTTGGCTCAACTTTGCTGATGTATGCGGCATAATGGCATTCATCTTGGATTGATTTCTTTGACCTTGTCTGAACCTTGGATGAGGGATCTCCGATGATTTGGTTCGGAGGGTGACTCCGAGTCCATTTATGTAATCTTGGAAGAAGAGCTGGGTCAGAAATAGGAGGAGGGACATCTTGAATGAAGTGGGTGTCTTCAGGAGATGTGTTTTGAATTTGTGATTCTTCAGCTGATGTATTTTCGTCGACTTCAAAGATGAAGACTGGTGAATTATTAATCGTAGCATCAGAGGAGTTAATTAGAACATCTTCTGATGGGATATATGCTGACGAGGTGTCTCCTGAGGTTTGATGGTCCCCCTCGGATTGAGGTATCCCATCAACATGAGTAGGGAGTCTAGACTCCCCCTCAGAGATTGCTGGGCGTGATGGTTCCTTCTGTGTCTGATGATTAGGAGAAGGAAGTGAAGGCTCTCCCTCAACGGTTGAAGCGTTGATTAGAGATTCTGTTTGATTGTCAGATGGCATGGGTTCTGATGATGTGGAAGGTCCTGATGCTTAGATGAGTTGCTGAATTACATCAGGAGAGTGGATAACTTTGGCATCTTTTGCAGTTACTGGTGTGTCAAAGAGTAAGTCATAATCAATTTCAACTGTATTAATGGGTTGATGTCCCACTGGAATATCATTCTCCATTACATATAGAATATCTTGATTCTTCTTTCTCCACTGATACTGATCATCGAATTCTATGTCGAAGCTTTCTTCAATGACTCGTGTTCTTTTGTTTAGAACCCGGTAAGCAACTGATTTTGAGGAGTAACCCATGAAGATTGCTTCATCACTTTTGGGTGCGAATTTTCCCAAGTGATCTTTGTTGTTTTTAATGAAGCATCTGCAGCCAAAGATATGAAGAAATTTGACATTGGGTTTTCGCCCGTTTAGGATTTCATAGGGTGTCTTCTGTAGTCGTTTGTTGATGATGGATCGATTTTGAACAAAGCATGCGGTTGCTATTGCTTCTGCCCAGAACGTTAGAGGAAGATTTGCAAAAGTCAGCATTGATCGAGCTGCTTCCACTAAGGTTTTGTTTCTTCTTTCTACGACACCGTTTTGTTGAGGTGTATATGGTGCTGAGAAGTTGTGCTCTATTCCTTTTAATGCTAGAAATTCTTCAATTTGCTTATTGTTGAACTCAGTTCCATTATCACTTCGGATTCTTCTAACTGGTAGTTGAATTTTGAGTTCAATTGATGTAATAAAGTTTTTGAGTTCTGAGAAAGTGTCTGATTTTAATCTTAAGAAAAATACACAGGTGAATCGGGAGTAATCGTCCACGATAACTATGATATATTTCTTGTGATTCAGACTAGCAACAGTTCATGGACCACAGAGATCCATGTGGAGAAGTTCTAATGGACGAGTAATACTTGAGTCGATGATTGATTTGTGAGGTTTCTTCTTTTGCTTGCCTAATACACATGCTGCACATAAGTTTTCGTTGTCAAACCTCAAAAGTGGCATTCCTCTGACCATTTCTCCTGTTACCAACTGGTTCATGTATCGGAAGTTGAGATGAGCTAGTTTCCGATGCCATAACCAGTTGATTTCAGAGTGAGCTTTAGAAAGTAGACATAATCTTGGTTTTCCGATAAACATAGAGATGTCCAAAGGAAACATGTTGAGTTGTCTTGGAGATTTTATTAGACATCTGTCTCTGTTACCGGTCATGATGTAGCTAAATTCATTGTCGAATTCAACTCGTAGACCGGTACTGACCAGTTGACCTACACTTATGAGATTGTGTTTAAGTCCGAGAACATAGGCAACTTTCTGAATGGTGAAGTTTCCGTTTGTAAGTACACCATAGCCTTTGATGATGCCGTTTGCGTCATTTTCGAATGTGACGTATCCTCCAAAGCTGACGTCTCTGTAATCTCTTAGAAACTCCAATCTTCCGGTCATGTGCATTGAGCAGGCACTGTCAATTAGCCATTCGTCATCCTGCTCTTCCGTACTAAGTGCCTGAAAGATTAGACAGTTAGTTTGGGTACCTAAACTTGTTTGGTCCCATTTGCTTTTATGGATATGGAAGATTTATTTTTGATAATTGATTTGATGGGAGTTTCAATTTCAGAAGATAAGTTTGGCTCAGAAGTGGATATTTTTACAACCCATTTTTGAACAAAATCGTTTTGAGAGTTTTGGAGAGTAAGCTTTTGTTGGATATCTAAAGTTTTTTGAATCAGTAGTGATGATTGTTTTAGAAAGATGATTGCAACAATGACAACAAGTATTATTTTGTTGTTGCTTCAGAATTTTTGGAGTAAATTGAGAACGATTATAGTTTTGAATCTTGGTTCCGATAACATTCGGAGTTTGCTTGTCAGAGAATGAGACTGTTTTGAGTTATTTTTGAATTTTTTGATAATTTTGGAAATTCTGAGTTGTAATCTGAATTTCTGATGTTTTGAGATTGCTGAATGGGTTTGATATTTTGAGTCGGAAGTAATCCCTTATGGATATACTTTTGGAGTGAGGAAGGAGTAGATCTCTGAGTATGACTTGGAGTGACAAAAGTTGTATTAGCTTCTGATCGTTTCTGAGTGTAGAAGCAATTTTTTGTTCAAATTTTGCATGAGATCGAGGTGATTGGAGATCTTTTCTGTTTAGACTTGGTTTTACTCCTTGCTTGGTTAAATTCTTTCCTCTTCTTTTTTGAAAAATTTCTCTTGGGGAAGAGTCAGATAAAGAATCATTTAAATAGTTTGTCTCTTCATGATTGACTTTAAGTTTTTTGAGAGAAATTCTGATTGAGTTATTTGAAAAATTATGTTGTGATGTATCTTCGTATGACTTAGCGTCAGAACACGATGGTTCGGAAGTCATGTTGGACATGTCAGCAAAATGATTATAATTTTATTAAAATCATTTTTAAAGATGATGATGCCTAGGGACTTCTCCATTTCAATTTCTTCAGCAACCTTTTCTTTATTTGAATTTTCCAAGTTCTTAGACTCTGGAATGCATTTTTCAGTAACACAGTTACCTTGCTGATTTTCTAAGAAAGAGTGTTGCTGAGAACTTGATGATGGATAGTTTGTGACCGTGGTCATGTGTCTAGGCATGAATAGGACTGAAGCAATAGACAATTTGCTGATTTCGGCAGTGTCTGCTTCTGAGAAATATGATAAGGGAATGTTAACTCCTTCTTTTGACTCAGAAATGGCATTTTCTGATTCATTGGCAAGAGTTTTAGAAAGGTTCTTGGTTGTGTCCTCATCGTGTTTATCATCATATTCATTTGAAGGATATTGAAAAAATGGACTTTTTCTGTTGTAAATAGGATAGTTTTTATTTGTAGTTTTTCTTGCCCATCCCCAATTAAAAGTATTTTCTGAAGAATTAGTGTTAGCAGGAGATTTGAAAACTTCAGTTGCATGATACAACTGATCTACTAATTTGTTTAGTCTTACATTATCGCTTCGGGCTAAATCCCTTTGTGATGTCAAAAGCTGATTTGAATTTTCTAACAAAGTCCTAGAAGTCTGTTCAATGTTCAAATCAGCAGTAAGTTTATCACAAAATAGTTTTTTATCCTCTAGCCTATTCTTCAACTTTATCACTTCGTCATACTCATCATCCCTTTCTTCCAGAACCCGCTGATATGCAGCTAAGGCATCTGCACAAGTGTTAGATATTCTTTCTAAAGCAGGTTCTAGATTATTAGAGTAAATCTGATGTGTATGAAGCATGTTACGTACCTGTTCGATGATGCTTACTCCTTTCCCTGATTTGTGGTTTACCATGAAAGCGTAGTTCTTTTGTATGTAAGAGGACGAGGATTCAGCAGTTTCGTTAAGATGTTTGGAGTTTGCCAACCATGGGATTAGAGCTTCTTGATTTGCTTGTACCATCATGCACTCTCCAAATCCTTTTCCTCGTTTTCGCTTGTATTCGAATTGCTCATCATCATCTCCTGAGGACCATATCTCGACGTTTCTGGACGCTACAAATGCTTTGACTTTTTCTTCTTCTTTTTCTTTCGGATAATTCCTTGGTGCTCTGCAGTCAGCAGCATAGTGCCATAAACCTCCGCAGTTGTGACATTTGATTACTTCTGATTCTTTCTTTTCAGGAGTTGGAGCTTGACTAGTGTTGATATCTGGGGCTGCCTTTGGTTTTTCTTGCTGCTTATCTTCTGATTTTGGATAGTAATGATTTTGACTAGATTGTTGATATCCTCTCTGATAGTTGTTTTTGGGTCGATATTCTGTATTTTGATTAGAAGAACGGAAGTGCTTTTTCTGACCAGAGTAGGATGGTATTCTGTTGAACTTCTGACTGATCATAGCAATCTCATGTTGGTAGGCTGCTTCTTCTGCTTCATCGTATTCTGAGTAGTATGATTCAGTAGTTTGTACTGGTGCTGGAAGTGCAAGGGTTGGAGACTTAGATTGAATAGATGGTTGTGAGATTTGAGATGATTGGTATTGAACCGATGGGGTTTGATAGTTTGAAGGGTAGGAGATTTGTGGTTGAGAAGGATGATATGAGGGTATAGGATTTGGTTGCTGAGGTAGTGGTATGTTTTGAGTGAGCAATCTGAGGTGAGGAGATGTTCGGGTTGGTTTGTTGCTGAGTTGTTTGATGATATTGTACCAGTTGCTGAGTTGTGTTACCTATCGTTGGATAGTTGTGGTCAGCAACTAAAGCCAGAGGTCCACCGAGTTGCTGTTGTTGTTGATTGCTTTTTATATCATTTTCTTGTCCAATGAGATTGTTGTACAGTCGGTACATATTGAAAGTTTTCAACTTTCCAGAGTCTTGAAGAATCATTTTGACAAGCATCCAGTCTTTTCCAAGTCCCTCAAGAAATCGATGATTGATTTCCTAATTGGTTCATTCTGCTCCTGAACTTAGAAGTCTGGTTACGATTATGGAGAACCGAGTGAATGCCTGTCTTAGTGATTATCCAGGAAATGCTGAGAAGTGGGTGTATTCAGAAAGACTTGACACCAATTTTTGATCTTTAGCTTCCTCCGTTCCTAAGAACATATTTTCTAAGAGAACCCAGATCTGTTGGCTGTTGTACAGTTTTGTATGAGGTCAAAGAGTTCCGGAGGGATTCCACATTGGATTTCGGTGAAAGCGATTTGGTCGTTGTCCATCTTCTCTATATCCAGGGGAGTTAACCTTGGATGAGAGGTACCTCCTAGAGCCTCTTCTGTAGTGTCTGGTCTAGGGGTGTATGTTGGAAGATGTGGTCCTTCTTTGACTGAACGCCAAATGTCTTTCCCTTTGGTTTTGAGATAGTTGTGCATACGAGATGCCCAACCATTATACTCAGTAGGAATGAGTATAGGAGCTCGATTAGAGCCTCCGACACTGTTAGCAACATTCAGAGAGTAGTTCATCTGCATTATGGAAAGTTTGGAATAAAAGAAAGAGATTAAAGAGAGTTTGAGCTATAATAGCATGCAATGATCCACAGAGGATTCTAAGGTTGTTGCTACAGCCAGGGTTTTGAGCAAACTAGGCACTTAGAATCTTATAGACAGCTATTCAGGCTCTGATACCAATTGTTGTCGCCAAATATTCTAAGTAAATGCGGAAAGGAAGATTGCGGAAAGTAGAGGTCCGAAACTGAAGGTTTCACTACTAGAAAAATAGCTTTTAATGACATACGAATTACGACACACACTAATTTTATGACATACAAAAACGTATGTCATTAAGAAAGTGTCATATTTCTTAAAATCTGATAAATTTATGACATACATAATTGTATGTCGTAAATCTTTGTCATCTTTTATAATAATTACGACATATATAAATGTATGTCATCTTTTAATGTCGTAATCAGTAAAAAAAAAACACGGGAGGCACTTAAAGGTCGTTTTTTAAAAAAGTGTGTCATCCCGTGTATCTCTTATAATTCACGCTTCGAACTGTTTTTTCATTCCCATCGTCGATTCACAACCCGATATCTAGGGTTTCTCATTTCATCGCCGCCTCCCTTCTCTTCGGTTCCCATACGTAATTCCACACATTGGCGTTCTCGATTTCTTTCTTGCCTCCAAGCTTCGTCTTCAAGATTGCTGCCTTGCCAGAAATTGGCGAGAAAATTTTCAATTTCACGAGATCACACACCTTGCCAGAAATTTCTGGCGCTGTCGATATCTAGGGTTTCGATTTCTTTCTTGCCTCCAAGCTTCACACACCTTGAAAAAGTCTTAATCTGCTTCTGTATTCACGAGATCGCATACCTTGTCAGAAAATTTTCAATTTCAGATCTTCTGATGCGCGAAGACGAGGATACAAGGATGGGTAGAAGCCGAGAAGAGAAAGTGCAAAGGTTAGAGTTTCAAAGTTCGTTCTTTCTTAATTTCGTTCTCCCCTCGTGGATTATCTTAAGTCAAAAAATCTGATTTTAAACTTATTTCTTTCTTGGACAGACTATTCACTATTGGTTGAGTGGATGATTTGGGTTTCTGATTATTGATCCGATATGTGTGTGCATAACTCGGAATTGGAATTCGTTTTCTGGTTACCAGGTTTCTTCATAGCTTCTGATTTTAGTCTTTTGATACAATATGTGTGTGCATCATTTTAAAGCAAGTACAATTATGACATTTTAATCTGCTTTTGATATAATTATGACATTTTAATCTACTTCTGATATAATTATGGCATTTTCCTGATATAACTCGGAATTGATGATGGGAAGGAGTTTTTGATCCGATATGTCTGTGCATCATTTTAATCTTATTATCTTCTGGTTTAAAGCAAGTATAATTATGACATTTTAATTAATTAGTTAATTGTTTTCTGATACAAATAAACTCTTTTTCTTCAAATAAACTCTCTTTTTTCAAAAACTTCTTACTCTATAGTACCCTTCGATATGTGGAATTGTCTAAAATACCCTTTGAGAATTTTTTTTGTCATTTAAAATGTCTAAAGTATCCTTCAATTCTGGTTACATCTTTTGTGGACTATTCAAGGCTCGATTTGTCTTTGTAAGGAATGTTACTGTTACAGCTTTCATATTTCAATTTTGGTCGTTTTTTATTAAATCGTTTAACGTTAAATCTTTTACAACAATTTTCAGGTTATTGAACTTCCAATCAAGCATCCAGAGTTATTTGAGAGCCTGGGTATTGCTGATTAACCAAAGGTAATGATCTTTGACATTAAAATAATGTACAAGTGATGATAACATGGCCTGGAACCCGTTGATTTGGTTCAGTGTTACATGTTCTTTCACAACTTTTTAGTTTGCATAGCTGTGTCGCCCAATATATGTCATTATGTATAAACTCAATTCCTTTGCATAGTTATAGCATCCTACCTTCCTTTTTTATTATAGCACCTAATTTTTAAATTGTTATTATAGCATCGAACTTATGCGTTATAAGCTGTAAATAAGTGGGACCGAAAAAAGACACATGATATAGATGCTAAACCTAAATGGGTAAGCTATAAATAAACTTATGCTTTGTATTAAATTCAATTCAATTCCGACACTTTTAAACTTTTTTGCAGGATAGATCTAATGAAACTTTTGATGGGGTAGAGGAAGGGTATGAAAGTCAAAGGGATGACGTTTCTTTTGTGTCTTCTTACAATCCAGCAAGAGGAAGTTTACAGAAATCATTTGGAAGTATTTTGATAGATTTAAAATTTTTGTTATTTTGTATTTGACATACGACATTGTGATAATGTGGTAATGGATGATATTTGTATAAATGATCTTTTATTTCATATTATCATACATTAATTTTATTGTGTGATTCAATTTTAGTACTAGGAAATGTAATATATATATATATATATATATATATATATATATATATATATATATATATATATATATATATATATATATATATATATATATATATATATATATATATATATATATATATATATTAGTTGGTTAAAAAAGATTTATGACTTACATTGTAAGTCATAAAGGTTTGTCATTATTGTATGTCATAAATTTACGACACACAAATGTGTGTCATCTATCATTTATGACAGGGGCTTCCTTGACATACATTTGCGTGTCATCTGTACCCTTTAATGACACGCAATGCGTGTCATTAAATGCCTTTTTTCTAGTAGTGTTTCGGAGGGACAAGTCCTGAGACTTGAGATGGACAAGTCCGAAGACTTGATGTGGTTGCGGAATTATAATGAAGAAGTAATACTTAGAATAGATCTTAATAGCTCAACCATAAATAATATGGATTATCAGTTATATGACTTGAAAAGTAAAGAATGAAAGTAAAGAATTCTAGAAAAGTAAGGACACTAAGAAATGCAGATAAGAACAAGGGAATTGATGGAATGAGAGATTATATTGAAAAATATGAAAGTTTTACATAAAGTCTCTCAAACTCATGAGGACTGAAGATGGACTTGGTCTCCCTTTTATAGACTAAGGGAGGACCATCGGATAATAACCTATGGACTGAAGAGGAGACAACACGTCTCTCTTCAGTCAGATAAGAAAGGGTAAATCTAATATAATAATACAATGTCAGACTAGGGTATCTTGTCTATACTATAATAGTATTCTAAGTACACAAGACATACTTCTAGGGGGCCACGCCTGATCTAGTCTAATCATGTCCTATATGTTGGAGTGCTTCTCCTTTGCCTTATCTTCCTGATCTTCAGTCTTCTTTGAAGAGTGGTTAAGTACGATATTTCCTTTGATCTGTTGATATTGATAGTCCGAAATCCTGTGAGGATTTTGGAGTCCTGGCAGTTCAGAGTATCTTGGAAATGTGGTTGTGTATGTCTTGATCTTCTGAGTGAGATCCTTTCTGATCTTGAGATTCTTCGGAGTTCCGAAATCCAAGACTGGATTTCGGATGATTACAATGTTCATTCATTAAAGCATTCATATATCAGTAATAACATTCCATCAAAATAAGAAGTCTGAGATTACAATCCTATCAAATCAAACTACGAGATGGTCAACGATTTATCTTTTTAGCACTAACACCTGGTATCTTGCACAATTGCATACAGAAAACATGATTGGTCGACTAGCAGTTAGGTATAGTAGAGATCCGATCATGCTTCTGTAGACCTTCTAATCAACAGCCGGTTTGTCAAGCGAAGGTGAGAGATGTATACCAGCAGCCATGGGAATCTTCGCATTGGAGCAATTTTTTTCCAAATTTCTCTAGAAGGCTTCGTGTGTATTTTTCTTGATTTATGAAAATACCTTCTGAGGTTTGCTTGACTTGCAATCTGAGAAAGAAATTTATCTTCCCCATCATGCTCATTTGAAATTTACTTTTCATTAAGGTTTCAAATTCTTTTGAAAGTGCAGGATCTGTTGAACCGAAGATGATATCATCCACATAGATTTGAACTAGCATGAGATGAGTACCAACTTTCCTTCGGAACAAGGTGGGGTCAACAGATCCTTGTTTGAATTTTGATTGTTTTAAAAACCGGGTTAAAGTTTCATACCAAGCTCGTGGTGCTTGCTTTAATCCGTAGATTGCTTTGTCAAGAATATAACAGTGATCTGGGAACTATTCGTTTACAAAACCAGGGGTTGTTCCACATACACCGTTTACTCGAGTTCACCGTTTAAAAAAGCACATTTGACATCCATTTGATAGACATCAAAGTTTTTATGGGCAGAAAATACCAAAAATATTCGGACGGACTCAAGTTTGGCAACAGGAGCGAAGGTCTCATCATAATTGATTCCCTCCTATTGAAAACATCCTTTAACAACTAGTCTAGCTTTGTTTCGTACAATGTTACCTTTAGTATCAAGTTTATTTCGAAAAACTCATTTGAGTCTTACTACAGAGGAGTTAGCTGGTTTAGGAATTAAACGCGAAACTTTGTTTCTTTCAAATTCGGCTAACTCGCTCTGCATGACCTCAATCCAATCTGAGTGGAGAAAAGCTTCTTTCACATTTTTAGGTTTGACTTTGGAATTGAAAACATTGAACATGCAAAAATCCGATCGTTTGTTTAATTCTTGCCCTTTGCTTTTAGTTGTGAGCGAGTAAGTACCTTTTCATCTGGATTACCAATTACCTGTGTCTTCGGATGATTACGAGTCCATTTCTCAAGAGGTGGGTATGTTGGATCGTACTCAGGCAGTGTTTCTCCATGCACCTCCTCCGTATCAGATGGATAATCTGAAGTGGACTGATTGTCTTCGTTTAGAGTGTCAGGTATTGGTTGCTCCCCCTCGGCTGGAGCGGATGTTTTAGTTGCTGAAGTATTAGTTGGCTCTACATCGATTGTAGCAGGGGTATCGTTAGGTGAGGAAGAACTTGACGGCTCCCTCTCAACCGAAGGATCATTTTCTTTAGTCATTATTTGCTCCCCCTCAACCGAAGGATCATTTTATTTGGTCATTCTTTGCTCCCCCGCAATCGAAGGAGTCTTCTCGCTTGAAGTATCAGCAGTTGATTGATCGTCATTAAGCTTGTTGATTTCTGGTGTGTTGTTGTCCTTCGCATTGGATTCATCATCGATTGCACGATCAGGACTGTCAAATAAAAATGAGAAATCAAGGTTAAACAAATCAAGAGGAATAACTTCGGTTGGGGTGTTTGGAAAAATTGAAGAACGTGGAAAGATTGTCTCTGGTTTCTTCATGTGGTGATTATCGAATGTCATATTAAACGTTTCCTCTATCTTCCTTGTTGTTTTATTAAGAACGTGATATGCTTTTGCACAGTGTGAGTAGCCTAGAAAGACGCCATCGTCGGACTTAGATGCAAACTTTATGGTGCCATCTTTAAGTTTCATGATGAAGCATCTACATCCGAAGACATGGAAAAATTTTACATTTGGTTTCCTCTTGTTGATGACTTCGTATGGCGTGATATTAAATCGTCTATAAATGAAAGATCGATTTTGAGTAAATCAAGCGGTGGCAACGGCTTCGGCCCAGAAATACATCGGTAGATTTGCGTAATCAAGCATAGTTCTGGCCGCTTCGCATAGAGATCTGTTTCTTCGTTCAGCAACTCCATTTTTCTGTGGAGTATAGGGGGTCAGAGAAATTGTGAGTGATGCCCTTCTCCTTTAGGAACGAGTCAATGGTCTGATTTTTGAATTCAGTGCCGTTGTCACTTCGGATTTCCCTTACTGGTTTCTTTAGATGTAGCTCGATATTCTTGATGAAGGCTATGAGTTCAGTTGGAGTATCTGATTTTTGTCGTAGGAAAATTACCCATGTGAATCTTGAAAAATCGTCCACCATTACCAAGATATACTTCTTGCCACCAAGAGACTCAGCTGTGGAAGGACCACATAGATCAATGTGAAGTAATTCAAGTGGTTCAGTGATCTTTGAGTCGATGGTAATCGAATGTGCTTGACGTTTTTGCTTTCCATGTTCACATGCAGCACATAGAGTGTCATTATCAAACTTCAGAGTTGGCATTCCTCTGACTAGATCAAGGGCAACAACTTTGTTGATGTTCTTGAAGTTCAGATGTGATAGTCTCCGATGCCATAGCCAACCGAGATCCGGAGGTGCCTCTGAAAGCAGGCAGATGGAAGGAGCTCCTATGATTGGCTTCATGTCTAGTGGATACATCTCACCCTTCCTTTTGGATTTAATCAGAACTTCCTTGGATCCGTTCTTCTTCATGACACTTCCAGCTTCATCGAATTTGACTTTTAACCCAGTTCCCACACACAGTTGGGAAACACTGACTAGATTATGCTTTAGGCCTACTACATATGCAACTCGATTGATCGTAAACTTTCCATTAGTGATTTTCCCATAGCCTTTTATATGACAGGTCTCATTATTTCCAAACTTCACATCTCCTCCGTCTTTTAGACTTCTAAAATCCCTTAAATATTCAATTATTCCTATCATGTGTCTTGAGCAGCCACTATCGATATATCATTCCTTGTCGTACTACTCATCCATTAATACCTACAAATCAGAGAGAAAGTTCAGGTACCCAACATGGCTTGGGTACTCGAGGGTATGTATTCAGATCATGAATCCATGATGCAACCAAATCATCCTTTTTGGTTTCTGAAGTTGAAGCAATAGCATAACTAATAGATGGTTCATATGTGCGTGTGATAATGACTTTAGGTACCCATTTCAAAATCTTCTTCTGCTTTTTTGTTTTGGTTTGATGATTGGGGACGTAGTTTGTTTGATTGGCATCCACTTTTTCGTTAAAATTGAAGTCTTTCCTGAAGAAGAGCTACATTGAGTAGATTCGCACAAAAATTCTTCATAGGCCAATTTGAAATCTTGTATTGTTAAACTTTTATCCTTGAAAAGATCCATGTTTTTGTCTAACCATACATGAAACGTCTCAATTTGGTTGCTTCCTTTAGGTTTATTGGGTTCAAAAACAGCTTTCTGATTTTTATCCGAAGATTTCTTGACAGTGGAAGTTTTTTTTTTTTTGAAAAGCCTTCTGTTTGTTTTGAAAATTTCTATATTTTTTCCTTCGTCTATTATCATAAAAATGTTTATGCCTTACAAAAGAGGGTATTTTACTGGATTCTCTTTGGATATTTGAAAGGTTTTGAAAATTATTATTACGTCCTAAGGGATTCTTCAACTGATAAATTTCTTGTTTTCGTTTATTGATTTTGAACTCCATATTTTCATTCAAATTGTTTTAGAACATTTTATCAGTTGAGAAAAAGCCTTCGGGTGTAACATTTGAATTATCTTCTTTCATGATAGAGAGTAGTTCACAATTATCTTCAAGTTTTACTCCTTGTTTAATAAAATCATGTTTTTAAAGTTAGCCACCTTTGGATACGTGCATGCAAGTTCAAAAAACTTTTTGGATGAATCAGTAGTGAGTTTTTTATTCATTAGAAGTATTCAGAACAGGGATAAACCTAGATTCATCATCCAAAGAATCTTTGTAGCCTTAGAAGAGCAAGTTTGAAAATCATTTGAAGCATTTTTTCTCTCTTTGGTTGCACAGGATTTAGTTTTAATTAAGGAACAGACTAATGAGGATTTTTGTTGCGATAAGTCAATACAGTCTATTTCCTCAATATCTGAATCTGAATCGTAGGAGTCATTTTGACACACTTTATCATCCGAAGCATTCACATCAATATTCACAGAAGTAGGTTTATCAACTAGAGGAATGGTGGGTAGAGAATTATCCATTACTTTTAGTAGATCATTTGAGTTTAAATTTTTTTCGAAGGGTACAATTTCGTGAGCATAAGCTTGGTTTGGAATATCAGTTGATGAAACAATAGATTCACTTTCGTATGAAATAGAATCTACATCTTGTAACTTAAACTCAATATATGGCAAAAGCTTTTTATGATGATTCAGAGAAATATCAGAACAATGCTAAATACGCGTAATATGAGAATATAATCTCTTAGCAGTTTCACAAAAAATATTTCTTTGTTTCAACAAAATCTCATTATTCTCTCTTAATTGTTCTCTACTTTGTTATAAGATTTCTATACATAATTGACTCTTCTCTAAAGCCCCACGCAGTTCTTCTAGTTTTCCCTTAAGCGAAGTTACTTCATCCCTTTTCCTGACACGCATCACTATTTGATGAAACAACTAGTTGATTCATATGCAGACAGTCAGAAGTAATTTCGTTAAGATCATTAATAAAAAGTTCTTCTGGAACATTGAAGTTTTGAAGCAGGAATGATACATGTTCACTAATTCTTCTTGACAAAACCTCAAACTGCTTCACTAATGTATATACATCTATTCACAAATGAATTACACCACAAAGGAAAAAAATACAATATCATAATTAGGTATTTTTACAATCATAGATGAATACAACACAAAACAAAGAAAATTCCCTCAATCATCTTCTAGGTCTGCTTGTGTTTGCTCCTGCTTGTATGTATGCCACTTTTGTGCAATCTAGAAAATTTTGAGAACCAAGTTCCTAATCATTAATGAATTTAGTAGAAAACATATTATATACAAACATATTTCTATATTCATCAATGAATTTAACAGAAAAGATATTATATACAAACATATTTCTATATTCATTAGTGTTTTTTCTTTTACATTTCATCAACGAGTAACACTTATAATCAAACATATTTCTATATTAGTTAGTGTTTCTCTTAAGCATTTCATCAACGAATAACATGCATCATCAATGAATTTAACATAAAACATATTATATACAATCATATTTCTATATTAATTAGTGAGTATTTATCAATAATTTACAAGAAAACATATTATATACATATGCATTTCTATATTCATCAGTGTTTTTCTTGAGAATTTTATCAATGAATAACCCGTATAATCAAACATATTTCTATATTAGTCAGTGTTTCTCTTGAGCATTTCATCAATGAATAACACGTATCATCAATGAATTTAACAGAAAACATATTATATAAAAACATATTTCTATATTCATCAGTGAGTATTTATCAATGAATTTAACAATAAACATATTATATACAAACATATTTTGTGTATTCAGCTGGCCAAGAATATTAAGATGCTTCGTTCTGATAGGGGCGGAGAATATCTTAGTCAAGAATTCTACGACCATCTTAAGGATTGTGGAATAGTTTTGCAATTCTCTCCTCCAAGAACACCACATCACAACGGTGTGTCTAAAAGGAGAAATCGAAGCTGTTGTACATGGTTCGATCTATGATAAGTCGTGCTACACTTTCGATAAGTTGCTAGGGTCATGCCTTAGAAACTGCGGCTCATATCTTAATCCTCGTCCCAACTAAGAAGGTTGCTAAAACACCTCTGAGATGTGGAGTGTGGAACATCCCTCACTAGCACATATTAAAGTCTGGGGCTGTGAAGTCTTTGTTCGTGCGAAGCTCATGATAAACAGGAACCCGGAGCAGAGAAGTGTTATTTCGTCGGTTACCCATGAAAGTCATTTGGATACTTGTTTCACAAGCCTTCTGAGAACAAAGTGTTTGTTGCTCGAAGAGGAGTATTTGTGGAAATAAATCTCATATCCAAAGAAGTAAGTGTGAGTAAAATTGATCTTGAAGAAATTCAAGAATCAGCCAAAGAAGAACCTATAGTTGACACAGTAGTCAACCCGAGGATGAGACTCCTGTTGAGAAAATTGACATATCTCCACCACCTCTTCGTAGATCCAATAGAGTAAGTCATCCTCCTGAGCTTTATGGTTTCCATATTACTAAAGAAGGTGACACACTGATCAGTGATAAAACACTGGTTAGTGAGCATGAACCATCCAACTACAAGGAAGCACTGGCATGCCCTGAGGCTGCCAATTGGAAAGAGGCCATGGAGAGCGAGATTCAGTCCATGCATGATAACCATGTTTGGAACTTGGTTGATCTGACACCAGGTTTCAAAACCGTTGGGTGTAAATGGATCGTTAAGAAGAAGACCGACATGGATGGGAATATACACACATTAAATGCCAGATTGGTTGCGAAGGGGTTCACTCAGACTCAAGGAATTGATTATGATGAAACCTTCTCTCCGGTAGCCAAGATAAAATCTATTAGAGTGTTACTTTCCATTGCTGCATTTTATGACTATGAAATATGGAAAATGGATGTCAAAACCACTTTCCTTAACGGAAAACTATCAGAGGATGTGTATATGGCACAACCCGAAGGTTTTGTAGACAGCATGTATCCGAATAAAGTGTGTAAGCTTGAGAGGTCCATTTATTGACTTAAACAAGCTTCTCGTAGCTAGAACATCTGCTTCCATGAGAAAGTCAACGAGTTTGGATTTTCCCAAAGTCAGTACAAGTCCTGTGTATATGTTAAATCTAATGGGAGCAATTAGTATTTTTGGTATTGTATGTCGATGACATACTCCTTATAAGAAAAGACATTCCAATGTTGCAAAGTGTACAGACTTAGCTTGGGAAGTGTTTTGCTATGAAGGATCTGGGAAATGCATCATATATACTTGGTATAAAGATCTATAGGGATAGATCAAAACGTCTAATAGCACTAAGCCAGAGTACATACCTGGATAAGATCTTGAAGAAATTCAGGATGCTTGATTCCAAGAAAGGATTCTTGCCCATACAATAAGGGATAAACCTAAGTAAAGAGCAATGTCCCAAGACAAGTGATGAACTGGACAGAATAAGTCGAGTCCCATACGCCTCGGCTATAGGATCGATCATATATGCCATGATATGTACTCGCCCTAATGTCTCATATGCTCTAAGCATGGTAACCTGATATCAGGACAATCCCGACAAAAGTCATTGGACGATAGTGAAAAACATTCTTAAGTATCTAAGAAGAACTAAAGACATGTGCCTGGTATATGGAGGAAGATATGAGCTAAGAGTAACTGGATTTAGTGACGCAAGTTTCCCAACAGACAGAGATGACTCTTGCTTACATTCAGGATGGGTGTTCATGTTGAACGGAAGAGAAGTTACCTGGAAAAGTTCGAATAAAAAGTCGGTAGTTGACTCAATGTGCGAGTCCGAGTATATAGCAGCAAGCGAAGCTGCTAAGGAAGCTACATGGTTGAAGAACTTCATCGGCGATCTTGGCGTTGTGCCAAGCATCAATGATCCCCTTAAAGTCTTCTGCGATAACGAGGGTGCAGTCACATTGACTAAAGAACCTAAGGACCATGGGAGATCAACACATATACTCAGAAAATACAACTATGTTCGAAATTGAGTAGAAGATGGAGACATCGTGGTGGGTAGAATACCGTCAGAGGATAATCTAGCGGATCCCTTCACCAAAGCATGGTTGTGGCCCAAGCGTGATTAACATACGAGGACCATATGCATTAGATTTGCTAGTGAAATGTCTTAAATGTTTAGTTTAAAGTTTGAATAATCGAAACATAGAGCAGTGTTAATTATATATGACTCGGTGTTTTGTTAGTGGAGATTTAATAAAAGGCTAATTAGCCACCATTTCATTAAATTATGACTGTGTTTCACGTTTGCATGTTTAGAACCCGCTTCCCGAGTGTTAATTGACTCAAACCTCCATAGTCGGTCATGCTCTTGGAAGCAAGTAGTGATTCAATACAATCATGAGTGTTAGTAGATTGTCTATAGAGACTAGACATAACATGGTGATTGCGACTAACCCTCATGAATACTTGGTAGAGATTCGAGTATTGGAACAACCCACACCTAGAGATTACTTCATAGATTTAGTCACAAGTAATCTAGGATGATAACATCTCTTATTCTTCAAACTGAGATACATAGGGATTTGCACTATGATTCTGTCGTACATTGGTCTACTCAAACGCTATCTGTAACCGGTGGTTATGAAGGGTATGTCCGTGAATGACATGATGAAATAAATAGAGATTATGTAGTCAAAGTTTATCTGTTCCTTCTACCCTAATAAGGATAATCAATATCTGTGGGGCCCTCGATGATTTGATGCTGACACTAAGCGCTTGGCCAAGCCCTAACCAGATTGATGTGTTCGATTCATGGTCCGACAGAGTCATCATAAATCACTATCGGGAAACAAACTTTGAACTATCGAGATCTGACTTTTCCATGACCCAGGTTCATCATGATATCTTGAGAATGGAGGAATAAAATATCACTTATCTAGGAGTCGTCTTTTTTCGTTTATCAGAGCTCGGTAGTTGCATTGGATGACACACTCTGCTGATTTTCAGATTGTATTCAAGTTGACAACTGGTCCAAGTGGGAGATTGTTGGAATAATGTCTAAGGTCATCAACTTGTTGTAATACTTTTGATAAAATATAGAGTCCTTTTGGGTTTCCCTCAGAACCCAGAAAAACATTAAGAGTCAGAATAAAGGAAAGGTTATTTAGTTTATTAATTTATTGGAAAATAAATTGATTGGAAACAAAAACAATAATTTAATTGATAAATTAATCTAGAATTAATTTGGAGTCAATTAAAGGGACTGGATTGTAATTGATTAAAGATATAATCAAATGAAAGAAGTCTAGTGGTGCGGTTGCCAAAATGCTCCTATGTTTGAAACTCTAGGAGCCCATGCACTATAAATAAAGGCCTTGGGTAAGTAGCTTCCCTCCCTAAAAATCTTTTGAAATTGTGATCGGGAAAGACGAGAATGGAGGGGGGAGTGATTTTTGATGAAGAGAGATATATATATATATATATATATATATATATATATATATATATATATATATATATATATATATATATATATATATATATATATATATATATATATATATATATATATATATATATATATATATATATATATATATATATATATATATACACGACTGATTTTATGGACCACAAAAAACTGATTCCTATTATACCCTTCTGTCAGCACAAAAGTTACATTTTCATATCATGAATTTTCTAATTTACATAAATGACCCACTTTATATATATATATATATATATATATATATATATATATATATATATATATATATATATATATATATATATATATATATATATATATATATATATATATATATATATATATATATATATATATATATATATATATATATATATATATATATATATATACCGTGTGACTGCTTAAATATTTTTTTATAAAAAAGGACAAAATACCGATTAATGTTTTCAAATCTGTCCTTTTTAACCTTTTGCCACGTGGCACACCAAGCTGGACAGGTTGCTAACTTGGCACTGACGTGGCCACGTGAGCACATTTATTTACTTGGAAAAAATTGCATTTTTATTTTCAATAAAGTCTTAATATTTTGACGTAATTTACGAAAAAGTCCCAACATTTTGGACCAATTTATTTGGAAAAAAATTTACGTTTTACATGTATTTATGTCTTTAATAACTTATTTGTATGTTTGAAAACGTATTTTTACGTATTTATATATTTTTATTTAAATACATAAAAGTGCTTAAAATACGTAAAAATACAAGTATAAGTAAATATTGTATAAATACATTTTTAAACGTATAAATACGTATTTATACATGTATTTATTCCAATGATGAATATGGATTTCGGTAGGTTTGTTTAGTGGATTAAAACAAACGAGACTTGAAATGAACGAACAAATTAAATGCTATCTTTGTAAATTAATCAAAATATACTCTAATCAAATTTCAACAGAACTAAATAAGACCAAAACCATTAGAAATGAGAGTAACTGTTAAATGATAAACCTAAATTACTATAAAATGAAATCCAAAAGTGTTAAATTTATTCGGAATGAATTTCAAAAAATAATTATACTTGTTTTATCAAAAAGAAAGTAGTTAATTATTTTTTTTTTTTACAAATAAAAAAGAAAAGAAAGTCAACCAAATTCTGGGATTTCTTCTGTTACTTTTCCTACCTGCCCTCTAAATTCCTTTTTTCAATTTCATATAAATACCCACAAAGAACCACACCCTCTGATTTCATTTTTATAACATTCAAGCAATTAGTTTTTTACTGAAATCTTAAGTGTCTTCAACATCAAGAAATTAATTTGATCCAAAAAGATGGCAGACGGCTGGTGGGATTCAAGAACAAGGCCTTGTTTGGATTCAGTATCTGTTACCTCCATGAATCTTTTTCAAGAAACCACTGAAAGCATCACGACAACGACTGCCAGTGCTGGCGATGGTCGGGACGGTGGTGGTGGGGTGTTGGGCAACAACGGAAGTTTACAAATGATGGAATTGGGTCTTTCATCACATCCAATATCACAGTCGACGTTGGATTGGAATCAAGCTTTATAGTAAGTACTCTAGTAGAGCATGTTCTTGTTCTCTCTATAAACCCTATGTTCTTTCTTCTTTTTTGCTAAAGAAAGTTTAATTATTTGCTGCATACAGTCGTGGAGATCAAAGAAGTGACCATAATCAAAATGGTTACCAAACCCTAATTCAAGAAGATCATAGTTTGAGCTCAAACACAAGTAATTTCCAAGAACCCCAATGGAAATCACATGAAATATATTCGGATTCACCATCGGAATTCAAGCAAATGAACGTTAGGGGGTTTCAGTTAGATGAACCGATGCATTACAATGAAAGCGGATTAAATCCAAGCTTCCAAACAACGGATGATCATTCCTATGGAAATTCTAAGGTGATACAAAGTTTATTCAGTTCAGATAATAACACGAATCAACGACAAGATTCGGGTTATGATCAAGACCAAGGATTGAGTTATTCGTATCAATCTAGGTATGGTGGCATCACCATGCAGTCCGGAGGCTGCAGTGGTGGTGGTGGCGGCGGAGTAGAGTATCCTCCACCGCCACCTCAAGAATTCTCAGTGATTACACCACCAAAAGTGCAGCCATCAAACATTGCTACACAATTACACTTCTCAAACAACGCTCGATTTTGGAATGCGTCCGCAGCCTCCATGAATGATGTTAGATCAAGCTTTTTGCCTTTGCAAATGCAATCTCCTTCATCAACCATTGAAGATAATTTACCAAAGGTATCGAAATGATCAAGATAACACACACAGACACACAATATCCACAAGTTATATAACACGAGAAACCTAATATTTTATGTTACTTTTGTGATTTTTTTTCAAGAATCCCACATCAGAAATGGTGAGAAAAGCGACCAGCAAATCATCATCAACCAAAAGACCAAGAAATGAAAACCCACCATTGCCAGCTTTCAAGGTATAAGGTAATATTGTATTTTTCTCTTTTTTGGATCTTGAAAATACAAGTAATTAAAGTTGAAACTCTTTGTGTTAATTTTGATTGATCAGGTGAGAAAAGAGAAGATGGGGGACAGAATCACTACACTCCAACAATTAGTTTCACCTTTCGGAAAAGTACGCATGATCAATATATATATATATATATATATATATATATATATATATATATATATATATATATATATATATATATATATATATATATATATATATATATATATATATATATAGGGAAGAGTTCAAATGAGAACCACTAAAAGGTTGAGAACCGTGAGAACCACTAATTCACAGTTTAATTAAAAATTTACGTTATAGTATTTACAGTTTAATAACTATAAATTTTATTATATTGTGAATATTGTAAAACGTAATAAAAAATAAGGAAATTTATTAAGTTTGATGTACTTTTACACAATAAACAAGTGTGAAAAAACAAAAAAACAAAACAAAACATAATTATTAATATGTGAATATTGGTTCTTACGGTTCTTAATATTTTAGTGGTTCTCATTTGAACCTATTCCTATATATATATATATATATATATATATATATATATATATATATATATGTATATATATATATATATATATATATATATATATATATATATATATATATATATATATATATACTTAAAATCTTTTGATAACCAACTTCACCCCGATAATTCCTAAACCGATATTTTTTCAAAAAACCGACCACATAGGCCTCTAAAACGCTCAAATTGGTGCCGGGGCGCTGAAAAAAATTTCCGAAAAAAAGACTTTTTTTTTTTTGAAAAAAATTTGCACATGTGCAAAAAAAAAATTTGCACATGTGCAAACTTTTTTATACGTACATTTTTTTCAAGTTTTTTTATGAATGTTTTTCTAACATATATTTAAGGCGTTCTTTAAAAAGAATTTGAAAAAAAATGTACGTATAAAAAAGTTTGTACATTTGCATTTTTTTTTTTGTTTTTTGCACATGTGCAAATTTTTTTCAAAAAAAAGTCGTTTTTTTCGGATTTTTTTTTTCGAAAATGCTTAAATATGTGCGTTTTAGAGGCCTATGGGGTCGGTTTTTTAAAAAAATATCGGTTTGAGAGTTCTCTGGTTCTTGGGGGACTTGTGGTTCTCAAAAGATCCTAACTCTATATATATATATATATATATATATATATATATATATATATATATATATATATATATATATATATATATATATATATATATATATATATATATATATATATATATATATATATATATATATATATACAGCTTCAGTTTTCTTTCATATTTTTGATGATTGATTCTTGAAATTAAAGTCTTTTCTTTTTTGTAATAATCACAATCTTTCGGGTATTTTCAGACTGATACAGCATCCGTGTTATCTGAAGCTATCGAATACATCAAATTTCTCCATGAACAAGTTCACGTAAGTAGTATTCCATTTATTCAATATTGTCAGGGCAAAAGAAATCCATATAACAATTATACATCTTTAAATGTTTGTTCAGGTTCTGAGTACTCCATACATGAAAAGTGGAGCTGCATTAACGCAACAACAGGTATGCATATATAAATTTAACCTATGTGTGTTCAAAAAAAAATTCTTTTATGATCATATAATCAAATTGATGATCTAGGGTTTGGTTCAGATTTTGGATAAACCATCGGAAGGATCACGACAAGATCTAAGAAGTCGAGGGCTATGTTTTGTACCGATATCAAGCACATTCCCGGTGACACGTGAAATAACAGTTGATTTTTGGACACCATCTTTTGGGGGAACTTTTCCATGAGTGTGAAAACACGAAAGAATTTGTTCATGGGGCCAGTAGCGTCATCAAAGGAATTAATTCTAAGCATTAAATTAGAAATATCTTGTATAAATCTGAAGAGAAATCGAAGTGGAAAAGTAAAGAAAAGGGTATATGAATCTTTAAGATGTTGGGCCAGCTACAAGCAAAATGATGCAGCTTTGGCCAATGTTCATAGCTAAAGGTGTGACTCTTTGTACATAAAATATAGAGTCTTTTGTAATAATTGTAGCATTAATAATGATCTGTTAACTAAAGTTTTGTGTAGGAATATGTGAGAACATGTGCTAATTGTACTTTGCATAATTAGTTACATTTATATATTGTTTCCTTTTCTAAAGAACCTTCTTGTGTTTAACATGTGTTGAACTTTAATTTCACTAAGCATGGTTTATAGGCTAATATTGTATGTGTGTGTATATGTGTGCAATGAATGTGGAGCCAAAGAATGTTAGCTAATTTTATTTTTGTTGTTATATAGCATCTTTACATGAACGGGCATCGTAGCTACTTTGCCGACATAATAGACACAAAAAAAGCAACACATTGAAAGATTTAGCACCTCTCATTAAAATATATGGTTATACGTACGTGACACTCTAACCACAATTTTTTATAATACGTGATTTCATAGTGTAGCATTCTATGTGATTTTTTAACTAAGGTTTTATGATAACCCATGATCGTTAGTTACTAATGCATGTGGCTTGCCGATCTTAGTGCTTGCTAATAGCCTAATATACTTGTAGTAGTTTACAATCATCAATGATGATGTTGGATCTCATTGATCCTTAGTCGGCTTGAAACATTACGAAGGCAAATGGAATTGGACCTCTAATCCATCTACGAATAAATTATTAAAGGCCACCTTAAGCATATTAAAAGTTGATAAAAGGTATAGAATGTATAAGTACTTCAAAAAGATAAAAGTTATTTAACATCTACCTATCTTATTTACACGTTTGAGTTTTTGTTCTATAGATCGGATTCTTAAACCATCTTTTTAAATATTATCCTTATAATAAGTATAACTCCTCAAATATAATGATAAACATTGTAACTTTATTCATTACTTTGATATATACATGACCAATTATTGCAAGTAACCATCAGGAGATTGTGATTATTAATTCAAGCCATCTCCGTTGACCTTAAGTTGGTTGTCCAGGTCCTCCGGCCTCACTGGACTCATATTGACTCCATACTTTTTTTGTATGTGGATATGTATGTATGTAATTGCAGGTGGATATGACTTGGTTTTGAAAATTGAAAGAAAGAACAAGAATATAATGTTGGGAATAAATGAGTTAGTGGAAATGTGTTGTTCATAGTTTTAGTGTTTTTGATTTAGTTTTTTATGTGATTAAGATTCCTACAAAGGAAATGGAAGGGTGTTGGTGAAGGAGTAATGGGACCCATGCTTTGTGCTTTATAACTAATGGTCTATGGACAACTATAAATACCCGTAATATTTTACAAAAAGATAGTTATTAATTTATCAACATTATTCATTTATTCGTCTTAAAAATAATCAGTCGTTATATAGTTCAGTGAGAATATTTGAGATTAACGGTCTAAGAGGTAACTAAGGTTTCTTCATTTCAGCAATTCATGTAACACATCTTTCTAAATATATAATTTTAAAAAATATCACTTTTTATCATTTAATATAATAAAACGTACAATTTTATGTAATATCATACATAAGATAGTAACGATCTTAACTTTTATATTAAGTTACTAAAATGACGTGTTAAATGGATTCGTAAAATGAGGAACGCATATTGCATCTCTACATAATTACCCAATATTTAATTATCATCTAAGATATTTAACATTTTCTTTGATAATACTAAAATAAGGACATTATATGACACAACACAGTGGAAACGTTACCAGTATTCTATCAGTAATAATTGGTAATTTATAATAAAATTTGAAATATGCCGGACTTTACACCTAATAAAACGAATGATAATGCAATCAAGTAGAAGGAACTTTAAATTTAGGTTGCTAGATCGATAAACCCTAGCTTCACTTTGAAGAATGGATGGATGCTTCATAAAGTACCATCTTAATTATGCGTACAACATGTGATAATTATAGTTTGGTAAACAAAAATTTGTCTTATTGGTACAATTTATAGCCTTTTTTTTTTAATTTTGTACATATAGTTCATTTAGTAAATAACAAAAATGAATTTGATCAATGGTTTACTTCTTACTGTTCTTACCGATATATAATCGAATGATTCATTTTGATGCTTCGTTAAAAAAACATGCAAATGATGCAACTCTTACCATTCCTACAAAAAATTTCCTTCTTATTAGACAATTTTAGTGACTTATCGCAAAAATGAATCATCGATGCGTTTTTTTCACAGGATTTTAATTGCAAATCATGTTTATTTTGCATCATAGAAAAAGTGCTACTAAAAACCAAAAAAGTGCCACTAAAGGCCTCCTGGGGAATCAGCGGCACAAAAAAAAAGTGCCACTAAAAGCGTTGCCACTAAAGACTTTTAGTGGCACTTTTTTGTTGTGCCGCTGCAGCCTTAATGAGTTTTAGTGGCACTTTTATTTTATGCCACTATAGGACTTCTACGCTTTAGTGGCACTATTTTTATGCCACTATTTTAATTATTAAAATAAATATTATTCACCCTTTTTAGTGGCACTTTTTTAAAAAAATATTATATTAACAATTAGGAATTATTGTTTTTATAATTAAATGGAACATAATGTAATAATAAGACAATCAATATAATAAATTGAAACACACCATCATTACTTCGATTTAAACATGTTTAACAACAATCGCAATATTTAAAACACACATCGTCTTAAAAGTTTAATAAGTCTAAGTGTTACTTAAAACATCAAACTACCAAACTAAATACTTGTTGGAGAAGAAACACGGAACTTGATTGAGCTCGAACTTTGTAAAATTGCTCCACTTGTTTATCAAACTTACGAACAAGTACCTATCACATAACCATAATATATCACCTTAAAACATGTAATAATATCACCAACAAGTAGAATACATGCAACAACCAAACAAGGAACATGCAATAAGGTCAACTCACACATTCTATGACTATTCAGTCCATATTGTATACAACTTAGTGGAAATCTCTAAGCAACCTATCGGCACTAGCATACAGTTCTATTAGCAAATAGCAGATAATAATACAACAATGTGTGATCTCTACCAGGCATTTCAGCAAACATATATCATATGTTTTCTTTTTAACATCCTGAATATTAAATACTTAACCCTTTTCTCATAGTGGCGTCGGCTGGCGGTACACACTGTGTCTTCAGTTCACCCTTCATAAAACATCTTTCTTTCGTAAAAATGTTTTAAGAAAACTCTTAAGCCTCAACTTGAGTCCAGAACTCACTAAGTGAGCCTGATTCTCTCAAGCTGTGCTCTGATACCAACTTGTAACATCCCAAAATTTTTGAGTAAATTTAACAATTTTTAAACGAAAACTTCAATATAAGAAAAGCCACTTAATTAATTTTCATAAAATTCCATAACTTATAATTTTAATGAAAACACCCCAGGATTAACAGAAGTTAACGAAATCACAATATAGCGGAATATTAATTCAAAAATAGTCCTCCAATAAAGCAGCACAGTGTATACACGTCACGCCTTGCCATCCATTGTACCTGATGTACCTGAAACGTTGCTGGTGCATTGCAGAGTCCAAATGGCATCCTTCGGTATGCGAAAGTTCCATAGGGACATGTAAAGGTGGTTTTCTCTTGATCCAGCGGATCGATTGGGATCTGAAAATATCCTGAAAAACCATCTAAAAAGCAATAGTAAGTTTTTCCAGCAAGTCTTTCAAGCATTTGATCAATAAACGGTAATGGAAAGTGGACTTTGCGAGTAGCATCATTTAATTTACGGTAGTCTATGCATACTCTCCATCCGGTTACTGTTCTTGTGGGAATTAATTCGTCTTTTTCATTTTTTAAGACGGTGATTCCTCCCTTTTTTGGCACTACATGAATGGGACTGACCCATGGACTGTCTGAGATGGGGTATATTATCCCTGAATCTAGCAATTTCACAACTTCTTTTCTTACAACTTCTTGCATTTTAGGATTTAAACGTCTCTGGGGTTGTATTTTAGGCTTGGTTTCATCTTCCATGAGAATTTTATGGGAACAGTATGAAGGGCTTATCCCCTTAATATCTGAGATTTTCCAGGCTATGGCACTCTTTCTTTTCTTGAGGACAGCTACCAGTTTCGTTTTTCTGCAGAAGACAAAGAAGCATTTATTATTACAGGTAATTGCATGATTTCATCTAGATAAGCATATTCAAGATGAGGAGGTAAAGTATTGAGATTAGGAGTCTTTGGCTCTGAGTCTTGATTCTCATTGGTTGTAGATGAATTACTAGGCACTTTTTCCTTTTCTAGTAATTTTTCTAGTTTCTCAATCTCCTCGTTGGCGTTAAATTCTTCTTCTTCCATAGGCATCATGCTTTCTAGATTTCTTTTCTCCAGTTCCTGCAATTCATTCTCCAAAATGGTGTCAAAAGTGTCAACAAAATACACCGCATCATCACATGTCTTTGAATGTTTCATGGATTGATCAATTCTGAATGTTATAGCATCAGTTCCAACTCTAAGTGTGAGCTTAGATTCACGGATGTCTACCAATGCTCTTGCTGTGCTTAAAAATGGTCTTCCCAGAATTATCGGCACCTGTTCATCCTCTTCCATGTCTAGAACAACAAAGTCTGCAGGAAAAACAAATTTATCTACCTTTACCAACAAGTCCTCCACTATACCTCTAGGATATGTTATCGATTTGTTTGCCAAGTGGATCGCCATTCTTGTTGGTTTGGGTTCAGGCAAGTCAAGCTTAGAGTAAAATGAATATGGCATGAGGTTGATGCTTGCACCTGAATCTGCTAAAGCATGACTAAAAGTTAAATTACCAAACTGGCATGGTAATGTTAAACTTCCTGGATCAGTCATCTTTTTAGGTAGTTTATTTAACATTGCTGCTGAGCATTGTTCATTTAGAATCACATTGGATGCTTCTTCAAGTTTCTTTCGATTTGTAAGAAGATCCTTTAAAAACTTTGCATATTTAGGCATTTGTGCAACTGCCTCAACAAAAGGTATATTAATATGCAATGATTTAATGTGTTCTAAAAATTTCTTATACTCTTCTTCTTGTTTTTCCTTTTTCAGACGCTGTGGGTATGGAACTGGCGGTTTATAACTTTTTACGGGTGTTGGCGGTGGTCTTTCTTCAGTTTCTTCTTCATTCTTTTCCGGTAGTTTCTCAGATTCCTGTGTTTTAGACGAAGAGTTAGTATTTATGGGAATTGATGGTTCTACAATCTTACCGCTTCTGGTTGAAATTGCCTTGACATGTGCATTAGGATTTTGTTCTGTGTTGCTTGGCAATGTACCAGGGAATCTTTCGTGCAAAACTCGTGAAATCTGACCAACTTGAGTTTCAATATTTAATATTGAAGCTTGTTGATATCGGAGTGCAGATTCCGTAGTTACTCCCATCTTCTTCACTAGTTCTTCAGTTGATCTGTGTCTTTTATCTGAGGCTTCTGCAAATCTGGCCATCATTTCTTCAAAACTTGGCTTCTTCTCTGGTTGACTTTGTGGATCAAAGGATGGTTCTCTTTGATAGTATCCTTGCCCACTTTGCTTATACTTCTCTGCTTGATCTTTTTTATACTCTTCATAAGGCTTCCAGTTGTTGTTGCGTGGCCTTCTTTCGTCAAATCTATCTCCAGATGAATAGCAAACACTTTCCTTCCTTTTCCCATCTTCATCTAGTGGACAATCTTTTGCAAGATGTGGTCCACTACAGTTATCACAGCCGACCTGTATGGCATGGATTGTTTGGTTTACCTTTTTCATGTCTCGCCCCAAAGCGTCTAGTTTGGCATTGAGGGCTGCTAATCCATCGGCTTGTTCATCTGATGGCTTCTTTCTCAGGGAAGAGTCTCTTGAAGAATGCCACTGATGCGAGTGTTGGGCTAATTCTTCGATTAATGAATATCCGTCTGCTGGAGTTTTCTTTGGAATTGGACCCTGCGAATCAACCATTTGACGAGTAGTTACATTAATTCCGTTATAAAAAGTTTGCACAACTTGATGTGGATTAAGATCATGTTGTGGGCAATTTTGGAGCATTTCTTTATAACGGTCCCATGCATCATAAAGTGTTTCATCATCCATCTGTTGAAAATTTTGGATTTTTGCTTTCATTTTAGCAATTTTAGAAGGTGGGCTAAACTGTTTAATAAATTTTGTTTTTAGTTCTTCCCAAGTTTTTATTGTTCTTGGGGGTTCAGCTTTTAACCATCTCTTTGCTGCTCCCTGGAGTGTTATTGGAAATACTCGTAACATTACAGCATCTTTAGTTACTCCAGGAATATGAAAGTAATCGGCTATTTCCAGGACAGATTCCACATACTGGTTGGCATCTTCAGCATTTTTCCTGTGAACAAAGTTTCTCTTAGAAGATGTAGAAATTGGCCTTTTATTTCAAAATGCGTCCCATCCGGAATTGTGGGACGAACTAGTCCTTGGCCTGTTTCTTCTTGTGTGCGACTTGCATATTCTTCCAAAGAAAGATTTGCAATGTCTGCCATTAATCTTGCGTGCCTTCGTCTTCTGCGAAATTCTCGTTCCGGTTCTTGAAACTGTGGAGTCAAAGGAGAATTTGAACTCCTGGTCATACACTATCTGAGGAACAGAATGGTGAGTTCTAGAATAAATTATAAATAAATTAAATTAATAAATGAATTCTTTTACTTTAAATCGTATTCCCCGGCAACGGCGCCAAAAACTTGATGTGTTTTCAGACATACATATTTTAAATACCCAAAATGATATCACTTATTTTTGGAATTCTGAGGATCAATATTGTTTTTGTAATGTCTTTTCATAAGTTTTAAATTTATAACAGGGAGATACCATGAATGAAAACAACACAACTAGGCAAGTGTACCTAATCGGTTGTAATATAGAAATGGTAAGTCCGGGTCGAACCCAAGGGAATTGGTTAAAATTGAAGAAACTCGATTATCAATTAGTAATTTATAATAATAACAAAAGAGATAAAAGGGGGGGTTTTGTGTAATTGTGAAGAGATCGTATCATCAAATAAATAAAGAATTACAAGTAAATAAATGGTAACAAGGTTTGAAGTTAAGCCGAAAGGATAGTTTGAACAAATATGCTTTTTACTTAGAGGTGATTACTCCTTATAACAATATTCTGATTGATAATAATGTGCAATGGATATTAACAAGTTAAATACCGATTTCTAAGTTGATTAGATGTCTTGGTCCAACAATCCAATCTTATGATTAAAAAGAGTTATTAATCTCATTGGTCCTGTAAATTAATTACTCCAATTAATCATTCTATTTATTCATACTCTGCATGATTTATTTGTTTCTTTTGATATCAATGATCATGAAAATCAAAATAAGATGTATAGTTTGGTCCACTAATACAATTAAAACAAATGCATATAAGATTCTTTCTTTGTAACTTAACCTAGGATTTGGTCAATCACTAGTCATAAATATATACATGAAATATATATATATATATATATATTATGATACAAATTAATTTAGCAAGAATGGTCATCTATACTAAATATAATTCAGTTATAAGTTTCAAAGATAGATTCTTAATATACATTAGTCGGTTAAATAAACATGCAAAGTAAATTATTAAACTTGCAATATCCAATTTCATATCAATCAAAACATAATTATAAGTTTCATCTACTCTAAGTAAAAGCACAATGGAATTACTCCATAATCAAAGACATGCAACACACTGAATATAAAAGAAAGCTAAACATAGTAAGCAAACCGAATATCCGAGCAATGATGTTCTTGATCGTTCTTCGTGACTTCCGCTTAGCAGAGCTTCATTCCTTGATGAAGGGAGGTCGAGAGCAGGGAGATAGAGGTTTATTCTCCAGGTATAGAGTTTGTGATCTGAATTGTGTGTTCAAAACAACAAGAGAAGGCCTCTATTTATACTACTGCCCAGCGAGGATCGCGTCGCGATCCTATAGAGGATCGGGTCGCGATCGTGAAGATAGTGTGCATCTCAGTTGGCCACTTCCCCGACTCGGTGGACTGTAGTTGGTGGGTAGGGTCGCGATCCTCGAGGAGATCGGGTCGCGATCTCTGTAAGGTCGCGATTTTGGGCCTTTTGTCGCGATCCTTTGGTCAGCAATTGTCACGCATCGTCATAAGATAGGGTCGCGATCCTCACGGAGATAGGGTCGCGATCTATGGTCTGTTTGACTTAATTCTTCGTTTTTTCGTCCAGAATACGCTCTTTTTGGCTCTTCCTTTCCCGATAGATCTTTTACTCCATTTTCTTCATTCCAAGGCTTGAATTCAGCTCCTTCTTCTCAATCAAGCAATTTTTCCTGTGTTTTGGTTATTAAAATGATTAAGTACCTTTTATCTTGAAATTAAACCAAAAACACATATTTAAGCACTTGATATTGCCCGAAATATATGTATAAATGAGGCAATATCAGTTTGATAAGTGTATAATATGAGTTTAGAGTATAATGGAGTCGATCCTCTTACCGGATGCCCTCCAGGGGCTTTTATACGTCTTTCCCTGTCTGGCTGTGGCCGACAAGATCTTTGCTGTGGCAGGAGGGGACCAAGTCGTCCGTTGGCAGTACGACCTTTGTCCTTCGCCGCACCCCTATTGGCGCAGACCGGCCGGATGGGGCGCGCACGATCTGTGTCAAACCTGGGCGCCACGCGTAGGTCGAGGAGCATGGCGCCAAGTACAGTTCACGCTGGTCGTTCCAGCGAATACGTCGGTAGTGAGCTGGAGTGTAGTTCTCCAGGAGAGACTTCGCCAGGGCGAAACCTCCGTTGGCTGGAAAGGACTTCCTGGCGGGGAACTTCCAGCGGTTGGTGAGTTTGGGATCCCCAAGTAGTGCGCTGGAAGGCGCGTTAGCGGTTGCCAGGTGGCACGCTATCAAGTCTCCCTAGCCTTAGGCATTATTGCGTGTGCGCAGCTAGCGATGGTGGCTAGGGCTAGCATTGAATAAAACACGCTGATGTGACCATTTCCTCAGATGGTTCTGATCATTATCTTTGAATTTTGAAAGTCCCGCTTACGGTTTTCCTTTATCTCGCCTCTTTATATTCTCCTTTTTCTCCGGCCATTAGTTCCTTTGCGGTTTCTTCCTTCTTTGTCGATTTCTTGCTCTTCTGTTTATTGTCAAAATGAGTTCTTCTTCAGGTGTCGGTCCCGATTCTCGGTACTACGATTCACTAGTGGCTCGCTATGGCTTCCAACCGGAGGATGGTGTGGAGCTTCCCGACGGAGCCATTTTTTCCTTTCCTCCTGAAGGGAAGATCGGTATGTATTTAAAACATTTCGAGGCCGGTTATCGCTTGCCCACATCGGATTTCTTTATGGAGGTTCTCGACCATTATCGCGTTCATATTCATCAACTGGTTCCTAATGGTGTAAACAAGATCATCGCCTTCGAACTTCTGTCTAGGGCTGTTCATTTAGAGCCTGACCTGTATGTTTTTCGTCATTTTTTCCGGTTCACTCGTGCTTCCACTGGGAACAATTATACATTCTGTGTTCGTCAAGATCGCCCCACTCTTGTTACCGATCAAAAGGGGACTCCCCGGAATTGGTCTCAGCATTTTGTTTGGGTAAACAAGCACCGGGTTGGAGCTATGAAGCATCGTGTTGATCCTATCACTGATCGTGCTTTCACTCTCTTCCCCGCAAAGGAAGCTATTGCAAAGGTTCTCCGATCTTTCCATGTGGTTGGTGGTGAACTTCCTGAGTACATTCTGGCCGGCGCTGGCATGAGTACTTCCTGGCGACTTCGGGGCAAGATGCCCGAGTTCTTTACCATTGTGGACGGTTAGTTCTGGGCCTTGTTGTTTTTGCTTTCTCCTTCTCCTCTCCCCCCCCCCCCTTTTTTTTTGAAAAAAGGAGATGTTTGATGATTTCTCTTTGTTATAGGACGGGAAAATGACATCCGGTTTACTGATGTTCTGGCGAAGAATTATCGTGGGAGTCTCCAGTATCGTGAGATTCCATTGATTGATCGGGTACTTCCTTCTCGTGCTTTCCGTCATGAGGCTTTTATTACATGGGCCTCGGCGGTGCAAGAGGAGGAGAGACGAAGAGATGCAAGCACTGGGCCTTTGGTTTTTTCGGCTGTTGATGGACGGGTTGCTGATACGGAAGGTAGTGGTGAGCAAGTTGGTTCTTCTAGGGCTTTGGTGAAGAGGCGTGCGGGGTTGTTTGCTGCTGGTGAGGGTTCTGGAAATGTGGTGTTGCCACGGCGATTGCGTCCTCGCCGTTTGGCTGGTAGTGGTGGGGCTTCGGGGTTTATTCTGCCCCAGTCTCCTGTGATCAATATCGCCGACGACACATCGCCGGGTGGAGACGTGGAAATGGACCAGGGTGGGGGTGCTCGTATCGGTACCCACCCTGTTGTTGAGGACGTTACTGGAGAAGGTTCTGGGGAGAGTAATCATTCACTTCCGGTTGGGCCTCAGCCTCCTCGCCCGGATTTCAGTGGTTTTAGTCGCCATGGGAGTGCAGCGGTTTTGGGGCCCCCTCCTTCGGGTTCTGGGGAGGCTGGCCCTGTTGCTTCTACTGGGGTGTTTGTCCCTGGGTGGTCTTTATCGGAGGGTGCACGCCTTTCGAATTACCAGACTGCCCTGGAGTTCACGCAGCATGTGTTTCCTCCGGGAACCCGTTCGGAGATGGGGAGCTATTCCCCGGCCGACTTGGTAGGTTCCATCCGATATGCGGCTGCCCAAAGCGCTTGCTTCTTTGGTGAAAGCGCGAATCGTTTGGAGCAAATGCTGGCCGCCAATGCTGATCGCCCCTCACTCCAGCAGGAGTTGGATGTTGCTCGTGCTGAAATTGTCAAGCAGGAGGGCTTGTTGAAGGACCTTCGATCTCAAGTGGCATCTTTGTAGGTGGTTGAAAGAGAGGCTGCCTAGCTGAAGGAGCAATTATCCGTGCTTGGACGGGAGAAAACTGAGCTTCAAGGTGCTCTGGCTGGTGTAAAATCTGAGAATGAGGGTCTGCACATCCAACTTGAAAGCACTGAGAGAGATGCTGCAGAGCGTGACCGGGTTGCTCAGGCCAAGACGTCGGCGCTTGAGGAGGCGGAGGCGGACCTGTCCTGGCTTTTGACCAATGGCGTTGTAGGTGTTGTTGACTTGGTCATGGAAAGTCGGGATTTTGGGATGGGCGTGCATCGTCTCAAGGAGGTCTGTATGGCGGCTGGACAAGCTCAAGGGTATTCTCGTGCAATAAAGGACATGAAGGCGGGCAAGGAGATTGCGGTAGAGGAGGAGGAGCCCCCACTTGATATTGGTTTGGAGGTGGATGAGGCGGTGGATGCTTTTATGAATGTTGATTACGCTACAGCCTTCAAACTTGGGGAGCTTGGTGTGCCCGACCTGAAAGCTTTGCTGGACCCAAGCAATGTTGCCTGCCCTTCTCATACGTAGCAGGTATTTGATGTTATGTTTGCTTGTCTTTTGGTGTTACCTTGTAATGAAACGAAGTTGGTAAGGCCCTTCTGAGGCTGTTTGGACAAGATTTTTATTTTCGTTCTGTAAGGCTTACGAGCCAAGACATCGTTGTTTGGTTGGTTACATTGGATGTTGGTTTGGTGGTTGTTGTATGCCCTTTTTCTTCTTTACGCAATTGTTTGAGTTTGTTGTTGTCAGACAGAATTGGGATTGATGGTTGATTAGATCTCATCCATGGTTCTTCATTTTGGTTGCGATCTGAGATGCATGTTGGTAGGTTTCTTCTAAGATGGTTAGCTTGGGTGAAACTTGATGAGACTGAGACTGAAAGTCATTAAGTCTGCTACGGTATGTCTCATCTTTTGGGTCTGTAAGGTTTAGGACTAGTAATTACCATGCGTTTTTCAAAATGTTTTAACCAGATGGTTTTGTTAAGGCCAGGACCAAGAATCGCTCTGCCCCTTAGGGAATTTTCCCTTTAACGTCTGTAGGGCTTAGGGCCAGGAGTCACTAAGCTTTCTTCAGGGTGTTTCACCTGGATAACCTTGCTAAGACTAGGACCAGGAGTCGCTGAGTCCACTGAGGGATATTTCACCCTTAAGGTTTTTAAGACTAGGACCAGGAGTCGCTGAGCCTTCTTCAGGGTGTTTCACCTGGATAACCTTGCTAAGACTAGGACCAGGAGTCGCTGAGTCCGCTGAGGGGTATTTCACCCTTAAGGTTTTTAAGACTAGGACCAGGAGTCGCTGAGCCTTCTTCAGGGTGTTTCACCTGGATAACCTTGCTAAGACTAGGACCAGGAGTCGCTGAGTCCGCTGAGGGGTATTTCACCCTTAAGGTTTTTAAGACTAGGACCAGGAGTCGCTGAGCCTTCTTCAGGGTGTTTCACCTGGATAACCTTGCTAAGACTAGGACCAGGAGTCGCTGAGTCCGCTGAGGGGTATTTCACCCTTAAGGTTTTTAAGACTAGGACCAGGAGTCGCTGAGCCTTCTTCAGGGTGTTTCACCTGGATAACCTTGATAAGACTAGGACCAGGAGTCGCTGAGTCCGCTGAGGGGTATTTCACCCTTAAGGTTTTTAAGACTAGGACCAGGAGTCGCTGAGCCTTCTTCAGGGTGTTTCACCTGGATAACCTTGCTAAGACTAGGACCAGGAGTCGCTAAGTCTGCTGATGGGTATTTCACCCTTAAGGTTTTTAAGACTAGGACCAGGAGTCGCTGAGCCTTCTTCGACATTTTATTCATTCGTAACATGCATAAGTGAAAGCAACATTTTCATTCATTACTTTGTTCATGTGGCGGTTACAATTTTGGATAGATCTTGATGGTGGGGTTTATCTGGCAGTTTCCCTAGCAGTGGAACTATTTGAGATTCTGAATATTCCATGTTCGCGGTATCGCTCGGCCTTCCAAAGTTTCCAGGACGTAGCATCCTTTTAAGTTGGCTTCTGTGACTCTGTATGGGCCTTCCCATGTTGGACCAAGTTTGCCTCGCGGTTCAGCGTGACTTGCTTCGTTTTTTCGGAGGACCAAGTCGCCTACCCCAAAACATTTTTCTCTAACTCGCGCGTTGTAGTATTTCTCTGTTGCCGCCTTGTAGCACGCCTGTCGTATATTAGCTAATTCTCGCTTCTCCTCCAGAATGTCTAAGTTGAGGCGGAGATCCTGGTTGTTCTTTTCTTCTGTGAATTCCGTGGTGCGCAGGCTGCCTATAAAGATTTCTGGTGGTAGGACGGCTTCCGTAACATACGTCAGTCTGAATGGGGTTTCGTTTGTTGACGTTCGTGGGGTAGTGCGGTATGACCAAAGTACCGTGGGTAATTCTTCCACCCAGTGACCTTTCGCTTTCCCCAGCCTTTTCTTTAGTCCCGCCACCAATGTTCTATTGGACACTTCAGTCTGGCCGTTGGCTTGGGGGTGTGCAGCAGATGTGAACTTTTGTTTGATGAGTCTTTCGGCACACCATGTGCGGAATGGATCTTCCGCAAATTGTAGGCCGTTGTCACTAACTAGGACTTTGGGGGTGCCGAATCTGGTGAGAACATTCTTCCACATGAACTTAATCATGTTCCTCCCTGTTATTGAGGAGACGGCCTCTGCTTCGATCCACTTGGTGAAGTAATTCACTGCTACGATGAGAAACTTTACTCGACCGGGTGCTTCCGGGAACGGGCCCACTATATCGATTCCCCGTTGGTAGAAGGGCCATGGACTTGAAATGCTGGTCATAGGGACCGCTGGCAAGTGGTGAAGCGGTGAAAAAGTTTGGCATGCGACACATTTCTTTGTTACTTACGTTGCGTCTGCATGGATTTCTGGCCAGTATACCCCCGCTCTAAGGGTTTTTCCTGTGAGTGCTCTGGCGCCTTCGTACGCTCCAGCTTCACCTGCATGGATTTCTTCCAATACTGTCTTTCCTTCTTCCGGGGTAATGCATTTTAACCAAGGCTCTAAATGTCCTCGTCTGTATAATGTGTCGTTTCGCATTGCATATTGAGGGGCTTTCACTTTGATCTTGCGTGCTTCAGTGTTATCACTTGGCAGGAGACCTTGTGTCAAGTAGTCGATTAAAGGTGTCATCCATGTGGTGGGGGTTGTGCTAATTGGTGCTACTTTCTGGCCGTCAATGCTTCTTTCTTTTAGGACTTCTACCAGAACCTCTTTAGATAAATGGTCGAATGCCGTAGAGGCTAACTTGCTCAGCGCATCGGCTTTTCTGTTAGCTAATCGTGGGATTTGCTTGACTGTGAAAGTTTCCATCGTGGCTGCTATTCTGTTCACTTCTTCTACGTATTTCTTCATCCGCTGGTCTTTTAGTTCGTAGGCCCCGTTGATTTGGTTAGTTACTAACAAAGAATCACTATGCGCCAGGAGGTGTTTCACTCCATTCTCCTTCGCGAGTAGCATCCCGGCGAGCAGTGCCTCGTATTCTGCTTCATTGTTCGTCGTTTGGAAGTCGAATCTGAGTGCATAGGTTATTTCCTCGCCTTCTGGGGATGTTAACACTAGACCCGCCCCGAGCCTTCTTTACTGGCTGCCCCATCCGTGTGGAGCATCCAGGCTTCTGGAGGTTTGTCTAGTTCTTGTTTTGTAGGTTGACTTTTTGCTGCTTCTTCTTCCTCTGGTATTTCTGCCAGAAAATCCGCTAGTGCTTGGCCTTTGATACTTGTTCTTGGTTTATAGTCGATATCGTGTTCCCCTAGCTCGATGGCCCACTTGGCTAGGCGACCTGATTTCTCTGGTTTCAGTAGGATTTGGCGGATTGGTTGGCTTGTCAATACCTCAATGTGGTGAGCTTGGAAATAACGCCTCAGCCGGCGTGCTGCATAGATTAAAGCTAGGACTAACTTTTCTAATTGCAGATAACGTAGTTCTGGGCCTTGGAGCGCTCGGCTGACGAAGTAGACTGGTCTCTGTTGGTGTTCCCTTTCCACAGTTATAACTGCACTTATTGCATCTGGTGACGCCGCCAGGTATATGGATAACTTCTCCCCTGGGACTGGGCATGCTAATGTGGGCAACGATTTCATTGCTTCTTTTAAATGTGTCAGAGCGGTCTCTGCCTCATCTGTCCATTGAAAATTGTTTTTGTTAACGCATCCCTTCAGCGTGTTGAACAGCGGAAGGGCTTTTTCTACTGACTTTGCTACGAAGCGTCCCAGGGCTGTGAATTTCCCGTTGAGTCCTTGTATTTCTCGCAGGCATGCTGGTGATTTTATCTCGACGAAGTCTTTTATCTTTTCTGGGTTTGGTTGGATACCTTCCCGCGTGACATAATAGCCCAGAAACTTTCCTTCTTCTACACCGAAGGTGCACTTGGCCGAGTTGAGTTTCATTTGAATTTTGGAAAGTGTTTTAAGGGTTTCTTCAATGTCTTGCAACAAGGATTGTTCTGCGCGGCTTTTTATGACCATGTCGTCGACATATACTTCGACGTTTCTTCCGATTTGGTCTTTGAACACCTTGTCGACGAGCCTTTGGTATGTTGCCCCAGCGTTTTTTAGACCGAACGGCATTTTCTGGTAACAAAAGGTGCCGTGATCCGTGTAAAAGGCTGTTTTATCCTCGTCTTCTTTCCGCATGAGAATTTGGTGGTAACCCTTGTAGGCGTCTAGGAAACACTTCCACTTAAATCCTTCTAGCGATTCTACTTTCTGGTCTATCTCGAGGAGTGGATAACAATCTTTCGGGCATGCTTTGTTTAAATCGGTGTAGTCAATGCACATTCTCCAGCTGCCATCGCTTTTCTTTACCATGACTGGGTTGGCTATCCATGTTGGGAAGAAAGCTTCACGGACGATGCCGGCTTGTACTAACTTGGCGACTTCTGTGTTGATGGCGTTGTTACGTTCTCCTGCTTGGCCACGACGTTTTTGCTTGACCACGTTGCTCCCTGGTATGACGTTAAGATTGTGTTCGATTATTGTTCTTTCTACTCCCACCATGTCCGCTGGCTCCCAGGCGAATACGTGTTTATATTTTCTGAGCAGGGATATCACCTGTTTTCGTAACTCGGTCGGTAATGTGCTTCCAACTTGTATTTTTTGGTCTGGGTAATCGTGGTGGATTATTTCTCTACTTTCTTTAGGCTCGTCTCTTGGGCGCTTTCGTTTGCCATCGATGTCTGTGGGCAGCATTATCTGGTAGCATTTGAGTGTCTTTTGTGGTGTTGCCAGGACGATGGCTACGCCGGTATCTGTTGGGAACTTGATTATACCGTGTAGTGTTGATGCCACAATGCCGAAGTATAGCGCTGCTGGCCTTCCCAGGATGATGTTGTGTTTCGATGGTGCTCGTACCACCGTGAATTCGAGCGTGACTGTTTTCTTACGCTGACCGTCGTCTATCGTGATGGGCAGGTAGATCATCCCAGTTGGTATGATGCTGTGCCCCGTGAAGCCGGTTAGATTTCCAGTTGGAGGGCGCAAATCTGCCCTCCATTCCTGTGGCAGCTGGCGGAAGCAATGTTCGAACATGATGTCTGCTGCGCTGCCACTATCGATATGCACGTGGTGGATGATGATGTCTCGAATTCTGGCTTGGATAATGAGTGGGTCGTCGCCGTTCCATCCTTCTGGCTTCCTATCTCTACTAGAAAATGATATTTGTTGTTCATCGACGTCTGGTGTTTGTTCTCGCGCTCTGCGATGGTGTTTGTGTATTACTAGAATCTCTGGCCCCTTCTTTGGCGCGTCCCTGTTTTTTGCTGGTGTGTCGTTTCTATCGTTCTTTGGGCGAATTGATTTGGCGATGTCATTTAGGTTCCCTCGTTGTATTCTTTGGTCAAGCTCTTTCTTCAGCACGGCGCATTCTGCTGTGTCATGCCCGTAGCATTTATGGAATTCGCAGTACTTGGATTGATCTCTTGGACGTTCTGATGTTCTTCTTGCCTGCTTGCTTTTGTCAGCCACAGCCAGAATGTCTGTCCTCTTATATCTCCTGTCATCTCTATAGTGGTTGTTGTAGGGTTTTTGGGGTTTACCTCTTCTGAAAGGTTGTCGTCTATCGCCAAGATACTGTGAGTGGTTTTCTCTGGCTTTTGATGAGGAAGTGGCTGCAGCTTTTAGGTACGCTTCTTTGGCAGCCGTACCTTCTTCCTGGCGTAGGAAACGTTCTACTCACTCCTTCATTTCTTGCCAAGTGGCTGGTGGTTTTCCTAAGAATTTCGTTGATAGCGGGCCTGGCAATAAGCCATGTGTGAAAGCTCCGGTTACTAGGTTGTCGTTTTGTCCTGGTACATTTAACGTTGCTTCATTGAATCGTTTGAAATATGCTCTAATCGGTTCACCCTCCAGTTGCTTACACCCAATGATCTCTCGGATGTCTCATCTATATTTACGTAGTTGCATGAAGTTTGAGAGAAATTGTTCTTTGAGCTCCGTAAAGTTTCTGATGCTGCTTGGCGCGAGGCTTTTGAACCATGCGCCTGCGTTCCCGTCGAGCGTCGTCGGGAAGTGTGTACACCAGAAGCATTCGTCTAACTTCAGTGATTGCATATGCCATTCATATGTGTCGATATGGCTGTCTGGGCAGGTTGTTCCATTATAGGTTTTTAGGTGTGGTAACTTGGCCGTGTTTGGCATGTCGTAGTCGTGTATTTCTTTAATGAATGGGGATTTATGTGCTACAGGGGGAGGCGAGTTTGTGTTGTTTGTTGTTTGGATGGGAGATGTGATGGGTTGGTACATCGGCGGTTGGGTGTAGAACAGAGGGAGTGCACTGGTCGGTATGCCTCCTAAGGATGAGACGGGTGTGTTTACTGGCGCTGGCGTAAAGCTTGTGAATAATGGTGCTACCGCTGGTTGTGGTGGCTGGAAGAAAGAAGTGGGTGAAGGGGTGAACATTGGTGGTCCCGTTGAGGGTTGGAATGGTGTGAAAGGGTAGCTAAACGGTATATATGGCGGTGGTGTACTTAAGGGTATGGGTGTTATAATCTGTTGGAATGGCGATGAAGGAACTGGTGTTTGGGGGATCAAGGGAGGTGCAGGTGGGTTAGTTCTTGGTGGTGATGGTGTTGTTGGTAATGTTTCTATCGATATTGGGCCCAATGGTAACATTGAACGTATGGGGCTTCTGGGGTTGTTACCACCGCTGGTTTGGCCTTCAGTCGTCATTGCCGGAGATTAAAATGGTGGTTTCTTGTTGCACGTCACAACACGGATGGCGCCAATGATGCGATATCAGCTCTTTGATCGTCTGGTTCTCACTTCACGGGTGATTCTGGTCGTCCCGGGCTTGACCTGCGACCACAATCACAAAAGGAATGGCAGCGTTAGCCGTTCTCCGGGAGGAGGTCCCGGAAAAACGCTCCGATGCCAAAGTCAGATCTCCGGCGGGGTTTGATAAGTGTATAATATGAGTTTAGAGTATAATGGAGTCGATCCTCTTACCGGGTGCCCTCCAGGGGCTTTTATACGTCTTTCCCTGTCTGGCTGTGGCCGACAAGATCTTTGCTGTGGCAGGAGGGGACCAAGTCGTCCGTTGGCAGTACGACCTTTGTCCTTCGCCGCACCCCTATTGGCGCAGACCGGCCGGATGGTGCGCGCACGATCTGTGTCAGACCTGGGCGCCACGCGTAGGTCGAAGAGCATGGCGCCAAGTACAGTTCACGCTGGTCGTTCCAGCGAATACGTCGTTAGTGAGCTGGAGTGTAGTTCTCCAGGAGAGACTTCGCCAGAGCGAAACCTCCGTTGGCTGGAAAGGACTTCCTGGCGGGGAACTTCCAGCGGTTGGTGAGTTTGGGATCCCCAAGTAGTGCGCTGGAAGGCGCGTTAGCGGTTACCAGGTGGCACGCTATCACTATCAAATGTGGGTTTGTTTCTGAGACAACTAGTATTCAGACACTATCAGTTGTATGTTATATTGTCGAGAGTTAAAAATAAAGATAGATTAAAAATGTTAATTTTAGACGACGGTAAACTTAGCAATAGAACAACAAATGTTGTATTCAAAGAAGTCTTTCAAAATTTGTAATTTGTTATAATTATTCAAAGTTTATCAACAATTATGGTGTAGTGCTTAATTTAATAATGTATATATCCAAAAAATTTCATTGTCGAGAATTTGTTATGCATAATTATTAGTGTTTATGTTTTTTTATTTAACAATTATTTTGTATCATCACGTGTAATACACGGGTCTCACAACTAGTATATATATATATATATATATATATATATATATATATATATATATATATATATATATATATATATATATATATATATATATATATATATATATATATATATATATATATATATATATATATATATATATATATATATATATATATATATATATATATATATATATATATATATCATTTTTTAGAGTATTAAAATAATAAAGTTTTGTTAATTTGTTCATAATTCCCGAAAAGATAAAGTGTTAGTTTATTAATAATTCATGTTCAAAACTAAAAACTATTTGACGTTTTTTTCAACAAAAAAAAATTGTAGTTGTTTATGTATATCTCTTTTACTCTTTAAGAACAATGCATGCATAATTTTTTTTGGTTTTTTATATCAATATGTATACAATTTAAGATAGATTCATTGCCCTTTCCTGATTTCTAAAAAATATACGAGTAGATATTTAGAATTTGGGTGAGTAAAAACCGAACTACAAACCAAAACCAGAAAACAAAACCGAACAAGCAAAAACCGATTATTTGCGGTTTGTCGTTATATGCCACACCGTACCATTCATAAAAACCGCAACACAAAACCGCACTATTGTTGTAGTTAGTAGGTCTTCTAATAGTTTCTAATTAGAACCCAAAATAATTTGAACTTGCTATAGACAATGTGTTGGGGGTGTACACAGGGGTGCGAAAAGAGATGAGGGGGATAAAGATTCAATTTGTTCACATTATTCGTTTTGTTAGTGTTTGTGTTTAAAATTTTTTGTTAAATGTTTTTTTATCATCGCATTTATGAATTTCATCATCTTGTAGGTTTGATTTTGTTCATGTTCTTCATCTTAAATGGAAACTTCATCTTTAACAAAGATGCGGCAAGTGTCTAATAATGATGGCAGAGACCGTAAAAAGACAGTGGAATGTTTGGGGTTAGGTGTAGGGATGACAAAAAGAATCGAAATCGACAGGGGAAACCGAAAATCGAAATAAATGGGTCGGGTTCAGGGACGATAAACAGAGACGGGGACGGGGATCGGGAAAATCGAAAAATTATATCGGGTATGGGGACGGGGATGGTATTAGTATCATGTCCCAATTACCCGCCCAAATACCCGATTAACCGGCCCGCTATTATACCTAAGAAGTTTTTAGTTTTTACTTAGCCCATGACGCATTATAATCCTATTTTCGAAACACATTCCCTAATGCGTCTTTAACTTTTTTCCCTTGATTTCTGATTTTCCTCAAACGCCAAACACGCCCAACTGCCCAACTCACACAGCCCGCGGTGAAAATTACTCATTTAATTAATCGTTTAAGTTAAACGAGAATACCGATTACCCGTAGTTTTACCCGATTACCCGATGAGGTTCCCCGATTAAATCTCCGCGGTTTTTTAAGCGGGGACGTGGAGGAGTTTTTAAACGGAGATGGTATAACCAAAATTCGGCTCAAAACCGGCCCGTTGCCATCCCTAGTTAGATGGGGGTGGGGTATTGATGGTCCCTGTCTAAGTGTATATTTATACGAAGGGTCAATATTGTGAATTTATAAAGACATGGCAGAATAAATTATCGGCTCTTAATTGTAACTTTAAAACTGTTTGGACTGAATAAAGAAAAAAAATAAAACCATAGGGATCATTTTTGCAAGTTTTCTGAATTTAAAGCGGAGAACATGACGGACAGGGTTCAGATCTCAAGCTAATTCGAACCTTTCCAGTCTTCGTTGCAGATCATTAAGTTGTGGTTCACACGTATACGTCCAATCCCTAGTTTGTTTGCAGTAATTTGGTAGGAATTTCCCCAAATAAAGATTCGATTTTATAAGAAAATTTCGATGGCGTCTTCTCCAATATCATCCACGAGCTTTAAGTATGATGTGTTCTTGAGCTTTAGGGCTGAAGACACGCGTATGACCTTTGTTGATCATCTGTATGCTGCTCTTAATAGACAAGGTATATGCACCTTCAAGGATAACGAGGAATTCGAGAAAGAAAAACGGATAGACGAGGTATTCAAAGCAATTGAAGAGTCAAAGTTCTCCATCATCGTCTTCTCCAAACACTATGCGTCTTCGTATTGGTGCTTGGAGGAATTTGAGAAGATTATGAAGTGCCAGAAAAAAAACGAACATATTGCTTACCCTGTTTTTTTTGACGTGTATCCCACTGAAGTCCGTAAACAAAGTGTGGAAGTTGGAGGAGCCTTCTCCAAACATAACAAACAGACTGGAGTTGGGAAATGGAAAGAGGCTCTGGAAGAAGCGGGCAATCTGTCTGGGTGGGATATGCGAAACAGGTAATTTCTTTATCATACCTCTGCTGCCTTAATATTTTTCTCATTTATCTATGTCTAATCTAAGCTTCAGCCTGCGATGTAAAAGGGGCATCCATGTTGTATTGTTCAAATTCCAACTTAAAGTTTGTTTCTTCTAGATAGATGAAACATGAAATGAAATAACTTTGCATATGGCTGTATGCTATCGCCTGAAACAAAATATTGATGTGGGATATTGAGCAAATTACTTGAACCTTCTTTGTTCTACAGGGAAGAAGCTGAAGTCATAGATGAAATTGTTGAGCAAATATTACTCAACTTACGGTCCGTTCATTTGAGCAATGGTGAAAATCTTATAGGCATGGAACCCCGGATGCAAGATCTGGAGTCATCTTTAGGGATCGGTTTGAACAATGATGTCCGCATGATAGGGATCAAGGGGATGGGAGGCATAGGGAAGACAACTTTGGCTAGAGCTATTTTTGATAAAGTATCTTTTCAATTTGAAGGTAAGAGCTTTGTTGAAAACATCAGGGAAGTTTCAAAAGTGTCGGGTTTGCTTTCGTTGCAAAAACAAGTCCTTTCAGATGTATTTAAGGATGAAGACATGGATGTAAGTAGTGTTTATGACGGGAAACACATGATGAAAATGAGGCTGCCCGGTAAAAAAGTTGTTATTGTTCTAGACGATGTGGATCATATAGACCAACTTGAGGCATTAGCCGGTGCAATTAATTGGTTTAAGGGTGGAAGTAGAATTATCATTACAACAAGAGACAAGCAACTGCTGATAGCACACACAGTGAATCGCATTTATGATGTCAGTCTATTATCAGATAATGAAGCAATTTGCCTGTTCAGTAGGTATGCATTTGAGAGATATATTCCAATTCAAGGGTACGAAGAGATGTCATTAAAAGTTGTAAATTATGCTGCTGGTCTTCCCTTGACGATCAAAGTCTTGGGTTCGTTTCTGCATGGTAAAGAAAAGCGTGTATGGATGGATGCACTAAAAAGACTAAAAACGATCCTGTTTGAAGAAACATTAAAAAAGTTGGAAATAAGCTATACCAGCCTAGAGAATGAACACAAGGAAATATTCCTAGACGTTGCATGCTTCATGAAGGGATTGCAGAAAGACGATGCCATTAGAATACTTGAAAGCTGTGGATTTTATGCTATATATGGTTTAGAAGTTCTTGAGCAAAAATCTCTTGTAACTATTTCAAACCAGCGTTTGAGCATGCATGATAGTATAGAAGAAATGGGCAGGAATATTGTTCGGCGATTGCACCCCTCTGAACCCAACAAACACAGCCGACTCTGGATTCGCGAGGAAATCGAAGATATGCTGTCCCGTAATGTGGTAAGTATCAAGTTTACTTGTAAGGTGGAGAAAACTAACACATTTTTATTAGTTATGACACAAGATTTATGGTGGCTGCTTTTGGAATTTTATAGGGTACTGATGCGACAACATGTATAAGATTGGAGCAGGTAGAACTGAGTCCTGAAATCGTTATGAAGGGCCTTGGAAATCTGCAGAAACTTAGAATTCTTTTGGTTTCTGAGATACATGATGACTATTTTGGTAGCAACCGGAAGTTTGAACAATACTTTCCAAATGCTTTACAGTTTCTGAGTTGGGAGGGTTATCGTGTTTTGTCTTTGCCCCAAACATTTCAAGCAAATAATCTTGTTGGACTTGAATTGCCTAGCAGCAGAATCACGAAACTCTGGGAAAGCGGGGAAAGAAAGGTATAACGGTTGATATGTCTTTTGCATGATTCATATAAATGCAATTCATCTATTTATAGGTTCATACAGCCATTGTCATCTTATCTTTGTTCTTCTTTCATATGATAGGTTCTTGAGAAGCTCAGGTTCCTTGACCTTAGTTATTCAAAGTTGAGGACCCTTGACCTTGAGATGGCTCCGAATCTGGAGAGGTTAGATCTTAAAGGGTGTCATGATTTGACAAAACTTCATGCGCCTGCTGGATCTCTAGAAAGGCTTGTATACTTAAACTTGATTGGTTGCTCAAGGTTTAGATCTTTTTCGTTTATTAAAGAAGTAGAATCGCTTAAGCTTCTCTCTTTACCTAAGTTAGAGGTGATAGTGGAGTCCTTGGGAGAAATCCCAAGGTACTCTCGCGACAATCTACCAAAGCTACGGTTTACATGTTTTTATCTTGAAAAACAGCCCCCATCGACCGAAAATGCTCAAAAGAGTGTTTCTATAAATCTTCAGCCTCGCACAAAACTTGAGAGTTTTTCTGGAAGCATTTGTGGTTTGCAACACCTAAGGCACCTTACAGTGGATGGCTGTATTCCAGAGGTGCCCAACGACATTGACCGGTTACAATACTTAGAGAAGCTCAATTTGTTGTCTACAAACATTAAATGTCTTCCGGGTAGCATATGTATGTTGTCACATCTCAAATCTCTCAAACTTATATCTTGTCCGCTTCTTGAAGAGTTACCCAGGGATCTTGGCCAGTTAGAGTGTTTGGAGAAGCTAAGTTTGTTTTCTACACGTATTACACATCTTCCAGATAGCATTTGTACGTTGAAACGTTTGAGATCTCTCAAACTTAAATCTTGTTTGCTCCTTGAGGAGGTACCCGATGATCTTGGCCGATTAGTATGTTTAGAGAAGCTAAACTTGTTGTCTTCACGTATTACACGTCTTCCGGACAGCATTTGCTTGCTGATTCATCTGAAATCTCTCAAACTTGAATCTTGTGTACTCCTTGAAAAGTTACCTGAGCATGTTGGGCAATTAGGATGTTTAGAGAAGCTAGTCCTAACAAAGTGTTTGTCTTTAAGAGATATTCCCAACAGCATCTGTAAGATGAAACGTTTGAGATGTTTTCATCTCCCCTTTTGTGACCAGGTGGAGAAATTGCCTGAAGAACTTGGAAGCATAGAGTGTTTAGAAGAGCTGAATATAAAGTATACAGGAATAAATCATCTTCCACACAGCATTTCTTTATTGAAAGGTCTGCGTATTGTTGGATCCAAATCACCTCTTGAATTCAAGCGTACGTTTTTGCTACCGAGATGGAGACCTCAGAAACAGAAACCTTCTGCTACACAGGCGCCAATTCACAGACAACTGTTGTAAGAAGTATATCTTCTTCTTCTTCCATAAATTGTCTCATTTTTATCGGTTGACCTTTGATTTGACACTACTTGAATCAGAAAATACTAGTTCTTATAAATGCAAGAAGAATCAATTTTAACATTGTAGAAGATGAAGTAAAATTTTGACATTTAATGTGAAGGAAGACAACACATGGGATTATGAGTTTGCATTGTACCATTACAGAATTTAAGAGTTAGACTTAAAATCTGATTTAACGCATATTGATGCATGATAATTTGTTATCTCCCTTTTTTCTATTTTATATTGGATTAGTGTGCAATCATCCATCATAACATTTGAACTGTTTTCCTGCATTTAGGAGCTCCCATGATCTCGAAGCAATCAACACACAGGCTGACTACTCTTTGGGGTTGATACCATTTTAAGTAAACTCTGTGTTTTGCTTATAAAAGATGTTTTATACATGCTTTTTGGGTTGGTTCGTTTTCGTCCTTAGGATCTGCATCTCAGCTCATTCTGAAACTTGCAATATTTGTTTCTGTAACAATCTCCTAATTTAGTTTTTATCTAAAAAAGCATCATACTTTGGTTTTTTTTTTCTATTACTACATCCTACTTTTGTTCAATTGGGTATCTATTACAGATATGGTCCCTGTGAGATGACAGTTTTACATGACAGTTTTACAAAAATGGTCCATGTGGCATGACAGTTTTTTCAGAAATGGTCACTGTGAAAGAAACCAAAGTATGATGCTATTACTTTCATAGGTTGTTCCTGTTGCAGAAATTACAAAGTCCCTGTAACAACCTCCTAATTTAGTTTCTATCTAAAAAAGCATCCTACTTTGGTTTCTTTTTATTACAACATCCTAATTTTTGTTGTTTTGTATTTTATTAAAAGGAACTCAAAAGAAGGGTAGGGGTCATACTGTAAAGTCTGCGACATGGAAGATGGGTAGTGATGTAAAAATAGTAGTAACATTCAACAAGTTTGGGAAACCAGTTGGAGAAGAAGGAAATGAACTAACACAATTCCTTGGGACACTTGTGAGGATGGCTGAACATGTCGGAATACAATATGAAGATTGGAGAAAGGTTCCCATGCATAAAAAAGAGGATATGTATTCTATTGTCAAGGTAAATGCAAAATACTCTTTTGGAATTTCTCTTATTAATGTACGCGTTTGTTAACTTATTTAAGTTTCATTGCAGTCAAAATTTGTTATTCATCCAAACGAAACAAGTTTGATAAAAAAATGGATATTTTATAGCATGGGAAAAAAGTGGAGGCATTGGAAAGGTTCACTAAAAGCACGAGCATATGATCCAAGCCTTACGATTGATGAGATTGTGGCACAACAAAAAGATAATGATAATCGTGTGAACCCGGAACAATTTAAAGAACTCGTAGTTCGTTGGTTCGATCCAGAGTATCAGGTAGTGTTTTTGTTAACTTATACTTATCGCTCAAAGTATGACTTTATTGTTTACATGTAATGTCTTAATTTTTGTAATTACAAAGAGGACATGTGATGTAAAAAGAACGAGTCGCTTGAAGATGCAAGAGCCTCATGTCACGGGGACAAAATCATTTGCTAGACTTGCTCATGAAGAGGTATTATTCTAGTTGCTATTTCGTCATATATGTATAGTTTGTTTCTTATCCAATTGTTTAGTGGTCATGAAATGAAATTAATTTTTGTTGTAGGCAACGAAAAATAATGGTGCATACCCAACACGAGGGGAAATATACCGAATAAGTCATACTCGTAAAGATGGGAGTATTGTTAATGACAATGTTGCTCAAATTGTGGTAATGTATTCTATCAACATTAATAACTTTTTATACTTATAATAGCTTGTATTAAAACTCGTTTTGTTTTTGTAGTCTTCCATTCAAGCTATTTCAAGTGACAGTACAAACATACAAGGGACCGAAGATGATTATTCAAATGATGACTACTCTAAAGTTAAGGGACCAGAGAAACATGGGTACATTCGATGTGTAGGAAGGATGCCAGTTGTAAAAGACAATGGCGCTTCATGTTCTACCGATCCACAAACTGTTCAACAATTAAAGGATGGGTTAGCTCGTACACAAAATGCATTGAGTGTTCTCGTCAACCTCGTCAAGGATCATATTCCAAATGTAAACTTATCTGGAGTGCTTGACAATTTGAACTTCGAGGTAATTAAATATAAATAAATGATTCTTATAGTATTACACTACATATTAGTGACAAAATTACTTTGCTTTTGTATCAGGTTCCTGATAGCTTTTCTATGGCTCATAATAACTCTCCTTTAGGAAATGTAAGATCCCCATCCGAAAGCCATCACAACAATGGTAAGCACGGAGCTTAGTGAGTTCCTCAAAATACCATACGATCCATCACATAACATACAACACACAATAACCATTCATATGTCTGTGAGACTCACGGGCTATCCCTGTTCCGCCTGAAGACTCACGGGCAGTTCCCGTTCTGTCTTATCGCTCGCAGGCTTTTCCCGTTCCGTCTAATGACTCGCAGGCTATTCCCGTTCCGCCTATTGGCTCGCGGGCTATCCCGTTCCGTCTAATGACTCGCAGGCTATTCCCGTTCTGCCTATTGGCTCGCGGGCTATCCCGTTCTGTCCACAAACAATCATTATCATAGCAATAATTCATAAAATTATCATAACAGGTAAGATCACCTTAGTCTAACATATCTTCCTTCCTACGCATGCAATATCACCTATAGTATAGTGAGAAGACTCACCTGATTGTAGTTGACTATATCGTTTATCTTTCTCGCATTTGTATTTCCTTTCAACTTTAACTGTTAACATAATAATAAATCTATCATTTCTTAATCCTTAACTATATTATAGTCGCATCATTAAACCCTTCAATAATTCCGATATGATACTCCATGATTTATCAAGTAAAGAACGGCCAGGTAGAAGATTAGATGGGGTGGCAGGATCCTTTCAGCATTTTAGCCTTTCGGAAAATCCAACAACCAGATCCCAAGTAATCGGCCTAGTCACCGTCCTCGTAAGTAAATCAATCGGTATTATTTTCGGAAATTACGAATTGTTATAATAACGACATTTTAAGGTTTTTGTTTACTTTTGTTAGAAATTAGTATAATATAACATATGTTATACTTATTAAATATTCTACTTCTTAACAAAAACTATTTTACAATACCTAATTAAGCTATAGAAAGGTTTGTAGTTACCTTATGACCAGTCGTCGAGATCTATAACTCCTTCGTTAGGCTTTTAAGCTTCCTTCCGCTCACTTGTTTACACTCTAGTGCTTAGAAACCTCTATATATTGGATTGAGATTTAGTTGTGTGGTTTATGAGATGTTTTGAGGGGTATTTATACTTGAATTCTTGAATAAAAAATGGCATGACACTTTTGACAAAAGATTTTAATAATATAACTTTGTTGAAATTAATACCTTCTAGAATCAGTCTGTTCAAGACTGGTTTAGCCGACTTTAAACCCATGAAATTCACGTTTTTATTTGATATTCCAGAAATTTATCTCAATACCTTTCCAGGGATGTATTTTATGTATTTATACGATTTTTCTATGATTTATTATGAATTTTTGAAAACAGACTATCTAATCTGTCAATTTCGAACTAATCAGTAAAGATTGCATTTTATACCATCGATAATTTCATTTTCAAGCTTACTATTATTTTTGGTAATTGTACTAGACTCAATTTGTAAACTTTGTGCACTGGTTTTAGGTCCAAACGATTTTTTTAGAATTAATTATGATTTTTCTAAAAACGACACAAAATGCTGATTTTCATATGAAATTGTAACTAAAGTTTTTCTTAGCTTTATAATTACCAATGACCATATAATTCCTAACACTCTTATTTTAAGTATATGTTATAATCAGGATACAGGTCTTATATCTAGATCATGACATGACTTGAAAATCTTCAATGAATTGTCTTTTACAGGCGCTTCATGAAATGAACGATGACTAAAAAAATCCTATGGGTCATAGAGTCTTAACGACCCTTCTTGCCACAGTTGTTCAAGGACCCAGTCTTGGCTCAGGAGGAGACTACTCGCAGTATCTATGTGAATCCAGAGGAACGCACTGCGATTGTTTGAGTGTCTGAGAACTACTCGTAGCCGTTTTAATTTTGGCCCCTGCATATCCTTGATCAAAGATCTCAATGCAGTTAACAAGTCAACAAGTTAACTTGGCTCTTGGCGAGACATTCAATGGTATCCAAACTCTGCGGAGTGTACCATCTTGGTGCCAATTAGGGTTCTGGTGAAGTGTTGGGGTCTCACAACCATTGTGGTAGTCAACAGCGATCACTGATCCAGAGTTTTGATGTTTCATCAATGTGAGGTAAAGCTACATTGAATCACAAACATCTTTATTAGAAGAAAAGTGGGTTAAGAGTGGTATGAGCGTGTAATATATCTTGGTGAGAGATATACTCATCAGCTAGACTTCGAATTATCATCAATGCATGGTATATTACACTGAATCATCCAACTCTTAAATTAGAAAACTTGTAGGTAAGAATGGTTGTTGATGCCTCACATTTACCATTGGTGTTATAGCAAAGATCACTGGAATAGAGTTTCAAAATATCATCATCACTTGGTTTTGAATGATGAATCTGTTATTTCTTGCATCATAAAATAGAGTGGGTAAGAATGGATTGGTGTGTGTGATAAACTGCGGTATACAATCTAACCATCGGCACAGAGTTTGTAACTCTCGACTCTAAGTGGCTTAACTCAAAGTGTCTAGAAGTTGAGTTGTAGAAGACTTTAGGTTGGGTAAAGAAGAGTTGTTAGTGCTTCATACCCATTATGGTGTACCAATGAGAATCATCAGCACATGGTATTTGGTCTCAGCAGTGAGTGGTATAACTCAGTGCGTCGTCGTCTGGTAAAAAATGTCTTAGTGAATCACGGTGATGGTAAAACACGTCATTGACATGAGAAATTTGAATCTGTATTCCTGATTGGTATAGATCAGGAACATTGACGATCGTGCAAATTATGTAATTAAAAATATTTTTGGATTTTTAATTTTGAAAAGAAAGACATAAAGGAAAAACGTATTTTTGGATTTTAGAACTTTATAATTTTTTGTTGTTTTTAATTCTCCCCCTAAATTTTTGCATGGAAGAGAATATCAAAAGTAGATAATATGAACAAATTTAACTAAAAAATCTACAAAATTCACAAGAACTGATTTTTCAGTCATCGAAACGAATAAAATTCAATTTCGGAACGAAGTTACCTTTTCAACACACCATTAGTTATGATCCCCACGTGATCTTTCCTTTCTTCCCTCCCGCAAAAGGACACATACTCTCCATTAATGATTTGAATTTCGAGCAAATGAGAGTTGTCTCCTGTCATGTGCCTGGAACAGCCATTATCAATAAGGCGAAGTCTGATGATATTCCTCCATAGCTGCTTTTGCACAACCTGCAGGATTAGTTGGTTTTGGGAAGCCACTCCATTTTGAAACTAGGTTGACCATTATCATCAACACATGATACCCTTTCCCATGACATATCCTGTTTATCAGATAAGAATGAAGAGTTAGCGGGACAATGTGAAGAGTTTGAATTTTGGCTTTTGGGTACCCATCTATAGTTGGTTTAGGTCTCTTGTTGTTTGACCAGATGGGTGCATCAACAATTGATTTTGAAACAGGACTCCCCCTTGACTTGTGCTTATATTTTAAGTGTGAGCCAGATGACGATCCTTGAGATGACTTTGACCTAACCGACTGCGATTTGGCAATGTCATCTCCTAAATTGGTCCTTTTATCCTTGGGGGCCTGATTCTTCGCCTTTGCAGCATTCCAATCACCATCTCTTGAATGTGACCTCGAGGGCTTTCTTTTCCAAGATCTCCCTCTTGGCACCTTCTGCCAATGTTGTTTATAGTAGGGAACATAAGGACGATGTGGACAGTTCCGAGCTATGTGACCTGCAATACCACAGTTAAAGCAAGTTTGTCTCTTCAAATAAATGAGATTGTGACTTGGTCCTTGTCCAAATGAATTTTTCAAAAAGTTACCACAAGTACAAGCACAAGCACATTTATTGGGACATGGTCTTGGTCCACAAGGAATTTCACCTTCTTTCACAAATTTTTGTGGTTTAAATTTTCTAGAGGCAGTATTACCACGAAGTTTAGAAGGAACAAAAATGTTAGCAGTCTTATCATCACCATTTTCAAAAATCAAATTATCAGTTTTTGAGGAATTTTCAGCAAAAGTACAATCCTGATTGCCTTCCTTGTTTCCAGCACCTTCTAAAACAGAATATGCACATGAAGTAGAGGCATTAGTAGCGTTCACCTTAACATTAACAGTGGAACTGGATTGATCATCATGAATAGAACCAGTTTCAGTGGACAACTCTGTCTCGTCGGTTTCAAGGGGTGGGGTATAGTTATCATTAAAAGGGGTGGAACGCTTTTATACCCGAGACCTCACCAAAATTATTAGTCCACTTTGTTTGGTGTTCAATTATTGATTCGACTGTCGCGCTTGACACATCAAATTTTTTAAAATTGAACTCAGCGTCCTGAAATTTGGCTTTCAACGCGTCAAGCTTGGCAGTCAATTCGGCATTCTTTTCTTTGGCGAATTTATGGTGATAACAGTTGATACTGTATTCTTCTTGTAATTTCTTAAAGTCTGAAGTTTTAGCTTCCAACTTTTTTTAAAGGGTTTCAGTTTCTTTTTAAGGTTGTAAATATAATTTTGAGTAAATTACAAAAATGGTCCCTGTGGTTGGCAGGAACTTTCAATAATGGTCCCACTGTTGAAAAAATCACTATAATGGTACTTGTGGTTACGATTTAGTGACAATAATGGTCCAAAGGCCAAGTAAAATGACCATTTTATCCTTTTTAATTTCTTTTTTATTTTCCTTTAATATTTAATTTATTACAGTAATTAAAAAAATTACCCCACCTGTCTCTCTCTCTCTCTCTCTCTCTCTCTGGATGTAAAATTGTATTCGACGAGAGACAAGTTTTTTCCGGTGAGTTCTAGAATATTTACCAAATTCTCAAATTACACCGTATTATATACTAATAAAGCCTAAATTGCGTTTCACAAAATTAAACATGAAACAAATTTTGACCATTAATCTATTCGTATCTCCACATTGACATAATCCTCCCAAAATACTCAATCGTGAAATGGCAATCAAGAAAACCTGCAAAAAGAAACCCTAAAATTCGAGATGCTCAGCGTTTACCTTCAAAGATCCACCATCCTTTTGCTGCTGACCATTCCTATTATGTTCATCTAGATCTTCTCTAAACACTTCCTCATCTTATTCAGACAATCCAAAGAAATCGTCGCCGCATCCTACAGATCTGTGCCTACGCCTCCAACTTCCCGATCCAAAAATTCCTCCAAGCCCAAAGCATCGTCAACCCTAGCGCCTACATTGCTGGCGAGACTTTTTTGATCCACCTTCCATTGATGGCGAATTTTGAGTTGAAGGAAACGAAGCGGAAGGTAAGAAATGCCTCTCACGTAGTATCGATTGATGGTTATCAACATGTGCCTCTGGAAAATGAAGATGCTCTAATGAAAGCAGTTGCACACTAGCTTGAAAATACCACCGCAACTCATGAAAGGTGGTCAGATGCCACCGCAGCAGATGAACAGTGGGCAGATGCCACCGCAGCAGCAGATGAAAGGTGTTCCCCAGATGAATAATGGCGGCGGAAATGGTGGGAAGAAAGGCGGAGGTGGTGGTGCTGGTGGTAATATTCATGTACAGATGAATGGTGGAGGGAAGAAAGGTGGAGGTGGGGGTGGTGCCAGAAACAATGGAGGTAATCAAAATCAGAGTGGTGGAATAGGAAAGAACGGTGGTAAGAATGGTGGTGGAGGTCCTGTAGGTAGATTTGGAGAGAGAGAGAGAGAGAGACAGAGAGAGAGAGAGAGACGTGTGGGGGTGGAGGGGGGATAATTTTTTTTAATTAATTTAATAAATTAAATATTAAAAGAAAATGAAAAAGAAATTAAAACGGGTAAAATGGTCATTTTACTTGGCCTTTGGACCATTATTGTCACTAAATTGTAACCATAAGTACCATTATAGTGATTTTTTCAACAGTATGATCATTATTGAAAGTTCCTGCCAACCACATGGACCATATTTGTAATTTATTCTATAATTTTTAAGGTCAAATACTTCTCTAACGAGACGGTCATTGTATTCACGATATTTATTTATTTTGTTTTCGCAAATTTGAGTGCATGACTTTTCGCAAACGTCTTTTGAAGTAGGAACCATTTTGACCAAAAATAATATAACCATATAACCTTAAAAGATTAAAAATTGACCGAAAATTGTTTTGTATTCACTTGAAAATTAAAATCAGACAAAATAATTGTATTAACCAAAATCAAAGATGTTGACAAAAAATAAAAAGAACTTACCGAAATCACTTGAAAATAAAACGATCGAAAAAAAAATATTCAAAATGGGAATGTCTTCATTGGTAAAAAAAAGTAATCAACCAAAACTCAAATTTCATAAAATAATTTTACGTTTCTCTCTCTAAACAATCTCTCTAGAATTTCTTTCTCTTGAATTATTTACGTTTCTGGGTTTTTTGTATTTCATTATGGCTGGTGTATCACCAGGCATAATTCATGATCCAGATTCATATTTGGAAACTGATGAGGTACTAGGAATTCAGAGTCATATATGTTCTGCACAAGATTTTATAGATCATGAAAATACATTCAATATGGTTGAAAAAAGATTAAAAAACATAAAAACCAAACAGCCATGTATTTTCAAACATCTTGACAGAAACATACAAAAAAAGAAATCTGTTATAAACCATAAACGGGTTACAGATTTAGTTGCTGGGAAAAAAATAGATATACTTTCTCATAATTATCAGGAGAAATAAAAACAATGTGAAGTCTATGCTGCTACTCCAACTGTTTTTAGTCATCATTCGGTTTTGCAAACTCATGGAGATGAAGGCAAAGCTTTGGAGATGATCAACAATTTGAATCTTCCTGAAGATGGCTGCAAAGATGGTATGAGTACCGACTACTCATCATCAGAAGAATTTGATGGTGAAGAAGATTATTCTAAAGCTCCTCCTAAAGGTGACACTATCAAGAACATAGGTGACTGCATGGAGGCCAACTCCACGGATGCTACAAGAGGTATCTCTTCTACAAATGGAGGAGAACAAGACCACACGGTAAAGAACTTAAAACCGATAAATGTGGAAGATGAACACATCCTTCCAAGCATCGGGTATGGTGGTGAAGAAAGAGAGACTTCGCAGCAAGCTTCCAGCCAAGCCACAAACACGAGTACACGTCACTTTCCAACAGTCTCCATGTTCGGAAAAGTCATCCCTGCGAGTATTCATTATTCTCCAACGGTCACCATGAGGAATGGGGAAGGTATTTCTGAATCTTGCTCATTTGATAATTTAAATCGGTCACTGTCTCATGATAAAGAAAGTGATTAGCTTCCTTTAACTTTAAAGAAACAATTAATTATAGATGATAATGATAGCTTTGACCATAGGAACACTAATATGGGGGACAAACAAACAATCTTTTCTAGATCCCATCATGATGTTCCAAGTAAATTCAAAAAAGATGCTAATCCGATGCACACAATCGGCAATTACAATTCTTTGCCCCATATGGATCCTATTGAACCCATTTCGTCCTTGTTTGGATCGACCCATACCCATATTCCTCCAATGTTGGGCCTTCATAAGAATACTACACAAATGGGCTATCATAATTCTCCTTCAATATTGGGTCTTCCAAAGTCCACCATAGCTATTAACTCTAAAAACCCTTCCAAGCCCATTAACTCTATATCTTCAAAGGCTTTTAGGAAATCTAGTAACAAAGATATTTTGAAGTCTAAACCTGATAATACTAAAAATGTCCTTAATCCAAATTGTACCCCTGAACCCAATGGCGTTGTCTCCAACGGTTTCGATCCTTTTACTAATTCTAATAAACAAAGAAATATTAATCGTAATATGGAATCAGAAAACAAAAATAATAATGCGTGGTCCCGTAAACTCCCGTTGCTCGTTAATTCTCAGGCTAACATCTTGAGTGGTTCTCACAAACACTCTAGTAACAATTTCCGCTTTATTCCTAACTTAAATCAAGATATTGAAGTTCCTGTTGATATCCCGGTAACAGTCGTTAATAAAATTTGTCAGACTCATGCGCGGACCATATGTGGTTATTTTGTTGGATGCAAAATGAATTATTCGGATGTTCGTTTTCTCGCTTCTAAGATGTGGTCACAACATGGTCTTGAGGACGTTTTGTTAAATGGTAATGGAGTTTATTTATTTAAATTTAACAACGACCAAGGTCTCAAACATGTTATAACACACGGCCCATGGACTTTTAGGGGTGCGCCCATTGTAATGCAAAAATGGAGACCCGGACTTAGCATTCATAGAAACAACCATGACAAAGTTCCTCTATGGATTAAAATACATGACATCCCTTATGAGACATGGAGTGAGGAAGGCTTAAGTCACATTGCTTCTAAAATTGGAAAGCCGCTTGCCATGGACTCTTATACGGCAAACATGTGCACTTATGCTGCTGGTAAATCCGTTTATGCACGTGTACTCCTAGAAGTACCCACGCGTCCCACATGGGTTGCAAAGTGATGATCCGAATCCCTGATCCCGATACTCTTGAACTTTCTACTCATACTCTTAGAGTTGAATATGAATGGAAACCGCCTATGTGCTCCCATTGTAAGGTGTTTGGTCATGAAACACATGTGTGTATGCATGTTATTGCTAAAGCTAATGCTACTTCTCCCACAACTACGGATAAGCTAGAACAGCCTCAATTTTCTACCAGTATAGATAAAAGTGATGATTTTATTACGGTTTCAAAAAAGAAAAATTATTCAAAACATGATTCTAAAAATGACAAGAAAAACAATGAATCTTCTAAAAGTCATCCGAGTGGAAAATACCAAAACACTTCGCAAGAAAACTATTTTACCAAAAATAATAATAAATTTAAAACTAATAGAAATAAATCGCGATTTGAGTTCCGCCCGGTTCCTAATAAGAACCGCCCCCCCCATTCCCCCCCTTTCTGATGATCCCCCACCAGGTTTCCCTACTCCCATCGTCCGCCTTTCTTCCACCATGCCCCCGAAACAGTCTGTGCGCTCCACTCCTATCTTCAATGTCTTCTCCGTTTTTGAGAGTTGTTCAACCGATATCACAGATCATCCCACTTCCACGTCCCCCTCCCCCTACGCATGCTCCCTCCCCTATTATTTCTGATGATTTTGTCACGGATACTGATGACCTCTTCGACGAGGATAAATGCATTGAGGTCGACTCTGATGATGGGGAAACTGCCCAGTTCATTGTAGGAGATATTGGATCCCCTCATGATCACCTTATGATAGCTCCGGGGTCCGAGCAGATGGACTCCACCCCCATCTCGGTTTTCATATGACGCACGTAGCTGCGTGGAACTCTCGCGGTCTCTGTAAGCTTTCTCATCAGAAAGCTTTGAGAGAGCTTATCCGCGATCAAAATCTCCAAATTTGTGCCGCCATTGAAACTCGTGCTTCATTCTCTAATCTCCCTCGTATCTGTAGTCGTGTCTTTGGATCCTGGTCTTGGTCTTCCAACGGGCTTTTTTGCCCTAGAGGGACTAGAATTGTGGTTGCCTGGGACCCGATGGCTGTTGATATGATGCTTCTCGACTCCAATGATCAGGTTATGCATTTCAGCGTTAAAATTCGTGCTTCTAATAAATCCTTCTTCTGCTCGTTCATCTATGCTCATAATAATCACATGCTGCGTCGCTCTCTATGGGATTCTCTTGCGGCTCATAAACATGTTGTTAAAGCTGCCCCCTGGATCGTGTTGGGTGATTTCAATGTTGCTCTTGACATGAAAGATAGCACCGCTGGGGCGTCTGGTATCTCTCGTGGCATGGATGATTTCAGGGACTGTGTGAATCGGATTGAGATGGAGGACCTTAATTTCAAAGGTCTTTTCTACACCTGGACCAAGTCTCCTAACGGTTCCGGTGGCATTCTCAAGAAGCTTGACCGTGTTATGGGTAATCCGCGCTTCGTTGCTTCTTTCCTCTCTGCTTCTGTCACTTTTCTCCCTTACCGATCGTCCGACCATTCCCCTGTTGTGCTTTCTCTCCCCCTCAGATCCCCGTTCAAGCCTAAACCGTTCAAGTTCCCTAATTTTCTGACCTATAAGAACGAGTTTAAGCATGTTGTTGCTTCTTCTTGGGATCCCAATATCCCCGACCATCAGATGTATAAGGTTTTCCAAAACCTGAAAAATCTGAAAGCGCCTTTGCGTAAGCTGCTGCGTAGCCAAGGCAACCTCTTCTCTAAGGTTACCTGTCTTCGTACTGAGCTTGATAGAGTTCAGATTGCTCTGGATCGGGACCCTTTCAATATGCCTCTCCGTGACGAACAATGCAGGTACCTTCTCTCCTATAACGAGGCTTGCCTGGATGAAAAGAGGTTCCTGAAACAGAAGGCTAAGGTTGACTGGCTTCGTGAGGGTGATAAAAACTCTGCTTTCTTCCACAAGTCTGTTAAAAGCCATAATTCATGCAATCGTATCGACTCCATCCAGGATGCCCAGGGCAGCTGGATTTCTGGGGATGCCCTCCCCAATCTGTTCGTCTCCCACTTCCAAACTTTCTTAGGCATAGCCCACCCGTCCAGTGCTATTCATGACCCGTGTTCCCTCTTCTCTAAGAAGCACTCCCCTCTTCAATCTGCCACCATGCTTACTCCTGTTACGGATGAGGAGGTTAAGTGCATCTTGTTCCAGATGGGCGATGATAAAGCGCCCGGCCCAGATGGTTTCTCGGTTAAGTTCTTCAAGTCTGCTTGGGATATCGTGGGGCACGATGTTTGTTCGGCGGTTAAGGAGTTCTTCTCTTCTGGTAAAATCCTTAAGTCGCTCAACAACACCGTGCTTGCTCTCATCCCTAAGGTTGACTCCCCGTCTAAAGTCACTGATTTCTGCCCCATCGCCTGTTGTAACGTTGTTTACAAATGTATCAGCAAGATCATTGCGGAGCGTATCAAGAACCACCTCTCTTCTCTGGTTGATGAAAACCAGTCTGCTTTCATTCCAGGGCGTGTGATCACTGACAATGTTCTTCTTGTCCAGGAGCTCATACGTGATTATCATTATCATCGTGGTCCCCCCAGATGTGCGTTTAAAGTCGATATCCAAAAAGCTTACGATACGGTTGACTGGTTTTTCTTCGCACCATCTTGGTTGGGTTTGGTTTCCCCATTCGTATGATTGACTGGATCATGACGTGTGTCTCCACTGTTGCTTACTTTGTGAGCATCAATGGTAATATGCACGGATTCTTCGAAGGTCAAAGGGGCATCCGTCAGGGTGACCCGCTCTCTCCCTATCTCTTCACTCTTGTCATGGAGGTGCTTAACCTTATGATCAAGAGAAATATCTCTGACTCCGATTCTTTTAAATTCCATCGGCAATGTGAGGAGCAAAGTATCACCCATATCTGCTTTGCCGATGACCTTCTTCTCTTCTGTCATGGCGATAGCTCTTCGGTTCGTGTCATAAATGACTCTCTTGCTGAATTCTCTAGGGTCTCTGGGCTACACCCTAACGAAGCGAAGAGTGAAGCCTTCTACTGCAATGTTGGTGAGAGGACCAGAGCTTCCATTAATCGTATTGTTAGGTTTCCGGAGGGATCTCTCCCTGTACAATACCTTGGTGTCCCTCTCATCACCACTCGTCTTGTCCACAAGGACTGTAAACGCCTAGTTGATAAAGTCAAATGCAGGATTAACGACTGGAAGAACAAGTCTCTCTCTTTTGCCGGTCGTCTCCAACTCATCCTCTCTGTCCTTTCTTCCATGCAAATTTATTGGGCTTCCGTTTTTATTCTTCCTAAATCTATCTCTAACGAGATTGAGAAACTCACTAGGGGTTTCCTCTGGTGCAACGGTGAGATGAAGCGTGGTAAAGCCAACGTTTCATGGTAGACTGTATGTCTCCCTAAGACCCATGGTGGTCTGGGTATTCGTAACCTTGCTGTTTGGAATATTGCCCTTATGGCTTCCCATACCTGGAGACTCCTTTCTAATAAGGATTCTCTTTGGGTCAGGTGGATCCACTCGTACCGCCTCTATGGGCGTAACTTCTGGGATGCCCCCAAGAAGCGCGGTACGGGCTATGCGTGGCGCAATATACTCGACATGCGGGGTAAGATCAGGGGCTTTATTGTCTCCAAGGTTGGTGATGGCTGCTCTACGTCTGCTTGGTTCGACAACTGGCATCCTGCTGGTCCCCTTTCTCAGTTCTTATCCGCCCGTAACATCCATACTGCGGGCTTCACTCCTGATTCTAAGGTTGCTGACCTTGTCCTCAACGGGTGTTGGGTGCGCCCCTATTGCTGGCAGGACTCCCATCCCGTTCTGCTTTCTCATAACCCACCTTCTCTTTCCACGTCCGTTCCTAATAAACTCCTCTGGAGATCTTGCGACAGTAAGGTCTCTTCTTTTTCTGTCTGTTCTGTCTGGCACTCTATACGCCCCTCGGACCAGCCTGTAGATTGGTATCATCTTGTTTGGTACTCCCAGAATATCCCTAGACACGCCTTCATTCTCTGGGTTGCTCTCAAAGATCGGCTCAAGACCCATGATAAAATCAGAAGCTGGGAGACTAACGCCAACCTTATCTGTGCCTTCTGCGGTGATTGTTCCGATTCCCTTCCACATCTTTTTTTTGAGTGTTCTTTCCCTTCTATGGTTTGGCATGATCTTCAGCATGTTATGAACCTCTCCTTCCCCACAAATTGCTGGTCGGATATCATCAATCTCCTCAAGCCCATCACTAAGGGTAAGAACGTTTGGTCCATTATCCGAAGACTTGTGCTTGCGGGAGCTATCTACCACATTTGACATGAAAGAAATAACCGGATTTTTAAGAATAATAGACGATCGTATCATGATGTTGTCAAAACTATTATTGATGATGTCCGTTGTAGATTGGTGAGTCTCTCTATGAAACCTTCTCCTAATGTTATTTTGGCTAAAAGAGTATGGTCCCTACCCTAACGTTGAGAGATGTATCTCCTATTTTACACTGTGGTCTATTATTCTCTCCTATCTCATCTTTTATATTATATATTTCTTGGATTGTATGGTTTGTTTTTTGCAGGATGTTTGCTTTTTATGTTCCTGCTATGTTCTCTGGTTCCAAAACCTGTTTTGGTTCCTAGTATTGCCTTGTAGACCATTGGGGCCTGTCCCAATGGGTATTTTTGTTGTTTATTTGGTGGGGAGTCCCCAGCCTTAAATTGTATTTATTCTTTTTATTAATAAAATTTGCCAGAGGTACCGTCCTCTTTACCCAAAAAAAAAATAATAATAAAAAAAATTCATAAAATAAGAGTTTCAAAAAAAAATGTAATCAACCAAAATTGTCTTCGGTGGAGAAAATGACGTAGTTTAAAAATCAAATTTTTGACCAAGAAAGAGGAAGTTGACCAAAACAAATACAAAAACACTTACCCATCTTAAAAACCAAATAATAACGTGGCCCTTTTTGTCCAAGTAAAATATATGGGTCAAAAATTTTTTGAGGGAATTCCAAGCTGACCGAAAACAATCAGAGAACCTAAAAAAAAAAAACTTGTGCCGCCGAAAACTATAACAACCCTAACCGAGATTTATAAGCAGCAGCCGAACTCTAAAAAAACCTAGCCGAAAACTTGGTATCAGCCCAAAACAATTTTCAACCCTAGCCGAAAAGTCTAAAGCTGCCGCCGAAAACTCCTTCAATGGACCAAAAACACAATTTTGTTCATAAATTCGAATTTTTAAAGATCAAAACAACCAAATTTTCTAAAAAAAAATAATGAACACGAAGAACAATAAAAACAGGTTCCGTCCAAATCCGTTCAAAAATGCCAAAAACTCCAATATCCAAGCAATTGATTGGAAAATATTGATACCAAAACAGCCAAAAACACAAGTTTTGAGGCTCTGATACCACTTGTAAGTCCCAAAACTTCTAGATCTATACAGTATCAATCACAAACACTCGATTGGTACGGAATCCCAATGAGTATCAATCCGAAACACACAAGAACGCGGAGTAAACCTTCAATGCACTCGATTAATATTGAGAAATCGACTAGTACATAAGATTTCTTCTAGATGATCGAATGATCAATTCTCTATCTTCTAAGCTCCCAAATTTTTGTAAAGCTATAAAATTGCGTAAGATTGTGAACCAAAGTTGTAATGTTAAAATATATTTGTTTATTTCAAATACTATTTGCGTAAGGAAAAATAATTAAACCAAACATAAAATATGAAAAATTAAGACCTTAAAAGTGTGACATTTTTTGTTAGAAAAAGTTAGAATACACAAAATTATAAATTTTATAAGATTTTATTTATTTAGAACAATAATACATATCATATATAACATTTATAAAAGAATTAACATAAACTCAACAATTGTCTATATTTTTACTTCGTAAACTAATGTTGATAGAAAAACATAACTATGAGTTAAATAAATAAAGTGTTTTCAAAAACAAATAAATACAAATAGAAAAGTACAAGTATAAAAAAACTTTTAGTTTGTAGGATTAGACGATACGGCTGTTGTAGAAGTCGCACTATGTAATTGAAAAAAAAACTATTATTTTTTAAGGTTAAAATGTAATATTTTGGGGTTAGAAGAGGTTAGAAGATTCAAGAAGAGGTAGTTCCAAGTCTACCCCAAGAAGAGGACGCACAGACCTTTTTAGGTCTGTGGTCTTCTAAAAAATAAATAGTCTGCAAGGTAAAACGTCTGCGCGCTGTCTGCACGGTGCAGACTAAAGAGGTCAAGAAGTACTTTTTCAGAAAAAACAAACAACACCGTAGTTTACTTTTCTTTTCTGTTTTTGATTCTTTTTCAGAAAAACAAGATTACAAAAATATTTTTCTTTTCTGTTTTTAATCTTTTTCAGAAAAACCAAAAATATGTTATTCGTTTTATATTCAGAAAATACAATTTTTTTGAAGTGATGGTAAATTCATTCATGAATTTAAGTCTGCAACAAGGAATTGACAGTCGACTTCATTACTTCTTTCTACCATATCTCATTTCAACTTCCACGTAGACCAATGATTATCGGAACAAAACCAGTTCGGTATAGAGCTACAAACATTCTAATTGATGATCGCAAAATCATTATCACCATGATTATCGTGAAACTCTCAACCATTCTACACCAATCTACTATTCTCCATCATATTTGCTTTCATGTAAACGTAACCCTTATGAAGATTCTCAGCAAGCAATTACCACTGAGGTTGATGGTTACACAACATGTGTTTGTGATCTCGCAATTGTTATCACCATAATTACGAGTGAAACCTAAAAATCCGAAATACCTTTATGAATTGACGGTTAAATGCGTGAAATCTCAATTTTTGTTTTGAGTGATCTTAATGAAATGTTCTTGACCTAAGACATTTCCTCCCAACAGATCCAGTTTTTAAGTTTTCAAGAGATTTCTATTACAAACAGCCACTTAAAGAAAATCCAAACCTACTTGTTATTAATGGCTACACTGGTCAAACAAGTACTTCTTTTCGATTTCGGACTTATGTTAAGTTTCGCAATCCGTTAGAAGATCAAGCCACCTATGAAGCCAACACTTAAAAGAAACCTTTCACTGTTTCTCATCAAACAGTTGATCGTAATTCAACGGGAAACCACACAAGCACTTCGGAATCTCTCTTGATTCAGAAGGAAGAAATCATTGCTCGGGATCCATCTGCTTTCATGCCAACTATTTGACATCACAGAATCCCTCAAATTTAAATTGATTTATTTCTTTTTCTTTGGCACACTCTTGCACAAAAATCTTTTTAGATTTTCCTAACTCTGGTTTCAATTTTCGAAAGGCTTTGTATGGCTCGAACAGGTTTAAATGATGACTCATCAATGTAACAGTTCCTTGGAGATAAGGTTTACTTAGGCGGGAAGATTTGAAATATTTTGACATCACTCAAGCGCATCAGTTGTAACGTAACCTACACATTATAACAGCACGCGTAAATCAAGGCCACTTTTTGGGTAACTGAGACACCCGAGATTTTTTTTTATCACATGAAATAAAAATATGGGTAATCACAAACTGAATACCAACACAACCATAGCAGTGAAATAAGACTTACACATAATATATTGATTGAATACAATTTCATTCAATTCCATAATTACATCGTTTTATTTCATCTTCTTTAATCCTTGTATACCTGGAATACACAACATAAAATACACATTCGTAAGACTATAAAGTCTTGTGAGTTACATGAATTTGGATTTGTACTATATTTATACAAATACTCATTTAAATATTGTTTACTTGTGAAATTGCATTAATACATTCACCTTTACTTATTCTCAATTTATCCCTCCTTTACTTACCGCTTTGTGGAATATAACTCCACAACATTACTTTTGCTAATAACCTATTTTACTTGGAACACATATTATACATCATACTCTTGTCGTCCCAAACTCACACATTATTAACTTCTTACTTGCTGGTTGAATACACAACCGTTACCACATATGCTACACAAACAACCCCTACCTATTGAGTCCTTATAATGACTCTTTAATTACTAATGCTCATACCCTCCACATATATAATATATATACCAATAAATCATACATTATCTATTAAGTCATATAGATGACTTCTTCAAACATGCATATATCTTTACTATATGTGCGTATACTTAGTATCAATATATTTATCCCTTTAAGGATTTTTATGCCATTACGTGTACCCCCATACTTACAACACAACTCGTATAGCTGAATATCATCACATATATATAAATAACTTCAACTAATTCTGAATTATAATTTCTTTTTATTCATGTTTATTTACAAGCAACTCTGTATTCGTTTCCCTCCTCAGAATGGAATTAATCCATCCATGAGGGTGTGCTCGGTTTTCTCTCCCTTCATGGAATAGAACATATTTATCCATAAGGGCGTGCTAATTTCATCTCCCTTCATGATATAGAACAACTAACCATAAGGGCATGCTAAAGACAACTACCTCGCGAAGGGAAATAACATCCCAGTAGTGCCTTCCGACCTCCCTTCAAACGGGTAAGGTCCTAGTTAATCCCCCTTCAAGCGGGTAAGATTCTAATTGATCCCCCTTCTCGCGGGTAAGATCCTGATTGATCCCCCTTCTCGCGGGTAAGATCCTGGGTCGGAATATATTACTTTTACTTTCTTCTTTAGCTAACAGGCTCAACTTTCGTAACTCATAACATTTCAATTGCATAAGATAGTCTATACTTGCTATTTACACAATTCACCTTTATTACATTAATCTCATAACTATTGTATTCCATGTCAATACATTTCACCCAACTTTCATTTATTCTTTGCATGCGTACATTAATTTCATATCTTTCATTATATACCAATTACTTAACATGTATATACACAACCAAGATAATCACTTTATTTCACTATACTATTACTACGAGGAGTTAAGTCCCCGATTACAACAATTCATCGTATCTCATTTTGTGATTGAAGTTATGTCCCCAGTGTTTTACTCCTTCATCTATATCATTCATACTACTTTTAAGGCTATATGACAACACATATACTTTACTACATTACTCATTATTTATGGGGAGTTATGTCCCCAAATGCTTTATTTCTTCATTTATATCACTTTATATACCTTTTTAAGGTTATGTACCAACACATATACCTTAACTACATTATTGATTACTCATGGAGAGTTATATCCCCATATAACTTATTATCTTTCATAACATTCTTGTACTTTTACATATACTCTTTCTACCATTTCATCATTACTTCTATGTATTTTAAGGCTATAAGCCAAATACTAACTCTTATATCATTACTTATCTCTTACTTATCATTCATACACTTTTCATAATATGATATTCTCTTTAGAACACGAATATCATTATCTCATATAATGCTTATCGACATAACATAAGTATTAACACATATTAATCTCTTCATATAGAAAACATAATAAATATTTCATAATATTTGCCATGTATCTCAAAATGGGTAAAAGCTACATGTACTCACCTTGGCTAGTTAGAGAAGTCTAACTAGGTTTACTCCGTTTCCTTGTCCCTTCCATTCCATGAATTTTACTCCTTAATTACCTAAGGAGTTCATTAACATTCTTATTAATACATGATAGGTCTTAAAAATACATATAAAGACCACTTAACCCATGTCCTAATATACTTATTTTCATGTTCTCACACATTATTATGCTTATACTAGAAGTTCGGGGATCAAACTACACAAATAGGGCAATAACGGGAGTGAATTTCAAAAATTCAGGTCACACGGGTCGTGTGGGACTCACACGGGTCGTGTAGGACCTTCAGAAGCTCGGATTGCAGACCCAGGTTCCCCACACGGGTCGTGTAACCTAACACGGGTCGTGTCAGGCTACAGACCCATTTTTCTTCATTTCCTGCATAACCTTTGATCCTTGGTCTGAATAGTTCCAGCTCAAACTCGATTCAAAAGGCAACCATATTATGATATTAAGAACATTTCTAAACCTCTTATACATCACTTATTAATCCATAAACATTAGAATCAAACCAATCCTCACAAACCCGAATTCTAGGGTTCATGAACACATTTGTCAATTCCTTTGCTTCTAATTATTTCTAAAGGAGGAATTGAGTTTCAAATGGTGATTAGAACACGATTTTGAGATTAGAACATTAGAACAAACCCCTCTCAACCTCTGAATTTCGTTTTCCAACTACCCAATTCAACCCAAAATAAATCTACTAGCTTACAAGGATGAAGTTCTAAACTTATATGGCTTGGAGATCACAAAATCAAACTTGATTCTTCAATTCTTGCTTTAATTCCTTCAAAATCTCCAGGAATCAAATTGGGTTTCTTCTGGCTGAAGGTCTTTCACGTACAAAATGAAGTGGTATAGAATGTTCCTCCCATTTATACCTCTATACTTTGGAGAAATGACCATTTGGTCCCTCAACTTTCCTAGTTTTCACTTTAGGCACAAAACTCTCTTTATTTCTAGGAACTTTTAAGTCTTAGAGTTTTGCCCCATATAAACTTATTTTACACTTTTAAGAACATTCTAACACATAAAAATCTCATCATAAGGTTATATATTTCAAAATGACGAAAATGCCCTTTTTGGTCATTTTAAACTTTTCATTCACTTTCATATTTTCGTTCTTAATACTTGATACTTATAACTATAATATAATTCATATATTTCATTCTCAATGAAAATATAATTCCTTGCATTTTGTATTAGTAATTAGAAATTACCAAAATACCCTTTTGCTCTAAATACGAATAATTACTTACTAATTATTCCTTTACTTCTTACTTCCCACTTGGACATATTTTTGGGTCGTTACAATACCTACCCCTTAAAAGGATTCTGTCCCCGGAATCACTTAAACACAGAATAGATTTATATAACATAAACATTTCTTTTACAAACGTATGATTCTTCTTATTACAATCTTCAATCACTTTATTCTTAAATTTAGAGGGTTATTACCCTTCAAATTTCATAAATTTCATTCAACACTTTATAAATTTTTACTTCCTATGAAGCTTTTCATAACATTTCTCATTTATTTATTTTACATGATGTCATCTTTCTTTCTTACATCTTTCAAAAATGGCAATGTACTTTGCTATTTTTCCTCATACCTTTCTTAAAACTTGAAAATTTTAAACTTTTCATACATTTATTTATGAAATCTTCAGTAATATAACCAAACATAGCTTGTCTAATAGCAAAAATTATAAAACATACTTTACATTTTCTTATAACTTTTGTCCCTTAGCGGACATCTTACTAAAATTTGGTATTGTCTTACAAAAGTATTCTTATTCATATTACATTTCTCTTCATATTTCTTGCTTTTAACAACTATTATGTTGCATTTCATTCACATACTCTTACTATTTCACCTTCTTATTAAGTTTTACACTATATCTCTCTTATACTTTCATTATTTTATATAAAACTGTTAAGGTTATCTCTTACTTTGCGAAACTTCTGCATTCCTTTCTAGTAGAATTTCTACTAATTTCTTACTTTTTCTTTCTATAGAAAAATTGACTCTTTCAAAAGTCAATCCATACTCTTACTATTCTTTCTTTTCTTGTCATTAAACTTTATCCTCACCAAACTATCATTCTCTTTCAAGTAAGATTTTATACAGGTAATTTGCTTTTATGCTTTTCCTTAGAAGTTTACCACTTCTTATCTTTACTTATTATGGAAAAATTAACTTTCCAAAATCAATCCTTAATTGAACTATTTTTTTAGACTTTAGTTCTCATAAACTTTTCTTTTATGTCTTAACTTTTATATTCTTCTTTCATTAAGTCATTCAGTCTTTTAAACCATTCTTTATCATTTCTAATAATTTTTAATACATTCCTATATGTAAGGAATGAATTTATTTCTTTCTTTTATATTCTATATCACCATATATACTCATAATCCTTATTGGGACAGAATCTGCCGAAACAGGATACCCTGTACGAAAAGTAGTATATCTTACACTAGGGAAATCGAAACGACTCACCGCCTTTCAATTTAGAAACTAGACATCCGTAGGTTTCTTTGTATATATAGCACAAAATTTTTGGCCTTGTAGATTTGTACAGTTTTTTTTTGTTGAAGTTGACTTACAAATTCTGTCAAACTTCCTCATTTCTATTCTTACTACTTTTATCATGAAGTTATCACTTCGTATAGTTGATTACTATTTCCCATACATTCTTATCAAATTATTATCTTATTATTCATTAACTTACATGTATTATTTTATAAATACATGTCTTATATCGTATTGTACATATAATACCTTTACTTCTTACTATATTAACACCTTGCGTGTTAGTTTCTTTCTTGTACTTCTTACTTCATACTAGTGCTAAACATAGCACTTTATACTTTTTCTTAACCTTATCATAAGGCCTTTCAAACACTTACCATGATCAATTTTTATAACTATGGAAACTTTATTATTATAATTATCACTTATGATTCTATACTTATAAAGCATAGCAATCCAACTCTTATCCTTTTCTATTCTTTCACAGTTTAAGTCTAGAAGTGGAATAATCCAATCCTAGTTCACTTAAACTATGGCTCTGATACCAAATGAGACACCCCAGATTTTTTTTTATCACATGAAATAAAAATCTGGGTAATCACAAACTGAATACCAACACAACCATAGCAGTGAAATAAGACTTACACATAATATATTGATTGAATACAATTACATTCAATTCCATAATTACATCGTTTTATTTCATCTTCTTTAATCCTTGTATACCTGGAATACACAACATAAAATACACATTCGTAAGACTATAAAGTCTTGTGAGTTACATGAATTTGGATTTGTACTATATTTATACAAATACTTATTTAAATATTGTTTACTTGTGAAATTGCATTAATACATTCACCTTTACTTATTCTCAATTTATCCCTCCTTTACTTACCGCTTTGTGGAATATAACTCCACAACATTACTTTTGCTAATAACCTATTTTACTTGGAACACATATTATACATCATACTCTTGTCGTCCCAAACTCACACATTATTAACTTCTTACTTGCTGGTTGAATATACAACCGTTACCACATATGCTACACAAACAACCCCTACCTATTGAGTCCTTATAATGACTCTTTAATTACTAATGCTCATACCCTCCACATATATAATATGTATACCGATAAATCATACATGATCTATTAAGTCATATAGATGACTTCTTCAAACATGCATATATCTTTACTATATATGCGTATACTTAGTATCAATATATTTATCCCTTTAAGAATTTTTATGCCATTACGTGTGCCCCCATACTTACAACACAACTCGTATAGCTGAATATCATCACATATATATAAATAACTTCAACTAATTCTGAATCATAATTTCTTTCTATTCATGTTTATTTACAAGCAACTCTGTATTCTTTTCCCTCCTCGGAATGGAATTAATCCATCCATGAGGGTGTGCTCGGTTTTCTCTCCCTTCATGGAATAGAACATATTTATCCATAAGGGCGTGCTAATTTCATCTCCCTTCATGATATAGAACAACTAACCATAAGGGCGTGCTAAAGACAACTACCTCGCAAAGGGAAATAACATCCCAGTAGTGCCTTCCGACCTCCCTTCAAACGGGTAAGGTCCTAGTTAATCCCCCTTCAAGTGGGTAAGATTCTGATTGATCCCCCTTCTCGCGGGTAAGATCCTGATTGATCCCCCTTCTCGTGGGTAAGATCCTGGGTCGGAATATATTACTTTTACTTTCTTCTTTAGCTAACAGGCTCAACTTTCGTAACTCATAACATTTCAATTGCATAAGATAGTCTATACTTGCTATTTACACAATTCACCTTTATTACATTAATCTCATAACTATTGTATTCCATGTCAATACATTTCACCCAACTTTCATTTATTCTTTGCATGCGTACATTAATTTCATATCTTTCATTATATACCAATTACTTAACATGTATATGCACAACTAAGATAATCACTTTATTTCACTATACTATTACTACGAGGAGTTATGTCCCCGATTACAACAATTCATCGTATCTCATTTCGTGATTGGAGTTATGTCCCCAGTGTTTTACTCCTTCATCTATATCATTCATACTACTTTTAAGGCTATATGACAACACATATACTTTACTACATTACTCATTATTTATGGGGAGTTATGTCCCTAAATGCTTTATTTCTTCATTTATATCACTTTATATACCTTTTTAAGGTTATGTACCAACACATATACCTTAACTACATTATTGATTACTCATGGAGAGTTATATCCCCATATAACTTATTATCTTTCATAACATTCTTGTACTTTTACATATACTCTTTCTACCATTTCATCATTACTTCTATGTATTTTAAGGCTATAAGCCAAATACTAACTCTTATATCATTACTTATCTCTTACTTATCATTCATACACTTTTCATAATATGATATTCTCATTAGAACACCAATATCATTATCTCACATAATACTTATCGACATAACATAAGTATTAACACATATTCATCTCTTCATATAGAAAACATAATAAATATTTCATAATATTTGCCATGTATCTCAAAATGGGTAAAAGCTACATGTACTCACCTTGGCTAGTTAGAGAAGTCTAACTAGGGTTACTCCGTTTCCTTGTCCCTTCCATTCCATGAATGTTACTCCTTAATTACCTAAGGAGTTCATTAACATTCTTATTAATACATGATAGTGTGACAAATGTAAATTTTGGTCAACAAAAGTCAACTGTAGTCGAACGAAGTGTACGTTAATTTATATGTTGAAAAGTTATTTTCCATAACTTTTGCAGTGAATTATTAATATTATAAGTATTACGTATGCTAAATCAAACAATTATCGGTTAAAAGTTGAAAATACGGACAGCAGACTACTGTAGCGTAAAAATTCGATAATCGTACAATTATGATTTTGAGAATAATAATATTCATAAAACAATCTACTCGTAAATACGAACCCGTGGATATATAGAACGTCAAAAACAGAGTTCGTATGTGGAAGTTACAACGATTAAACCGCGGTGAACGGATAAATGTACACAGGGTTTGGAACCAAAATACAAAATAAGGTGCCTTAAACATCAAATATGAAATAACAATTCATATGATAAGTAACGTAATAATATCTAGTATTTAATTTCAAAGCTAAATGCAATTTCCGGTAAAATACCAAAAATCGCGAAAACGGAAGAATACCGCGCTTAAACGCGTATTCCGACACCCAACGAGTTATGATTCAATCAAAATAAATGTTTGGTAATGTTTTTATACAAAATAATTATTTAGAACTTCGTTTCGTCAAAATCTCACAAAATTTCACTAAAACGTCTTACTATCTTATAAAAATAACACATTTTATACAAGTATATTGCTATTTTATAAAATCACCTCACCCCCCCCCCCCCTACCCCCCCCCCCCCCCATCGGCTGAATTATGGATCCAAATCACTTCCCCATGCAATCTAAGCCACACTATTCATGATCCTAGCCTAGAATTAAATAATCCAAAGAAATCCAATTTTAAAATTCACTAAATCTTCAAAGGGATGAAACTAGTCACTTGCATCCAACTATCACTCACCACTCTCTCTTTTCTCCCTCTCTTCTCTTGCTCTCGGCCAAACCATCACCATCACCATCTTCATCTTCAAGCTTCCATTTTCAAGTTCTTTCACAAGTTCAAGAGGTAACTTTCATACATCTTTTGATCCTAAATAACATAACACAAGTTTTACACCTTTTACACACACTAACATCCATCCAAATCCATTAGATATTAGATTTGTCCAAGGGTCTTTGAGTTCCAAACTTCATCATCTTCAAAGATCTTTCAAGCTCTCTTGGTAAGTTATGATCATCTAGTGATTTAAGTTCTAAATACCTTTATATACTCTTTTATACACACATACTCACGAAAATCCATTGGATAATAGCTTTGTCCAAGGGTCCTCCGGGTCTTAGAACCAAAATCTTCAATCTTCTTCCAAGGAATCTTAAGATCCACACTCAAGGTGAGTTCATACCCCTCATTTTCATCTTTTCAAACCTTTTTGGGGGAGAATACAAGTTCTTTAACTATATATGTTGTTTATTCAAGTTTATATGGGTTTAAATGATATATATGTTGATTTACACAAGTTTATAAAGTTAGTATTTGGGTAAAAATACCTTTGACATGAAATATGGGTAGATCTTTGTAAGATGTTCATAATGATACATAATATGCTTGTATAAAAGTTACTAGACTATAATTAAAGTGTGTAAAAATGTTGGGTCTTGAACAAAAATGTTATAAATATGGATTTGACATGAAATATGAGTAGATCCATGTATTATGAACACTTTGACATATTAAGTTGTGTAAAAGTTACTAAACTACAAATAAAGTGTACAAAGATACTAGATCTTGAATAAAAACGTTATAAAAACGAAAACTAGTAAAAACTACGTTTTTATAAACAAAGGCACTATTTTCTAGAAAAAATGGTTATAATCAAGATATTACACTATTTTGTGAAAAATATCTCAAAAGATAATATTTATAATCTTTGAACAAGTTATTTCGCTATCGTTCGTAAAATAAAGTTATTACGACGCAATTACTAAAAATAGACTATTATTGGAATAGTTTATGAACAAAAGGTTACTATGACATTTAAACATGACAAAAATAATTATATAAAAAATATATAATTATTTTACTATACTATATTATCATGAGAAAAATGATAATGGACGATTACAAGAGTTTTTATATACAAATCGTACGTAAACAAGTTGATTGGAATACATACATTTTTGTGAGATGAATCTTCACAGTACTTTTATAAGTACCTACTATAAGTCCTGAACATTTATATAACCAGAGTCTCGGTAAGAGAGCGCGATATTTGAGTATAGATCTATACGGGGCTTGACAAACCCCGCACCTGAGCTGCTAGCTACAGCTTGACCGGCAGGTCTGAGTTGTCCAAATGTCTAACATTCCGACGCCTGAAGAATGTCGCAGCAGGCCAACTAGTCACAGTATGGTTATATGATATCTCACATGGGAAAATAATCAACTTAATATTTTTTTATAAATTGTTTACGTGGAAATACACATTTCAAAGAAAGTACACTACAGTTTACATACTACATTTTAGTCTTTGGGATTTAAAGACTTGGGACATTTTATGAGAAAATATTGGATTTTCTTGGTTTTCAACACTATCGTTTACAAACAAATGACATTTCTTATACAAAAATCTTATGAACTCACCAACTTAATTGTTGACACTTTTTCAAACTACTTGTATTCTCAGGGAATTGATAAGATAAGCCTCAGCGCGATTTGAAGAGACGTTACGACGTCATTTTTGGTTTATTTTGAAATCATTTGTAATTGTGATTGAAACACGCAACTTTTAAACGATGTAACTTTTGCAATTACTTAATGATGGTTGTTTGCTTGGAATTCACTATTATTCAACATTGTTATGATATTGTTCATGAAGTCATCCACCCTTGAACTATTCCGCCAATACGGTTTGAGGGTGTGACAGATTGGTATCAGAGCATTGTTTATAGTGAACTAAGTATATCAATCCATTTAAAGATATACAACTATAAATACAATGGGACTAAAACTCTCGAAAACATTTTCATACAAGTATACTTTTAAAATTACAATGATAGTTGTTATAAAAGTATAAGTACATACATACATACTAGAACGATATCATAACGAAAACATACAAAAGTAGTAAGATGAGTTGAACACTACGGATAGACCTAAGTGTTTTGGTAATTATATATTGGATAAATAGAGTCTGATCAACTGTATTGATCCAAGATAAGATTAACGTATACTTAGGAATGGTCGTGGCGAACAACGAGTCCGAACACTTACCAGTAACCAAAGGAACTAAACATAAAAATTTAAAATACTATAGGGGTATTTTATGACACTATAGAACTAAACATGAAGTTAAAATACTATATGAGTATTTTGTGTACATAACTTAGTTATATATATATGTGTGTATTTAAGAATCCCCTTATATATACTTCTTACACCCCAATTCTCGTACAGACGCTATGGCAGGATTCCATTTGCCAGGAGACCCATATTTCCCCGAGAAGGGAAATGGGGGATGGCTTAATGAGGAACCAGAAGAGGAACCCGAAGAGGTTCCGGAAGAGGAACCGGAGGAAGCTTCGGAGGAAGAAGACCAGTGGGACGAGGAAGAGCCCGAAGATGAACCAGAAGTCATCGACCCCCATCACCCAGTTCGCAGCTTACATGCACCACCGCCACCACCGCTATTTCAGGTATATCGCCACCCTGGTGGCCCGTTATGGATGCGTACACCTCGAAAGAGGGTACTTCCCATTCACCGCCCCTTACTAATAGAAGAACCTCTTCAGGGCCCGACACCAGATTGGGCAGAGCAAATACGCGTCTGGAGCCGCGAACAGGACTTGCGACCCCCGTATCACCTATTCTACGACCACTACGACATCAGCAGAGGGGGCTATGCAGACCGAGCTTTACCTACCATGGTCGGACGCATCAGACATCAGGAGGAGCGGATTAGGGCGGCCTCCTGCCAGATCATGGATGTGGGAGCTACTGCCGAGGTCATCGCAGCGCGCCTTCGACGCTTAGACGAGACCCGTGGCCATACCGCTGGACGACTCGACTCCCTCGAGGAGGACGTACAGACAGCCCTGGGGATGTGGCGCGAGGCTATTGTCCGAATATCCGAATCCGAGGAAAGGATTCGCGAGGTAGAGCGGAGGGCCGAGGAGGCCGAGCGCGAGGCTGCTGAGCTCAGGGCGCAGGTGGACGCACTACGCGGGACTAGGAGGACTGGTTCATCATGAGTAGTACTTATACTACTCAAATTTTGATATAGACTAGGACATCTATGAGTACGCGTTATGTGCGGCTCACTATTGTACGTAGGCATGGCTTTACAATCAAGTGATCACACTTTTTGTAAGCCGTTATGCCGTTTATTACTATCGCTCTGTAGGCCTCTGCGAAGGCCAAATTTTCATTTCAAAACTTATGTAGCACCCAGTCTTATTGTGAATATGAAGAATATGTTTGCTTTATAAGATGATGTATGTGTGAATGAACAGTATATTTGATACTAAGTCATAGTTACAACTTACGAAACGAAAAGAGACAAGATAACAATAAAATACAAGCACCACATTATAGTGATGACATAATCATAACAATTCTTTCAAAAACTAACCAACGTCAATCTTAAATCCTTGTGGTAGAATCATGCCACCTCGCCGAAGAAATAACAGACGCACACCCGTCGAAACCCCTGAAGCGCCTATGATGGACTCGGCGACATTTCAAGCCACTGTCACGGCAGCCGTGACCACAGCTGTCGCCCATATTAACACCAACGGGATAAATGGAAACGGAAGTGGAAACGGCACCAACGATTCCACCAATGGGGAAACATCAAACCATTCTCGAACGTGTACTTACAAAGATTTTGTCAGTTGCAAGCCGATAACTTTCCACGGCACCGGTGGTGTCCTTACCCTCACAAGGTGGATCGAGAAAACCGAATCGATCTTTGATATCACTGCGTGTCCATAAGAGATGAAAGTAAAGTTCGCTGCCTGCACTTTCGCTGAGACGGCTATGTCTTGGTGGAAGGGCCATGTCAAGTCGCTGACACTCCCAGTGGCAAACTCGATGGGCTGGGAGGAATTAAAGACAATGTTGATGAAGGAGTACTGCCCCCGAGGGGAAATCCAGAAGTTGGAACAAGAGCTGTGGAACCTCACAATGAAAGGTTCGGATCTAAACGCTTACACAAACCGATTAAACGATCTGGCAACCCTCTGCCCAGCCATGGTCACACCGGAGTCTGTAAAAGTGGAACGTTACATTTAGGGACTATCATCCCAGATCCAAGGGAATGTGGAAGCCGCAAGTCCCGCAACTTTTGACAGCGCCAAGCGATTGGCCCAACGATTGGTCGACCACGGGGTGCGCCAGGGAACCATGACCCAAAAGACCGAACAGCCAAGAGAAAGGGATCACAAAAGGAAACCCTAGAACAGGGGGAGAAACCAACCAAATCAAGATGGTGCGAAAAGACAACAGATTGTGGCAGTTCGTGCAGCCACTGTCCCGAACGCCCCAACCACCACCAAGCAATACATTGGGACGCTACCCAAGTGCAACAAGTGCAATTTCCACCATACTGGAGCCTGTAGGGAAATGCACTGCTTGAACTGTAACAAGAAGGGCCACACCGCCCGATTCTGTAGAACACCAACCCCACAAGCCACCCAAGCCACTAATGTCGGGGTGAGTCAAGCTTGCTATGCTTATGGTGAGACGGGGCATTTTAAACGTGATTGCCCAAAGACAAAGAATGTGGGGAGAAATGGAAGAGTCCTAGCTATGGGACGTGCGGAAGCGGTAGAGGATCCTACCGTGGTTACCGGTACGTTCCTCGTCAATAATTCATATGCTTGTGTACTATTCGATAGCGGTTTGGAGAGAAGTTTCGTAAGCCACGAGTTTAAATGTTTACTAAAACAAAAACCTCAACCACTCAATGAAACATTTACAGTAGAAATGGCTAATGGCAAAACAGAAAGCACAAACGACATATACGTAGGCTGTACACTTACTCTGGACGATCACTCCTTTCAAATCGACTTAATGCCTGTTAAAATAGGAAGTTTTGACGTGATTGTTGGTAGGGATTGGCTAATTCCCCATCATGCCGACATCATGTGTTACGAACGAGGAATCTGACTTCAACTGCCGGATGACAAGACCTTTGTTGTCTACGGTGATAAACCCAGTACCAGCCTCCGAATCGTGTCTTGCATCAAAGCTCGAAAATACCTACAGAAAAGATACCATGCCTTCCTAGCCCACGTTATTGACGAGAAGAAAGAAGTAAAGAACATCAAAGAGATCCCTGAAGTCTACGACTTTCCCGACGTATTCCCAGAAGACCTTCCAGGAGTACCACCCGCACGACAAGTCGAGTTCAGAATCGATTTGATCCCAGGAGCCACCCCAGTAGCAAAAGCGTCATACCGATCAGCCCCGGAAGAAATGCAAGAATTATCTAGCCAACTAAACGAACTGCTAAGTAAAGGGTTCATCAGGCCGAGCTTCTCACCTTGGGGAGCGCCGGTCTTATTCGTGAAGAAGAAGGATGGATCATTCCGTATGTGCATTGACTATCGGGAGTTGAACAAGCTCACCATCAAGAATCGATACCCGTTACCCCGAATTGACGACCTGTTTGATCAACTCCAAGGATCGAGTTATTTCTCAAATATCGATCTGAGGTCGGGATATCATCAACTCAAGGTTCAAGAAGAAGATGTTCCCAAAAAGGCATTCAGAACTCGCTACGGTCATTATGAATTCGTTGTGATGCCCTTCGGATTGACCAATGCGCCCGCAGTGTTCATGGATCTGATGAACCGTGTATGCCGACCTTACCTAGATAAATTTGTGATAGTGTTCATCGACGACATACTTATCTATTCACGAAGTAAGGAGGAACATAGTCAGCATTTACGACAAGTTTTGGAGACATTAAGAGCAGAGAAGCTGTATGCGAAATTTTCGAAATGCGAATTTTGGCTTCGAAAAGTGGAATTTCTAGGCCACGTAGTCAGCAAAGAAGGGATACATGTGGATCCCTCCAAAATCAAAGCCATCGAAAGCTGGGAAGCACCAAGAACTCCGACGGAAATCCGTCAGTTTTTGGGCCTTGCTGGCTATTACCGAAGATTCATACAGAACTTCTCCAAAATTGCAAAGCCACTTACCACCCTGACACAGAAGGGTGTAACATTCAAGTGGGGAGATAAACAAGACGCCGCCTTCCAAACCTTAAAGAAAACTTTGTGCAGTGCTCCTATCCTGTCCCTTCCAGAAGGAATAGAAGACTTTGTGGTCTATTGCGATGCATCTAACCAAGGTCTGGGCTGTGTACTCATGCAGAGAGGAAAAGTCATTGCTTACGCTTCAAGACAACTTAAAACTCACGAGGTCAACTACACTACGCATGACCTCGAGTTGGGAGCAGTAGTGTTCGCATTGAAGATCTGGAGACACTACCTGTACGACACAGAATGTACAGTATACACCGACCATAAGAGTCTCCAGCATATCCTCAACCAAAAAGAACTCAATATGAGGCAACGACGATGGATGGAGCTACTAAGTGACTATGAATGTGAAATTCGTTATCACCCAGGGAAGGCCAACGTAGTGGCTGATGTCCTCAGTTGAAAAGAATACTCGGGCCGCCGAGTGAAGTCATTAACAATGACGATCCATTCCCATTTGTCCACTCAGATCAAAGAGGCGCAGCTAGAAGCCTTAAAACCTGAAAATGTCGTAAATGAAGCCTTGAGAGGGATGGATAAAAACCTTGAAGTTAAGGATGACAGAGCTCGTTACCTCATGAACCGAATTTGGACACCGAGATTCGGCGGATTCAGAGACATTATCATGAATGAAGCTCACAAGACTAGATACTCCGTTCATCCTGGGTCTGACAAGATGTACCTAGACCTCAAGAAACTGTATTGGTGGCCAAACATGAAAGCAGAAATTGCTACTTACGTGGGCAAGTACCTGACTTGCGCCAAGGTTAAAGTAGAATATCAAAAGCCCTCGGTTCTGCTACAACAACCAGAAATACCCGAGTGGAAGTGGGAGCGGATAACTATGGACTTCATAACCAAATTACCAAAAACAACCGGTGGGTTAGACACTATATGGGTAATCGTAGATAGGCTAACCAAATCCGCTCACTTCCTGCCAATCAAGGAGACTGACAAGATGGATAAGCTGGCAAGGCTCTACCTCAAAGAAATTGTAAAATTGCATGGTGTACCAAGATCAATTATCTCGGATAGAGATAGCCGGTTCACTTCACACTTTTGGCAATCATTACAAAAGGCTATGGGAACCAGACTCGACATGAGCACAGCTTACCATCCGCAGACGGATGGCCAGAGTGAAAGAACCATCCAAACACTGGAAGACATGTTGAGAGCCTGTGTGATAGACTTCGGTAAGGCGTGGGACACCCACTTACCGCTCATTGAGTTTTCATACAACAACAACTACCACACTAGCATGAAAGCCGCTCCATTTGAAGCTTTATATGGACGCAAGTGCAGATCCCCTCTGTGCTGGGCTGAAGTGGGAGATACTCAACTAGCCAGAGGACAAGTACCTAACAGCGCCCTCACCGGTCCGGAAATCATACGAGAGACAACGGAGAAAATCGTTCAGATCCGTGAACGGTTGAAAGCATCTCGTGACCGACAAAAGAGCTACGCAGATAAGCGACGCAAGCCTTTGGAATTCCAGGTTGGTGACCGAGTGTTGTTGAAGGTCTCGCCATGGAAGGAAATGATACGCTTTGGAAAGCGTGGGAAGCTGAACCCCCGATACATTGGGCCCTTTGAGATCCTTGCTAGGATCGGCCTAGTAGCCTACAAACTTCGATTATCGCAGGAGCTCAGCAACGTCCATCCCACCTTTCACGTATCCAACTTAAAGAAATGCCTGTCCGATGAAACCCTTATCATCCTGCTTGACGAAATCGAAGTGAACGAGAACCTTCATTTTGTGGAAGTACCCGTAGAGATCATGGACAGAGAAATCAAGAGGACGAAACAGAGCCGCATACCGATAGTTAAGGTCCGTTGGAGTGCCAAGCGCGGACCAGAATTTACTTGGGAGCGCAAAGATCAGATGAAACAGAAGCATCCACATCTCTTCCCAAACCCTTGAGGATTCACTCAAGAGTTAAATTTCGGGACGAAATTCTCTCTAACGGGTAGATGATGTGACAAATGTAAATTTTGGTCAACAAAAGTCAACTGTAGTCGAACGAAGTGTATGTTAATTTATATGTTGAAAAGTTATTTTCCATAACTTTTGCAGTGAATTATTAATATTATAAGTATTACGTATGCTAAATCAAACAATTATCGGTTAAAAGTTGAAAATACGGACAGCAGACTACTGTAGCGTAAAAATTCGATAATCGTACAATTATGATTTTGAGAATAATAATATTCATAAAACAATCTACTCGTAAATACGAACCCGTGGATATATAGAACGTCAAAAACAGAGTTCGTATGTGGAAGTTACAACGATTAAACCGCGGTGAACGGATAAATGTACACAGGGTTTGGAACCAAAATACAAAATAAGGTGCCTTAAACATCAAATATGAAATAACAATTCATATGATAAGTAACGTAATAATATCTAGTATTTAATTTCAAAGCTAAATGCAATTTCCGGTAAAATACCAAAAATCGCGAAAACGGAAGAATACCGCGCTTAAACGCGTATTCCGACACCCAACGAGTTATGATTCAATCAAAATAAATGTTTGGCAATGTTCTTATACAAAATAAATATTTAGAACTTCGTTTCGTCAAAATCTCACAAAATTTCACTAAAACGTCTTACTATTTTATAAAAATAACACATTTTATAAAAGTATATTGCTATTTTATAAAATCACCTCACCCCACCCCCCTACCCCCCCCCCCCCCCCATCGGCTGAATTATGGATCCAAATCACTTCCCCATGCAATCTAAGCCACACTATTCATGATCCTAGCCTAGAATTAAATAATCCAAAGAAATCCAATTTTAAAATTCACTAAATCTTCAAAGGGATGAAACTAGTCACTTGCATCCAACTATCACTCACCACTCTCTCTTTTCTCCCTCTCTTCTCTTGCTCTCGGCCACACCATCACCATCACTATCTTCATCTTCAAGCTTCCATTTTCAAGTTCTTTCACAAGTTCAAGAGGTAAATTTCATACATCTTTTGATCCTAAACAACATAACACAAGTTTTACACCTTTTACACACACTAACATCCATCCAAATCCATTGGATATTAGATTTGTCCAAGGGTCTTTGAGTTCCAAACTTCATCATCTTCAAAGATCTTTCAAGCTCTCTTGGTAAGTTATGATCATCTAGTGATTTAAGTTCTAAATACCTTCATATACTCTTTTATACACAAATACTCACGAAAATCCATTGGATAATAGCTTTGTCCAAGGGTCCTCCGGGTCTTAGAACCAAAATCTTCAATCTTCTTCCAAGGAATCTTAAGATCCACACTCAAGGTGAGTTCATACCCCTCATTTTCATCTTTTCAAACCTTTTTGGGGGAGAATACAAGTTCTTTAACTATATATGTTGTTTATTCAAGTTTATATGTGTTTAAATGATATATATGTTGATTTACACAAGTTTATAAAGTTAGTATTTGGGTAAAAATACCTTTGACATGAAATATGGGTAGATCTTTGTAAGATGTTCATAATGATACATAATATGCTTGTATAAAAGTTACTAGACTATAATTAAAGTGTGTAAAAATGTTGGGTCTTGAACAAAAATGTTATAAATATGGATTTGGCATGAAATATGAGTAGATCCATGTATTATGAACACTTTGACATATTAAGTTGTGTAAAAGTTACTAAACTACAAATAAAGTGTACAAAGATACTAGATCTTGAATAAAAACGTTATAAAAACGAAAACTAGTAAAAACTATGTTTTTATAAACAAAGGCACTATTTTCTAGCAAAAATGGTTATAATCAAGATATTACACTATTTTGTGAGAAATATCTCAAAAGATAATATTTATAATCTTTGAACAAGTTATTTCGCTATCGTTCGTAAAATAAAGTTATTACGACGCAATTACTAAAAATAGACTATTATTGGAATAGTTTATGAACAAAAGGTTACTATGACATTTAAACATGACAAAAATAATTATATAAAAATATATAATTATTTTACTATACTATATTATCATGGGAAAAATGATAATGGACGATTACAAGAGTTTTTATATACAAATCGTACGTAAACAAGTTGATTGGAATACATACATTTTTGTGAGATGAATCTTCACAGTACTTTTATAAGTACCTACTATAAGTCCTGAACATTTATATAACCAGAGTCTCGGTAAGAGAGCGCGATATTTGAGTATAGATCTATACGGGGCTTGACAAACCCCGCACCTGAGCTGCTAGCTACAGCTTGACCGGCAGGTCTGAGGTGTCCAAATGTCTAACATTCCGACGCCTGAAGAACGTCGCAGCAAGCCAACTAGTCACAGTATGGTTATATGATATCTCACATGGGAAAATAATCAACTTAATATTTTTTTATAAATTGTTTACGTGGAAATACACATTTCAAAGAAAGTACACTACAGTTTACATAATACATTTTAGTCTTTGGGATTTAAAGACTTGGGACATTTTATGAGAAAATATTGGATTTTCTTGGTTTTCAACACTATCGTTTACAAACAAAGGACATTTCTTATACAAAAATCTTATGAACTCACCAACTTAATTGTTGACACTTTTTCAAACTACTTATATTCTCAGGGAATTGATAAGATAAGCCTCAGTGCGATTTGAAGAGACGTTACGACGTCATTTTTGGTTTATTTTGAAATCATTTGTAATTGTGATTGAAACACGCAACTTTTAAACGATGTAACTTTTGCAATTATTTAATGATGGTTGTTTGCTTGGAATTCAATATTATTCAACATTGTTATGATATTGTTCATGAAGTCATCCACCCTTGAACTATTCCGCCAATACGGTTTGAGGGTGTGACAGATAGGTCTTAACAATACATATAAAGACCACTTAAACCATGTGCTAATATACTTATTTTCATGTTCTCACACATTATTATGCTTATACTAGAAGTTCAGGGATCAAACTACACAAATAGGGCAATAACGGGACTGAATTTCAAGAATTCAGGTCACACGGGTCGTGTAGGACCTTCAGACCCTCGTATTGCAGACCCAGGTTCCCCACACGGGTCGTGTAACCTAAAACGGGTCGTGTCAGGCTACAGACCCATTTTTCTTCATTTCCTGCATAACCTTTGATCCTTGGTCTGAATAGTTCCAGCTCAAACTCGATTCAAAAGGAAACTATATTATGATATTAAGAACATTTCTAAACCTCTTATACATCACTTATTAATCCATAAACATTAGAATCAAACCAATCCTCACAAACCCGAATTCTAGGGTTCATGAACACATTTGTCAATTCCTTTGCTTCTAATTATTTCTAAAGGAGGAATTGAGTTTCAAATGGTGATTAGAACACGATTTTGAGATTAGAACATTAGAACAAACCCCTCTCAACCTATGAATTTCGTATTCCAACTACCCAATTCAACCCAAAATAAATCTACTAGCTTACAAGGATGAAGTTCTAACCTTATATGGCTTGGAGATCACAAAATCAAACTTGATTCTTCAATTCTTGCTTTAATTCCTTCAAAATCTCCAGGAATCAAATTGGGTTTCTTCTAGCTGAAGGTCTTTCACATACAAAATGAAGTGGTATAGAATGTTCCTCCCATTTATACCTCTATACTTTGCAGAAATGACCATTTGGTCCCTCAACTTTCCTAGTTTTCACTTTAGGCACAAAACTCTCTTTATTTCTAGGAACTTTTAAGTCTTAGAGTTTTTCCCCACTTATAAACTTATTTTACACATTTAAGAACATTCTAACACATAAAAATCTCATCATAAGGTTATATATATTCAAAATGATGAAAATGCCCTTTTTGGTCATTTTACACTTTTCATTCACTTTCATATTTTCGTTCTTAATACTTGATACTTATAACTATAATATAATTCATATATTTCATTCTCAATGAAAATATAATTCCTTTCATTTTGTATTAGTAATTAGAAATTACCAAAATACCCTTTTGCTCAAAATACGAATAATTACTTACTAATTATTCCTTTCCTTCTTACTTCCCACTTGGACATATTTTTGGGTCGTTACAGTAACTATCACGTCACAGGCGATTTCTGTGGGAAATTGAACCGATTTTATTGGGTTTTTCTCTCTCCACTCATCACAAACATATAAAACCCTCAACGACGGTCTACTTCTCTCTATAGTGCTCATAATCTTCAACAAAAAACCCTTTTCTCTCTCTACTGTTCATCGTCTTCAAGCTCTATCAATGGCAGGTTTGTCATCTTCTTTCCACGATCAGTCTGAACTTATTATCATGTTGGCCGTCAAACCCAATCAAAACATGATAATCGACCTCGATTCATCCCGTTACAACACCATTCTCAGACCAATGATCGAATGCTTAAAGTATTCCCGGATTTCTCAAGCGCTCACGTTGTCAGAATCCATTCCAGTTGTTCATCTTTCTTCAGCATACTCCTCTACTATGTACAATAGCGCTAAAGAAACAATTTCCTTCGAAGTGGCTTCTCACAAAACTTCGAACTCCAAGACCCGATTCAGCAGATTGTTAGGGTTTACTTCGCCTGACAACCTCGTTGATGTAGATTGGATTTCTTACGTCAAACTCCAAAAGATGTTCTGGCAAATGGGTTATAATAGGGATATATCCAAGCTTTCAAAATTCAAGAAATTTGGTCTTCCTCCATACTGGAACGCTCTCTTTACACTTTTATCAAGAGCTTTTCTGAAAGAGTCGTCGGCAGTGACAGTGCTAGCCGGCTGTTCTACACTCTATCATGGCATTAACCTAGACTATGGTTTCGTTCTGTGGAATCAATTCGTTCAAAGCTTGACTTCTTCCACTCGCCATGCTGAGATTTCTTGCACAAGGTTTTGGTTTATTGTTGTTCATCGTGCACTCAATCACTTCAAGGTGCATCTAATGAAGGATTCGGTTATGGCTGTCATTCCTCTACTTTCCACAACTACATTCATCATGAATGATCCTAAGAACTTTGCTTTTGTGGGATCGATACCGCTGGAGCGAGTACCACTCGGAATTAAGATCGTCCCTGATTACAGGCTACTGCCTGAGTCTGGGAAAATGCCAATTACCGACGAACTAAAAGTAATTTTTGACGCACCAAAAAAACTGACGCGGGGGGGGGGGGGGAGGCGGGGGAAACGAAAAGGCAATGCTTCTTCTTCCGAGTCGGCAAAACCCTCTAAACCATGAAAGAAGCCAAGAAAGCAACGTTCTCCTACTCCAGTTATTCAAGAAGAAGAAGAAGAATCTGAAAATCGAACTCTGTCGGACACTCCAAAGGACGACACAGTTCACAACGAAGAGGAGGATACAACTTCAAAAGATCCTCCCCTAAATTCTCCGAAACCTTCTCCTAACCCTTCTCCTCAAACTTCTCCAAAACCTTCTCCTAAAACTTCTCTGAAACCATCTACCCCTCATTCCAGTCACGACGACGACATCCTGTTTGGAGATGAACAGGAAGACCTGACCACCTTTGTTCGAACTCCTTTCACTGTTGATCGGGACAGTGATGATGAAGGTGCCCCAATGACGAAGGGGCAATTCAAATAGCTCCGTGAGAAGTTGGATTCTTTGTTGAAATTCCCCAAGACTACGTCCTCCACCGAATGGCAATCCCTGTTCGACACTCACAAGGCCACTGTGGAGGGTCTGACAAAAGAAAACAAGAAAGTCCTTGAGGATGCTGCCAAGGAAATTGCGGGATCGGAAAAAGCTTTGAACGAGACGACCGCGAAAGTTGAAAAACTATATAAGAACGTCGTCACCTTCATGAAAGACTTCAGAACCGCTACTAATGAGAACACTGACAAAGTGAATGACGTCATTATGGGGTTTCGGGAATCCCTAAAGGAAGAGAAGGAGGCTCTCTCTGGCCTTCGTGCTGAAATAAAGAAAGAGAATGTTGATCTTGTCTCCTCTCTGGAAGCCAAGGTAGTAAAGCTTCAGGAGGATCTCACAATGGAGAACGAGGTCATGGACCACTTTGCTGAGAAAACTCAGAGAGTAAAAGTTCTCTCTGTCAAGCTCAAGCACGCCTCGGAAAAGATCGAAAATGTGACAAATGAGAACACAGTCATCAATAGCTGTGTCTCGGATATCAATTCATTTTTATAGAAATTGGTGGAGACGAATGATTCGCTTCTTACTCCCTCCATTCGCCACCATCTTACAAACAAACTCCATCCGGTGTTCAATATGCTTAATAAGATCGGAGGTGTTTCGGACAGCGGCGCTATTCTGAAACAAGGGGAGAAATGGATGATCTGAAAATTCCGAGGGAACCAGAGACTGAGAAAAAGTCTACTGAAGATAAGGATCAGAAGCCAAAATTCACCAAAATTCAGAATGTTGGTGAAGCTTTTGGTTCTAGCAAGCGAAAATGAAAGAAAATAGGCGATGACGATGAGGAAGAAGAATAAGAGCTTATTGAGGTGGAGAAGCTCGCTCGGGAAAAGAAAGACAAAGAGCTTGATGATCTTAATGAGCTTCGCAAAAAGCTTGACGTTGAAGAAGCTGTAGCTCGAGATGCCCAGATCAATTTGGAGGCCCGCAAGTCGCTCTTTCCTCTATGGTCGATCTAGAGGATTCGGAAAGAAGCAATCGATAAGCCTAAAGTCTAGTAAGCCCACCTACTCTTTTGATCTGAGCAACAGTGTGGATTCACAGCTTGATTTTCCGATTACTCCAAGAGCGTTCTTATTTTGTTGTTTTGAATCAATAGTGAATGTTCCCATTTTGGACCCGGGGGTAAATCACAAACTCTTCTCCTTCTATCTAAAGTATGCTAAGCCCCGGTACGAATCTTGGAGCTTAAACAAAATTATTGGGCTGAAAGTCAAGATTCCTATACAAACTGAAGATTTCCTAAACATTCAGTTCAGAGGATTTAGGGGAGATAAGAAGGAAGAAGATGAGTTCACAATAGCTTATTTGCCCTTGATGAACCCATACGACTGGATTTCCATGTTCCTTATCTTGTCAAGGGAAGATCAAAAGTTCGAACCCGTCCTTGCCCACCTCAAAAGAATGTTGATTTGCTATATCCATGAGGTTTGACAATTGGATGCGGAGATTGCTACGGTTCTAAAAACGCGACCCACTGTTAAACCCGAAGCCGAATCTTCCGATATTACCAAATGAAAGATATGCAAGATTGAAAATTGACACTGGAATGTGGTTTAGAAGATGAAGGAAGGTGATGTGATTAAACAGAAGATGTTCTTTCTGCGAGACAAACATTTGTACAGATCTTCTGCCTTGGAGGCAATCCTCAATCTTACCAATGCTTACAAAGCCAACACAAAGAGGACAAGAAGTGCTTTTCAGACATGATCAAATGGTACTTGGTCTTCCGAAACACACTTCTGAACATGATACCTAAGTTGTTTAAAGTTTCAGTCTCGGTTCCGAAAAAGGAAGATTGAAGACTCGCTTTCGCAATTTGACACAAAGGGGGAGATTGTTAGAATATTTTGTGTTGTGTCAATTGCGCCTTTGTCTTAGCCTTTTGTATAATAGCATTGCTCTATTTATTCTGGATGGGCCTGTCAATTCCGTGTTTAGTTCTAGCTATATAAGGCATGCACGTACCTTATTAGGGTTAATGTTTTGTTGACACACGGACTGTAATTCCTTTCACGGCCATTGTTTTTACGCCGTTGTTCACTCTTACAGAATAGTTCTTACAAATTGTTTTAGAGTGCTTTTATATAATCATTCATCATCTGTTTGATAATTGATTCGTGTTCATCTTTATTACATTCAGTTTATTTAGAACCAAATGATCTTTTATTGTTCTCACAACTACGAACCTCCATCAAACTCTTTGGTGGCTCCCAACTCATTACAGTCTCGATCTTTGCCGGATCCACCTTTATACCTTCTTCATTTATCACATGGCCGAGAAATTGAATTTCTCATAACCAAAACTTGCATTTCAAAAACTTTGCATATAGCTTTTCGTCACGGAGAATATTTGGCATTTGTTGCAAGTGAAATATGTGCTCATCTCGACTCTTTGAATACATCAGGATGTTGTCGATAAATACAATCACGAATCTATCAAGAAAGGGACGACAAACCCGACCATTAAATCCATAAAGGCGGCTGGGGCATTAGTCAGACTGAACGGCATGACTAAGAACTCGTAGTGGCCATCTCTCGTACGGAAAGCCGTTTTCGAAACATCAACTTCTTGCACTCTCAACTGATGATAACCGGATCTCAAATCAATCTTCGAGAAATACATGGCTTTGTGTAGTTGATCAAATAAATCATCAATTCGCGGCAATGGATAACGATTATATTTCGTGATCTTGTTGACTTCTCGATAATCTATACACATTCTCATGGAGTCGTCTTTCTTTTTCACAAACAGTATAGGCGCACCCCACAGAGATGAGCTCGGACGGATAAACCCTAGCTCTTGCAACTTTTGTAACAATCTCTTTAATTCTTACATTTTAGAAGGCACCAATCGATAAGGTGGTCGAGCTACCGGCTTCGCCCCTGGTATTACATCGATCACAAACTCAACTTGTTGATCTGGTGGTAAACCTGGAAGATCATCGGGAAATACGTCGGGATAATCGCGAGCCACTTCTACTTCCTCAATTTTGGGGTGTTTTGACTTAGCACAAATCACATGTGTCATAATTAACTGACCCCCTTTTTCAATGTATCTTCGAGCCCTTGAAAGTGACACTATTGGTACTTTTCGGGAACACCGCTCACCTCGTATCAATAATTGGGAACCACTCGATGTTTTTACTGAGATTGTCATCTTGTGAAAATCCATTTTACCTCTGTTTTCATCTAACCAATCCATCCCGAGTATGACATCAAATTCATGATTAGTGATCGGCTTCAGATCAATAAGGAATATGGTTTCATAGATCTCAAGTCGACACTGTTGATATTGACTCTTTACAACGACACATCACCCATCCACTACATCTATTATTACGCTCTCATATAGATCAACCAATGAAACACCCAATTTGGATGCAAAAGACACCAATATAAAAGACACACTAGCACCAGAATCAAAAAGTACTCGAGCTTGAGAAGAGTTCAAGCTAAAGATACATGTAATAACGTCGGGTTGATCGCATGCCTCGTCGACAGTCAACTAAAAAACTCTTGTTGCCGCTCCTCACCCTCTTGTCATCTCGATCGCGGCCTCCTCCACGTCCAGACTTTTGTGATTCTCTCTAGGGCTCGGACTTCATCCTTAGACACTCGAGGAGAATATGCCCGCTTTCTCCGCAATTGAAGAAAACTGGATGACTATCTATACACTGTCGGGCCATATGCCATGTTTTCCTGCATTGAAAACAAACCGATGGTGGAGCTCTGGAATCACACTCATGTGTATTTTTTCGCCTACACCTTTTACACCATCTTTCCTCAGTTTTATTTGAATCTCCACGGGATTAAGAACTCATGGTAGACGACCTCTGGGAATTGTCTCCAGCTTTACCTTCCCACTTTCTCTTTGATCCTCCACTATCTATTTCGACTCTCTTCTCCCCATCATGTCTCTGTAATTCGCTTTCTCTTGATCTCGCTGCCTCTTCAACTTGTTGAAAGGTAGTATATCTCGAACTTTGCAATAACTCTCGGATCTGGGTTTTTAAACCCCGTAAGTAATGATCCATTCTCCGCTCCTCAGTATCCATTTAATGTTGCACAAATCTCGCTTTCTCATTGAACTCCAACGTATATTGTTGTACCGTTCTTGATCCTTGCTGCAACTTCAAGAACTCTTCTTCTATACTCTTCATAGCCATATTGGAACAACAATGTTCCATGAATTTAAGTTTAAATTGGTCCCAACTCAAAGTAAGCACCAAGATCTCTCCGGACTCTATGCAAGTGTTCTCCCACCAAAATTATGCATCCTCCTTTAGCAAATTTGTTGCAAATTCAACTTTATCTTTCTCATCACATTTTCTTGTATGAAAAATTTTCTCAACATGCGTCAACCAATTTCTGGCTGCTACAGGATCATCTTCCCAAAGAAATTGTAAGGTTTGCCCTTCTGAAAAACATCATAAGTACACTTCCTCATTTTCTCCGGTGCCTTTGCTCCACTCGTCTCCTTTATCGTTGATACATATCATCATCATCTTCATGAAATTAATGTACATAAGAGTGTTTTAAATCATACATACGATGCCAAAAGTTTTCATATGTACTTGAAAGACTTTTCTATGATAATGTCATTTTAAACACATTGACAAGAAACGTATTAACAAAATTCCATTCAGACGGGATTCTGAAATAAACTAACTCTAAGTCACTTGGTTTATATGAATCATGTTTTATGTGGAAAGATGACTATGGCTAAGGCCCTTTTATTTTATCAAGTAAAAGTGTCAAGGATTTATTGGGATTTATACACAATCATGTGTGGAAGTCATGTAAAACAATGTCTAAGAAAAGCATAACTAATTCATTATGTTTTTTGTAACTAAACAAGTTCAGTGATAAACACAATCTTTAAATAGTTTAAAGTGTTTCCAGAATAAAGTAGAGGATTAGAATGATAAAGATCGTAAAAGCTATTTCATCCGATCATAATGGTGAGTTAGAAGTTTTTAGTTCATTTGTCGAATTCAGAGACTCTCTCATAGTCCAATCCACCTAAAACAACACATCTAATGGGAAGTTTTGAACAGAGGAACTAGAACTAATTTGATATGTTTCAATACATGATGAATATAATCACTCTTTATCATATCCTTTAGGGTGGGTTCTTTGGAGTATGCATTGTGTATTTTCAAATGATTAAAATTAAGGAATGTAATCAATGGACCATAGTTGAATTGGTTTTTGGTAAGACACCAATAATTTGTCTTGATTGAGAACCTGGAAACGTGAAGCCTATGTTTAATGCACCACTTCTGCAATTCCAAAATATTCTAAGACATAAATATTTCTTATTGAACTATATGTAATAATTGATTTTCGTATTCTCTTCATTCAAGAGACAGATGAAGGATTAATAAACCTTGGACAAATCAAGAGAGTCTTATCAAATTATGCATAATAATTGTTTTCATGCTCTCTTCATGCAAAAGGAAAGTGGGATCTTGAAAAATATCGAGTGAATCCAAGACCCGCATTATATGTCACCTTCCCTAGTTACTAGCAAATAACATGTTGGGATCTATGCACTTGATGTACAAATATGTAGTAAAAACCCACCAGGCATTCAGGTTTTTGCTAGATTCTTTGAATCAAATCAGGAAATACAGACCTTATATTTGTTTAAAGAACTAAATTGAAAGATTCATTATGAATTAGTTCACTCCCTAGAAACGTTTTATTAGCACTCGAGACTGATAAAAGGATTTGGCATGTGAATCCATCAATGTAGTGCATGAGAAACAACCAAGAATAGTGCTTAGTCGATATTTTCAAAAAAAGTTGTTTTAATATACATATATTCTGTTGAAACACGATTTGACAATAAATGCAGAATAAGAACGAACACCAATCGAGAATCCAATGTGTCGAATGATTCAATAGATCAAAGTTTTACAATGGGGTTTTACAATGTGTGTTTCTCTCTCTATCTATGAAATCACTAGGCTCTCTCTAGATCATTAACTATACAATAATGAATAAAGCACTATTTATAGTCTAGACAAAATAAAGAGCCCAATGAACAAGCCCACAAACATAGTTGGGCCTTCCTAATGCCACCAAGTCATAACCATGTAAAACTTTGCACCCAACATATTCTTTGTTTATGTAAAATATATGTGGACAACAAAGTACATTACTTGTCGTGATTTTCTCTTTTTTCCCAAAAGGTATAGACTTTAAGGAAATTGTTTCCTCTCACTTAGCAAGCAAAGTATCCATAACATGTTGATTGTCACATCCACATAATACAAATTATAAAATATGATAATACTTCTTCAGGGTGATTATTGGTACATCAAAATATCGTTGGAAGTATAGACATCCAAATTATGTGTTTGAGCTTTATTTGAACGAGACATCTATGTGTGATTTTTCTTTAAATTAGAAGTTAAGTAAGTTGACCTTATTAATAAAAAGGATTGCAAGTTTTCATTAGAGATAGTGGGAGCACTGCAGATTACTAATTATGATGTGTGATAGACACATGATTTGTATGTTGTTGTTTTCAAAACTAACCAAATGTTAGTCCGAGTTTGAAAATATCTTAATGTAATAATATTCAAGTCCAAGTTTGAAAATATCTTGATGTAATAATATTCAAGAACAAAGTATGGTAAGAAGAGTCTATAGTAGATAAACATTAATAGAAGAGTCTATACAATTCAACCTACAAACGTTTGAAATGTTTAAATTAGTTCAAGATGCATGGTTCAGTTTTGAAGTCATACTAATGTAACATGAAATTTAAGTGACTAAATATGATGAGGTACGCAAATCATTATACTTTCATCCCACTAAGTCTACCACAATAACATGTTATGTACTTGTTCTACTATTCAATATGCTTAAACCATTAAAGATTGAGTACTAAATTGGTTTCGATTTTGTATGATACCTAGAAGGTGAGATCAGTGGAAGGTGTGATATTGATGCAACATTTTAGTATTGTTAAGATGAGTATCCATGATTTTAGTCAGGTTGTTTTTTTACTTAGTGTGAAACATTAGAAAGACTAAAACCACTCTTATGATTGCCAAAATGCTAGTATAATAGAAGAATTCTGAATATATCACTATTGTTATATCTAGCTCTAGAAGCTATATGAAAATGATAAATCAATGTTCTAAGAAAATAACGTGTTTTTTAAAGGCATTGGATATTTAAAGGGATATAATTAAATAGTGCTTGAGGTTCATGGTTGAAAGGACTAAAAATGAAGTTAGTGGTTCTTGGAAAGTTTACTTAAATGAAACCGTTGATCCATAACATGCCCTTTATTTATACAATATGAAAAAGTTTACGACACATGGATTAACTATTTGAGCTGGTAAGAGCATCTATTTAAAGAAAATTTGTTGGGTTATTGGAACATTAAGCAGTCTGGTTTTCATTGTGATTTAATGTGCTGGGAAGTAGTGTTATTTAATCTTAGAAAAACTATGTTTTATTTTGCATGTTGTTTTCCTTGAATTGTTTTAAACTGTCATTAGCCAGATGTTGTTATATGAATAATTATGAATGAGACTATTATAAAGGATCAGAAGACATTATAGGGTAGATTTATCTTAGTGGAAGATCTAAATTCACAATATTCATAAATATGGTTATTGTGCAAACCCATTTCAAGATTGCATTTTATGGATCATTGTCATTAAGTGAATATTGAAAAGAACACGTTAAGTTTTCGTTGGTCTTCGACATGATATGTATGTGAGTTCGAAGTGAGTGTAGTGTTATGCTTATAAGTATGTCAAACGCTAATTTGAAACATGAGTGTTATAAATGCTACAATCAGGTATGACATGAAACTTATTAAGAGCACACGTATTCAAGATAGGATTTGTTCTTCAAAATATTTGGAGTCTGGTATTTGGACCCTTTGGTAGGATTGGCGAAGATGTAGTGTATGGATATACCCAGATTGTCCATGTGAATCTGCATTTACCTAATCTAGCTTCGCACACCAAAAATCTCTATTGAGCAACCGAGTGATTAAGATACAACATTTATGTTCGATAAATACCAAAACAAAGGGAATTAGAGATGAAAAGGCATTCACACATTGAATATTGATGGTGGTTTTTGTGGAGATAAGAAACTCAGATGTAGTTGGGAGTTGCATGTGTTGTTAGACGCTTAGCACCATCTATACAACCAGTTAGTTTACCGCTTGTACAAGTAACAGTCTCTTGAAAATAGTATGTGAAAAATAAATAAAGTATTGTACTACTAACTGTGTGAGACTATGATGTCACACATTAAAAGTCATAAAAAGATCCAAAATAATTACTAAATGTTTATTTGATAAAGATTTCTTAATTATATGTCAACTAAAATAAATAAATAAAACAAAATAGTTATTCTATTTACATATTAGATAAAAGAATTTAATAAGAGAGTTTAGATTACATCAAAGCACGACACATAACATGCATCATATTTACGTTTGATTCATTTTATTCAACGCATATTTTACGAAAGAATGCATTATTTACTTATTGATAAGATTTTTGAAAAACTTGTGACTTTGAGAAGAAAAGAGAAAAGACAAAAGTGATGGATGCTCTATTTTTTGGGATGCCCCCAAAAAATACGGTTCTGGATTTGCATGGCGTAACATCCTGGATATGCGGGATAAGATAAGGGAGTATATAGTTTCCCAGTGATGGATGCTCTACTTCTGCTTGGTTCGACAACTGGCACCCTGCGGGCCCTCTTTCTAAATTCTTGTCTGTTCGTGACATCCATGATGCGGGTTTCACTCCTGATACTAAGGTTGCTGACCTGGTTCTTAACGGATCTTGGGTTCGGCCTCATTGTTGGAGAGATTACCATGGTGCTCTTCTTTCTCATAACCCTCCTACTATTTCCACGTCCGTCCCTGATAAACTCCTTTGGAGATCTAGAGACGGTCAACTCTCTCCTTTCTCTGTTCGCTCTGTGTGGCAGTCTATTCGCCCCTATCACCAACCGGTCTTTTGGTTTCATCTTGTTTGATTCTCCCAGAACATCCCCAGACATGCTTTCATTCTTTGGGTTGCTCTTAAAGATCGTCTTAAGACTCATGATAAAATCAAAATTTGGGACACTAATTACAATCTCATTTGTGCGTTCTGCGGGGACTGTCAGGATTCCCTTTCCCATCTCTTCTTTGAATGCTCTTTCACTTCTTTGGTTTGGCATGACCTCCATCATGTCATGAATCTCTCCTTCTCCACTGATAGCTGGTCTGATATCATTAGTCAACTCAACCCCATTAATAAGAACAAGACCATTTGGTCCATCATTAGAAGACTTGTTTTTGCTGGAGCGGTCTACCACATCTGGCGGGAAAGAAATTTACGCATTTTTACAAAAATAAAAAAATCTCATCATGCTGTCGTGAATAATGTTAAGGATGATATTGTCACACCCTCAAACCGTATTGGCGGAATAGTTTAAGGGTGGATGACTTCATGAACAATATCATAACAAAGTTGCACAATAGTGAAATCCAAGCACACAACCATCGTTAATCAATTGTAAATGTTACAAAGTTTAATTGTTTCATATTTCAAATACAATTGTAATGATATCAAAATAAACAAAAATGACGTCGTAACGTCTCTTCCTGTAGCGCCTGAACTTACTTTATCAGTTTCCTGAGAATACAAGTGGTTGAAAAAGTGTCAACAATTAAGTTGGTGAGTTCATAAGATTTTTGTATGGAAATGTCCTTTGTTTGTAAACGATAGTGTTGAAAACCAAGAAAATCCAATATTTTCTTATAAAATGTTCCAAGCCTTTAAATCCCAAAGACTAAAATGTAATATGTAAACTGTAGTGTACTTTCTTTGAAATGTATGTTTCCACGTAAACAATTTATAAAAATATTAAGTTGATTATTTTCCCATGTGAGATACCATATAACCATACTGTGACTAGTTGGCCTGCTGCGACGTTCTTCAGGCGTCGGAACTGTTAGACATTTGGACACCTCAGACCTGCCGGTCAAGCTGTAGCTAGCAGCTCAGGTGCGGGGTTGTCAATCCCGTATAGATCTATACTCAAATATCACGCTCTCTTACCGAGACTCTGGTTATATAAAAATGTTCAGGACTTATAATAGGTACTTATAAAAGCACTTTGAAGATTCATCTCACAAAAATGTATGTATTCCAATCAACTTGTTTACGTACGATTTGTATATAAAAACTCTTGTAAACATCCATTATCATTTTTCCCATGATAATATAGTATAGTATAATAATTATATATTTTTATATAATTATTTTTATCATGTTTGAATGTCATAGTAACCTTTTGTTCATAAACTATTCCAATAATAGTCTATTTTTAGTAGTTGCGTCGTAATAACCTTATTTTTGTGAATAATAGCGAAATAACTTGTTCAAAGATTATAAATGTTATCTTTTGAGATATTTCACACAAAAATAATATGATATTTTGATTATAGCCATTTTTGCTAGAAAATAGTGCCTTTATTTATAAAAACGTAGTTTTTACTAGTTTTCGTTTTTATAACGTTTTTATCCAAGATCTAGTGTTTTTGTACACTTTATTTGTAGTGTAGTGACTTTTACACAACTTAATATGTCAAAGTGTTCATAATACATGGATCTACTCATATTTCATGTCAAAATCATATTTATAACATTTTTGTTCAAGATCTAACATTTTTACATACTTTAATTATAGTCTAGTAACTTTTATACAAGCATATCATGTATTATAGTGAATATCTTACAAGGATCTATCCATATACCATATCAAAGGTATTTTTATCCAAATACTAACTTTATAAACTTGTGTAAATCAACATATATATCATTTAAACATATATAAACTTGAATAAACAACATATATAGTTAAAGAACTTGTATTCTCCCCCAAAAAGGTTTGAAAAGATGAAAATGTGGGGTATGAACTCACCTTGGGTATGGATCTTAGGATTTCTTGGAAGAAGGTTGAAGATTGTGGTTCTAAGACCCGGAGGACCCTTGGACAAAGCTATTATCCAATGGATTTCCGTGAGTATGTGTGTATAAAAGAGTATATGAAGGTATTTAGAACTTAGATCACTAGATGATCATAACTTACCAAGGATACTTGCAAGATCTTTGAAGATGGTGGAGTTTGGAGCTTAAAGACCTTTGAACAAATCTAATATCCAATGGATATAGATGGATGTTAGTGTGTGTAAAAGGTGTAAAACTTATATTAAGTTGTTTAGAATCAAAGGATGTATGAATGTTACCTCTTGGACTTGTGAAGGAACTTGAAAATGAGACTTTTGGAGATGGTGATGTGGTCACGGCTTGGAAGAGAAGAAGGGAAGGAGAGAGTGAGGTGAGAGCCGAGAGCAAGGGAGAGAGTGAGTTGGAGGGAGTTGTGATTTAGTAGGTGCATTGGTTTGCTTAGTTCCTTTAAGATCTAGGTCCTTGATTTTATGCATTATAAAATTCCCTAGACCACACCATGCCTAGATTTGAAATAATGGCTCTAAGATTGGAGTTTGATGGCCTAGCCTAAGGTTCCAGCCGATGGGGGGGGGGGGGGGGGTAGGGGGTGGGGTGGTGTGGTTTTTATAAAAATAGCAATGTAGTTATAAAAATGTGTGATTTTTATAAAATAGTAGGACGTTTTAGTGAAATTTTGTGCGTTTTTGACGAAACGAAGTTCTAAATAATTATTTTGTATAAAAACATTGCCAAACATTTATTTTGATTGAATTATAACTCGTTGGGTGTCGGAATACGCGTTTAAGCGCGGTATTCTTCCGTTTTCGCGATTTTCGGCATTTTACCGGAAATTGCATTTAGCTTTGAAATTAAATACTAAATATTATTACGTTACTTATCATATGAATTTTTATTTCATATTTGATGTTTAAGGCACCTCATTTTGTATTTTGAGTCCAAACCCTGTGTACATTTATCCGTACCCAGCGGTTTAATCGTTATAACTTTCACATACGAACTCCGTTTTCGACGTTCTATATATCGAAACTTTCGTATTTACAAGTAGATTGTTTTATGAATATTATTATTTTCAAAATAATAATTGTACGATTATCGAATTTCTACGCTACAGTAGTCTGCTGTCCGTATTTTCGATGTTTAACCGATAATTGTTTTGATTTAGCATACGTAATACTATAATATTAATAATTCAACGCAAAAGTTATGGAAAACAACTTTTCAACATATAGATTAACATATGCTTCGTTTGACTACAGTTGACTTTTGTTGACCAAAATTTACAATTGTCACATCATCTACCCGTTAGAGAGAATTTCGTCCCGAAATTTAACTCTTGAGTGGATCCTCAAGGGTTTGGGAAGAGATGTGGATACTTTTGCTTCATCTGGTCTTCGCGCTCCCAAGTAAATTCTGGTCCGCGCTTGGCACTCCAACGGACCTTAACTATCGGAATGCGGCTTTGTTTCGTCCTCTTGATTTCTCTGTCCATGATCTCAACGGGTTCTTCCACAAAAAGAAGGTTCTCGTTCACCTCGATCTCGTCGAGCGGAATGACAAGAGTTTCATCGGACAGGCATTTCTTTAAGTTGGATACGTGAAAGGTGGGATGGACATTGCTGAGCTCCTGCGGTAATCGAAGTCTGTAGGCTACTGGGCCGATCCTGGCAAGGATCTCGAAGGGCCCAATGTATCTGGGGTTCAGCTTCCCACGCTTTCCAAAGCGTATCATTCCTTTCCATGGCGAGACCTTCAACAACACTAGGTCACCAACCTGGAATTCCAAAGGCTTGCGTCGCTTGTCTGCGTAGCTCTTTTGTCGGTCACGAGATGCTTTCAATCGTTCACGTATTTGAACGATTTTCTCCGTTGTCTCTCGTATGATTTCCGGACCGGTGAGAGCGCTGTTAGGTGTTTGGCCTCTGGCTAGTTGAGTATCACCCACTTCGGCCCAGCACAGAGGGGATCTACACTTGCATCCGTATAGAGCTTCAAATGGAGCAGCTTTGATGCTAGTGTGGTAGCTGTTGTTGTATGAGAATTCAATGAGCGGTAAGTGGGTGTCCCACGCCTTACCGAAGTCTATCACACAGGCTCTCAACATATCTTCCAGCGTTTGGATGGTTCTTTCACTTTGGCCATCCGTCTGCGGATGGTAAGCTGTGCTCATGTCAAGCCTGGTTCCCATAGCCTTTTGTAATGATTGCCAAAAGTTTGAAGTGAACCGGCTATCTCTATCCGAGATGATTGATCTCGGCACACCGTGCAATTTTACAATCTCCTTGAGGTAGAGCCTTGCTAGCTTATCCGTCCTATCACTCTCCTTGATTGGCAGGAAGTGAGCGGATTTGGTTAGCCTATCGACGATTACCCATATAGTATCTAACCCACCGGTTGTCTTTGGTAATTTGGTTATGAAGTCCATTGTTATCCGCTCCCACTTCCACTCGGATATTGGTGGTTGAACTAGCAATCCCGAGGGCTTTTGGTATTCTACTTTAACTTTGGCGCAAGTCAGGCACTTGCCCACGTAAGTAGCGATTTCTGCCTTCATGTTTGGCCACCAATACAGTTTCTTGAGGTCCAGATACATTTTGTCGGACCCGGGATGAACGGAGTATCTAGTTGTAACACCCGGCTTTTAAAACAAAAACACCCCTGAAAAATTTTTCTTTTTAAACAAAGGTTTCAATACATAAAACCATAAACAAGGGGTATATTTTAATAAAAACGGGTACAAGTGTATCAAGGAGAGAATAAAATACCATGTCTCCTTTAAATCCGGGCTGCTACTGACAGCATCTATGAGTCCCACTTCAAAGTCACGGACTCTATCTTGTCCCCTATCAGTATCATGCTAACCTGCAGGGACAGTAACAAATATCATGAGCTATAAAGCTCAGTGAGTAATCAAATCTGCAAATAACATGTATCAAAATACAATCATATAACTGTCTGGATTTCGAATCCAAACTCCTAGCCTTACTGGCTGGCCATCTATACTCTAGGATTTCACATCCTATTCTGTAGCCCTACAGGCTGAATCATAGTGACCTGTAATTAACAAGCCACGTTAGTTATTTGCATCTATAATCATGTCTAACCATTTCTGTCCCATATTTCTTAGTCACAATGGACTGCATCATATATCATGGCTAAATAAGCCGCACCCTGTGTCATAGCTATACAAGCTGCATCAAAACATTATCAGTATATAATTCATAGCCCGCAGGCCGCACCAGCTGGGTTTAATAACCCGATATCATAGCCAAAAGGCCGCACCATGTACCTGTAACAAAATCATAGCCAAAAAGGCTGTACCAAATATCATAGCCCGAAGGCCACATCGGAGACATAGCCCGAAGGCCGCACCGGAGTCATAGCCCGAAGGCCACATCGGAGACATAGCCCGAAGGCCGCACCCATTGGATATAGCATCCAGAATTAGTTATGGCTCACGGGTGAGCCCGCTGTTGCCTTGGCTCACGGGTTAGCCCGCTGTTGCCTAGACTCACGGGTTAGCCCGCTGTTGTCTATATAAATTTAACTTCTCAGAATAAACTGTGGCTCACGGGTTAGCCCGCTGTTGCCTAGACTCACGGGTAAGCCCGCTGTTGTCTATAGAACAGTTTACATAGATATATTGACTCACAGTTCCGTTCTTGTCTATTATAGACTCACGGCTTATCTGGTCTTGTCTCTTCAAATGTATCTTTGAACCATCAATTTCGTCCCACAATCAATTTCAACCTGTAACAACTCAATCATCATATATCACATATGGTATTAGTGAGATTACTCACCTGGATGCTAGCTGCATTAAATTCCCGGTTGTTTCTTGCCTTTACGTGCACCACAACCATTTTGTCCCATACCTATTTATCCATTTATATACCAAATGATAATAGGTTAATAATCATCTACATTGACTCTAATACACTAGAGTTCAATACAATATATTTACAAATAATGCCTAGTTAATAACTTTCCGTTTACTAACTTTTTATGAATTTTACTATTCACCGAGGCATTCGAATCGATCTACAGTGCCCCCGAGGGGTCGGAAACTCAATATAAAAATTTTCCCAAACTTTTCAGACCATAACGAGCCTATGGTCCAAATTTGAGCTAAATCGGACAAGCCAAGCAAAAGTTAGCATTTTGAAGTCCCTGTCTGAGGGGCGCACCCCGCCCAGACATGGGCGCACTGCGCCTGGGCGCACCCCGCCAGGGGTTTGGGCGCACCGCGCCTGTCGCCTGCAGATGTCTCCTGTCCAGCCGCGATTTGTGCACTGTAGCACGCAGTTTTGGCTCATTAAGTCCTTAATCCAGTCCTTAATCGATTGGGGTTTGTTTCTAGGCTAAAACCTTATACTTTAACAAGGTTTTCAACCATCCAAAACAACCAAATCAATCAAAATGAAGAATTAGGGTTCTTAGTTCTAACAACCCCAAAACTTCAAATTCATCACTAATAGCAATCTACTTCCATTTTCTTGAGTTAAGTCCTTATTAGCATGACTTAATGGAAGCAGTACATCAATTTAAACACATAATCATAACTGAAATGTACAAATTTCAGTTTCTATAAAACCCATTTAGAACTTCTTCAAGAACTAGACAAAAAGGGCAATCTACTTACCTTAATTGCTTGGAAATCACCCATTCCAACAATTGTTCCTAGTTCTTGCTTCAATTTCATGATCTCCTGCAGAAATCGTATCTCCAAACCTTCTCCCGTTGCTGCACAATGTTCAGTCAAAGAGAGAGTCAAACTCTCTATTTATACCACAAATTCTTACATTTTTGGTCCCTAAGTTCCATTTCTTGAACTTTGACCACAAAATCAACTTTTATTACAATAAAACTTTCATTCTTGATACATTTGCCACAACCAACAATGTTTTTCATTTTTGGTCCCTCGCATGGTCAAATTACCAAAATACCCTTTTTCGGTAAAACGACCCAAATTCAGTTTTTATAACATTTTAAGTCCAAAACTCAAAATATTATTTCAAACCAAATACTTTTCTGTCCAAAAGACCAATTTACCCTTCCAAGGTAAAATGACCATTTTGCCCTTTTATTATAATTATATAATAAAACATGTCTTGGCGTTACACTAGTCTTGTGAGCTTCATTCATGATAATGTCTCTGTATCCGCCGAATTTCGGTGTCCAGATTCGGTTCATGAGGTAGCGAGCTCCGTCATCCTTAACTTCAAGGTTTTTATCCATCCCTCGCAAGGCTTCATTTGCGACGTTTTCAGGTTTTAAGGCTTCTAGCTGCGCCTCTTTAATCTGAGTGGGTAACTGGGAATGGATCGTCATTGTTAATGATTTCACTCGGCGGCCCGAGTATTCTTTTCGACTGAGGGCATCAGCTACTACGTTGGCCTTCCCTGGGTGATAACGAATTTCACATTCATAGTCACTTAGTAGCTCCATCCAACGTAGTTGCCTCATATTGAGTTCTTTTTGGTTGAGGATATGCTGGAGACTCTTATGGTCGGTGTATACTATACATTCTGTGCCGTACAGGTAGTGTCTCCAGATCTTCAATGCGAACACTACTGCTCCCAACTCGAGGTCATGTGTAGTGTAGTTGACCTCGTGAGTTTTAAGCTGCCTCGAAGCGTAAGCAATGACCTTTCCTCTCTGCATGAGTACACAACCCAGACCCTGGTTCGATGCGTCGCAATAGACCACAAAGTCTTCTGTTCCTTCTGGAAGGGACAGAATAGGAGCGCTACATAAAGCTTTCTTTAGGGTCTGGAAGGCGGCGTCTTGGTTATCTCCCCACTTGAACGTCACACCCTTCTGTGTCAGGGTGGTAAGTGGCTTTGCAATTTTGGAGAAATTCTGTATGAATCTTCGGTAATAGCCAGCAAGGCCCAAAAACTGACGGATTTCTGTCGGAGTTCTTGGCGCTTTCCAGCTTTCGATGGCTTTGATTTTGGAGGGATCCACATGTATCCCTTCCTTGCTGACTACGTGGCCTAGGAAGTCCACTTTTCGAAGCCAAAATTCGCATTTCGAAAATTTCGCATACAACATTTCCGCTCTTAACGTCTCCAAAACTTGTCGTAAGTGTTGGCTATGTTCCTCCTTGCTTCGTGAATAAATAAGTATGTCGTCAATGAATACTATCACGAATTTATCCAGGTAAGGTCGGCATACTCAGTTCATCAGATCCATGAACACTGCGGGCGCATTGGTTAATCCGAAGGGCATCACAACGAATTCATAATGGCCGTAGCGAGTTCTGAATGCCGTCTTTGGAACATCTTCTTCTTGAACCTTGAGTTGGTGATATCCCGACCTCAGATCGATTTTTGAGAAATAGCTCGCTCCTTGGAGTTGATCGAACAGGTCGTCAATTCGGGGTAGCGGGTATCGATTCTTGATGGTGAGCTTGTTCAACTCCCGATAGTCAATGCACATACGGAATGATCCATCCTTCTTCTTCACGAATAAGACCGGCGCTCCCCAAGGTGAGAAGCTCAGCCTGATGAACCCTTTACTTAGCAGTTCATTTAGTTGGCTGGATAATTCTTGCATTTCTGCCGGGGCTAATCGGTATGGCGCTTTTGCTACCGGGGTGGCTCCTGGGATCAAATCGATTCTGAACTCGACTTGTCGTGCGGGTGGTACTCCTGGAAGGTCTTCTGGGAATACGTCGGGAAAGTTGCAGACTTCGGGGATTTCTTTGATGTTCTTTACTTCTTTCTTTTCGTCAACAACGTGGGCTAGGAAGGCATGGTATCTTTTCTGTAGGTATTTTCGGGCTTTGATGCATGACACGATTCGGAGGCTGGTACTGGGTTTATCACCGTAGACAACAATGGTCTTGTCATTCGGCAGATGAAGTCGGATTCCTCGTTCGTAACACATGATGTCGGCATGATGGGGAATTAGCCAATCCATACCAACGATCACGTCAAAACTTCCTATTTTAACAGGCATTAAGTCGATTTGAAAGGAGTGATCGTCCAGAGTAAGTGTACAGCCTACGTATATGTTGTTTGTGCTTTCTGTTTTGCCATTAGCCATTTCTACTGTAAATGTTTCGTTGAGTGGTTGAGGTTTTTGTTTTAGTAAGTATTTAAACTCGTGGCTTACAAAACTCCTCTCCGCACCGCTATCGAATAGTATACAAGCATATAAATTATTGACGAGGAACGTACCGGTAACCACGGTAGGATCCTCTACCGCTTCAGCGCGTCCCATGGCTAGGACTCTTCCATTTCCCCCCACATTCTGTGTCTTTGGGCAATCACGCTTAAAATGCCCCTGTCTCACCACAACCATAGCAAGCTTGACTCACCCTGACATTAGTGGCTTGGGTGGCTTGTGGGGTTGGCGTCCTGCAGAATCGGGCAGTGTGGCCCTTCTTGTTACAGTTCAAGCAGTGCATTTCTCTACAGGGTCCGGTATGGTGGAAGTTGCACTTGTTGCACTTCGGTAGCGTCCCAATGTATTGCTTGGTGGTGGTTGGGGTGTTCGGGACAGTGGCTGCACGTACTGCCACAATCTGTTGTCGTTTCGCACCATCTTGATTTGGTTGGTTTCTCCCCCTGTTCCAGGGTTTCCTCTTGTTATCCCTTTCTCTTGGCTGTTCAGTCTTTTGAGTTATGGTTCCCTGGCGCACCCCGTGGTCGACCAATCGTTGGGCCAATCGTTTGGCGCTGTCAAAAGTGGCGGGACTCGCGGCTTCCACATTCCCTTGGATCTGGGGTGGTAGTCCCCAGATGTAACGTTCCACTTTTACAGACTCCGGTGTGACCATGGCTGGGCAGAGGGTTGCCAGGTCGTTGAATCGGTTTGTGTAAGCGTTAAGATCCGAATCTTTCATTGTGAGGTTCCACAGCTCTTGTTCCAACTTCTGGATTTCCCCTCGGGGGCAGTACTCCTTCATCAACATTGTCTTTAATTCCTCCCAGCCCATCGAGTTTGCCACTGGGAGTGTCAGCGACTTGACATGGCCCTTCCACCAAGACATAGCCGTCTCAGCGAAAGTGCAGGCAGCAAACTTTACTTTCATTTCTTCTGGACACGCAGTGATATCGAAGATCGACTCAGTTTTCTCGATCCACCTTGTGAGGTTAAGGACACCACCGGTACCATGGAAAGTTATCGGCTTGCAACTGACAAAATCTTTGTAAGTACACACTCGAGAATGGGTTGATGTTTCTCCATTGGTGGAATCGTTGGTGCCGTTTCCACTTCCGTGTCCATTTGCCCCGTTGGTGTTAATATGGGCGACAGCTGCGGTCACGGCTGCCGTGACAGCGGCTTGAAATGTCGCCGAGTCCATCATAGGCGCTTCAGGGGTTTCGACGGGTGTGCGTCTGTTATTTCTTCGGCGAGGTGGCATGATTCTGCCACAAGGATTTAAGATTTGACGTTGGTTAGTTCTTGGTAAGGGTTATCAAAGTACGGCGTTTCTATTATATGCTTATGTCGACTATGTAGTGATAGGGGTATAATAGGTGTATGAAGAATCTAGATGTATGGTCCTATCGTATCACAAAATACTCGTATAGTATTTTTGTTTTGTGTTTTGTTCTAGTGTTTTTCTTTGTACATGGTTCTTGGTAAGTCTTTGGAAGTTGTTACAAGTAAGGTGATTTCTAAGGGGTATGAGAGGTATGTAAGAGAAAATTCTAAGTATACGACTTCTTAGTATTCATGAAGTACTCCTGTAGTATTTTAATTTCGTGTTTAGTTCTATAACGTCATAAAATACTCCTATAGTATTTTAACTCTATGTTTAGTCCCTTTGGTTACTGGTAAGTGTTCGGACTCGTTGTTCACCACGACCATTCCTAAGTATACGTTAATCATATCTTGGATCAATACAGTTGATCAGGCTCTATTTATCCAAGACATCATTACCAAACACTTAGGCCTATCCGTAGCGTTCAACTCGTCTTACCACTTTTGTATGTTTTCGTTATGATATCGTTCTAGTATGTATGTATGTACTTATACTTTTATAAAAATTATCGTTGTAATTTTAAAAGTATACTTGTACGAAAAATGTTTTCGAGAGTTTTAGTCCCATTGTATTTATAGTTGTATATCTTTAAATGGATTGATATACTTAGTTCACTATAAACAATGATCTGATACCAATCTGTCACACCCTCAAACCGTATTGGCGGAATAGTTTAAGGGTGGATGACTTCATGAACAATATCATAACAAAGTTGCACAATAGTGAAATCCAAGCACACAACCATCGTTAATCAATTGTAAATGTTACAAAGTTTAATTGTTTCATATTTCAAATACAATTGTAATGATATCAAAATAAACAAAAATGACGTCGTAACGTCTCTTCCTGTAGCGCCTGAACTTACTTTATCAGTTTCCTGAGAATACAAGTGGTTGAAAAAGTGTCAACAATTAAGTTGGTGAGTTCATAAGATTTTTGTATGGAAATGTCCTTTGTTTGTAAACGATAGTGTTGAAAACCAAGAAAATCCAATATTTTCTTATAAAATGTTCCAAGTCTTTAAATCCCAAAGACTAAAATGTAATATGTAAACTGTAGTGTACTTTCTTTGAAATGTATGTTTCCACGTAAACAATTTATAAAAATATTAAGTTGATTATTTTCCCATGTGAGATACCATATAACCATACTGTGACTAGTTGGCCTGCTGCGACGTTCTTCAGGCGTCGGAACTGTTAGACATTTGGACACCTCAGACCTGCCGGTCAAGCTGTAGCTAGCAGCTCAGGTGCGGGGTTGTCAATCCCGTATAGATCTATACTCAAATATCACGCTCTCTTACCGAGACTCTGGTTATATAAAAATGTTCAGGACTTATAGTAGGTACTTATAAAAGCACTTTGAAGATTCATCTCACAAAAATGTATGTATTCCAATCAACTTGTTTACGTACGATTTGTATATAAAAACTCTTGTAAACATCCATTATCATTTTTCCCATGATAATATAGTATAGTATAATAATTATATATTTTTATATAATTATTTTTATCATGTTTGAATGTCATAGTAACCTTTTGTTCATAAACTATTCCAATAATAGTCTATTTTTAGTAGTTGCGTCGTAATAACCTTATTTTTGTGAATAATAGCGAAATAACTTGTTCAAAGATTATAAATGTTATCTTTTGAGATATTTCACACAAAAATAATATGATATTTTGATTATAGCCATTTTTGCTAGAAAATAGTGCCTTTATTTATAAAAACGTAGTTTTTACTAGTTTTCGTTTTTATAACGTTTTTATCCAAGATCTAGTGTTTTTGTACACTTTATTTGTAGTTTAGTGACTTTTACACAACTTAATATGTCAAAGTGTTCATAATACATGGATCTACTCATATTTCATGTCAAAATCATATTTATAACATTTTTGTTCAAGATCTAACATTTTTACATACTTTAATTATAGTCTAGTAACTTTTATACAAGCATATCATGTATTATAGTGAATATCTTACAAGGATCTATCCATATACCATATCAAAGGTATTTTTATCCAAATACTAACTTTATAAACTTGTGTAAATCAACATATATATATCATTTAAACATATATAAACTTGAATAAACAACATATATAGTTAAAGAACTTGTATTCTCCCCCAAAAAGGTTTGAAAAGATGAAAATGTGGGGTATGAACTCACCTTGGGTGTGGATCTTAGGATTTCTTGGAAGAAGGTTGAAGATTGTGGTTCTAAGACCCGGAGGACCCTTGGACAAAGCTATTATCCAATGGATTTCCGTGAGTATGTGTGTATAAAAGAGTATATGAAGGTATTTAGAACTTAGATCACTAGATGATCATAACTTACCAAGGATACTTGCAAGATCTTTGAAGATGGTGGAGTTTGGAGCTTAAAGACCTTTGAACAAATCTAATATCCAATGGATATAGATGGATGTTAGTGTGTGTAAAAGGTGTAAAACTTATATTAAGTTGTTTAGAATCAAAGGATGTATGAATGTTACCTCTTGAACTTGTGAAGGAACTTGAAAATGAGACTTTTGGAGATGGTGATGTGGTCACGGCTTGGAAGAGAAGAAGGGAAGGAGAGAGTGAGGTGAGAGCCGAGAGCAAGGGAGAGAGTGAGTTGGAGGGAGTTGTGATTTAGTTGGTGCATTGGTTTGCTTAGTTCCTTTAAGATCTAGGTCCTTGATTTTATGCATTATAAAATTCCCTAGACCACACCATGCCTAGATTTGAAATAATGGCTCTAAGATTGGAGTTTAATGGCCTAGCCTAAGGTTCCAGCCGATGGGGGGGGGGGGTTGGGGGGGGTGGGGTGGTGTGGTTTTTATAAAAATAGCAATGTAGTTATAAAAATGTGTTATTTTTATAAAATAGTAGGACGTTTTAGTGAAATTTTGTGCGCTTTTGACGAAACGAAGTTCTAAATAATTATTTTGTATAAAAACATTGCCAAACATTTATTTTGATTGAATTATAACTCGTTGGGTGTCGGAATACGCGTTTAAGCGCGGTATTCTTCCGTTTTCGCGATTTTCGGCATTTTACCGGAAATTGCATTTAGCTTTGAAATTAAATACTAGATATTATTACGTTACTTATCATATGAATTGTTATTTCATATTTGATGTTTAAGGCACCTCATTTTGTATTTTGAGTCCAAACCCTGTGTACATTTATCCGTACCCAGCGATTTAATCGTTATAACTTTCACATACGAACTCCGTTTTCGACGTTCTATATATCGAAACTTTCGTATTTACAAGTAGATTGTTTTATGAATATTATTATTTTCAAAATAATAATTGTACGATTATCGAATTTCTACGCTACAGTAGTCTGCTGTCCGTATTTTCGATTTTTAACCGATAATTGTTTTGATTTAGCATACGTAATACTATAATATTAATAATTCAACGCAAAAGTTATGGAAAACAACTTTTCAACATATAGATTAACATATGCTTCGTTTGACTACAGTTGACTTTTGTTAACCAAAATTTACAATTGTCACAGATATCCGCTGTAGACTGCTGAGTCTTTCTTTGAAAACTTGCACTAATGTTGATTTGGCTAAAACTCTTTGGACCCTCCCTTAATTTTCTTCCTATGCGCTTTCTTTTTTCTCTGCTTGTTTTGCCTTGTATGGTTTGTTTGTTGTGCAGGTTGCTCTCCTTTATGTTCTTGTTTGCTTATGGTTCCTTCTCTTATTTTGGTTCCTAGTTTAGCTTGTTGTCCGTTGGGGCCTGTCCCGATGGATTTTCTGTTTTTTGGTGGGGAGTCCCCAGCCTTATATTGTATTTATTCTTTTTATTAATAAAATTTGCCAGAGGTGCCGCCCTCTTTACCCAAAAAAAAAAGTGGTTTTACTTGGTACATTATATAGCTCATTAGTCTTCCAAAACTAATAAACTCCTAGATAATGGCACAAAATTATAGTTATCTTCGAGTGCGCTAGTATATCGAGGATATGAGACATGGAAAGTCACTTGGAGAATAATTAAATAAGATTTGAATATAGTAGAAATAGATTTATTAGTTTTGTCCAAGGTTCTAAATGGCGTGAGGCATGACGTGTCGGCAATGTCAAGCCTCAAGTTTTACGAGCCTTGGCGAGTAATGGCGTTTTTCAAGGCGTGATGTAAGGCGGCAATTTTATATGAATAATATAATTATATTATATATAAATATAGATTTATATCAAACATATGAGGTTTTTAGAAATGTTTTATCAATAACTAATAATAAAAAGTTAACAAAAACTCAAATGTTTTATGTCCAATCAAGAAATGCAAGAAAAAGAAGTAAAAATGGGTGGCAAATAGTAAAAACTCGCGCCATGGCTCGTCTTTTCACGCGTCACGCCTAGCCACGCCGCCATGAGGGTTTTCGGGACGGCAGAGTCGTGCCTCACGCCATGGCACGCCTTGACGCACGCCATGGCGCGCCTTTTAGAACACTGGTTTTGTCTTTGTTATTTGCAGGTTTATCCCTAAATCGTTTGATAATTAAATATTTTAGTTTTGGAAAATTTTGGACTTTGTTAACTTACTAAGAAATGCTTTATTTTCAAAGTCGGGTAATCATTATTTTCAAATAGGGATGAGCTTTTGACCCGGAGAACCGGACCGGAACTGGAACACCGAATAGGAACCGGAACCGTGTATTCAGTTCGGTTCTCGGTTCTTCGGTTCTCGGTCCGATTCGGGCCGGGTCCGGAACCGAACACATTTCTTAATAGCACACTACTTGTATAACCGAACCGGTAGGAAACGAAACCAGGGTATTCGGTTCGGTTCCCGGTTCT